>OZ010590.1:92569547-92672047 GCA_963932145.1 Acanthosepion lycidas
AGAAAACAGGAGCCAGCTCAGGAACACATTTCCTTAAGACGACGGCAGAGATTCCGTCACACCCACTTGCCTTTTGGGGATCTAATTTAGAAATTATGTTTGAAATCATGTCATTCAGCAGATCCTCCGTTCTAGAGGAATATGGCAGGGTTTGCTCCAGATCATTCGAGAGTAGTGTTTGAAGAGAGGTTTTGAGCAAAACTTTTTTACATTATCTGCAGTAGATGTCGTACTTCAAATTGCTTCAAAGGAAGAGTGAACGAAGATTTCCTATTGTTCAGTACACTCTTGTAGTGCCGCCGGTAATCTTTCGAACCAAACTTGTGAGAGGCTATACGTTGTTTCACTCTATCAGCAAACAGTGAATTGGCTTCTTTGAGGACACGCTTGAACACATTACGAACAGTGAAAAAGAGACGTATGTTACAATCTAACCTGCCGCTTTAGTACAGTCGGAAGAAATGATTCCTGTGGGCTATAGCGGCTGAGATAATTGTGGTTTCACTTGGTATTTCTTTGATGGAACAAAAGTTTCGATGTCGATTTTCACACAGGTGGAGACCTCGGTGGCATATTTTTTTTAATAGGATGACTAAAAACATAATTTCAAGGGACATCGCGAAAGAAGACCCGAAATGCGCCCCAATCAACGCATTGATAACAGAAAGATATTCTGTTGGTAAGACGTTCATATGGGAGAGCGGAAAGAGATATTTACAGACACTATCGCATGATCAGAATTGCCAAGAGGACGGAGATGCAAAGCATGACATGAGTCAAGGGTAGAGGGAAAGAAGAAATCAACTATAGAAGCGTACCCGTTAGGATTATTGTGGAAACATGTGGGAAATCTACCACTTGCTTGAGAGTTTGAATTCATGGTCTAGATGCTAGAGGGATCAGTGTCAAATCGATTAGTCCATCCCATATAGTGGGAATTGATGTCGCCGAAAACAAAGATATTTGAAAACGGGTGTAGAGAGCTGGATTTATCTATCCTATCAGAAATTCTATCTAGCATGTAACAGTCCTGAGATGGAAAATAGAGAAGAGGAGATAGCTGACTGAAATTAGTAGAGAAAGACGGAGTCACATGTAAGAACATTCTGGAGACTCAAGAGACAGTTTTCCAACCAGTAGGACATGTTCCCAGATCTAAACACCAATACAATGCTTGTGGACACTAGAAATTCTCCGAAAGAAATAAACATGGCTAGGAACCGATAATTTAGAGGAAGGGATAAAAGAATTAAGAATATTTTCACAAAGAGTTAGGATGTCCGGAGAGTGTTCCAAGAGGAACGATTATATACTATAGTCAGGTTATTCTATGTATACTCCTGGGTTTATATAACCCCTTACTACCTACTACATATCGAGATAATGGCTATTAAACCACTTCCCCCAACAGGTTTTTCTCGGTGGGGAGGTCTTCGAGAAGCCAAGCAGGATTAAAAAAATAAAAAATGAGCTACGAAAGAACGACTTAATCCTTTCATACTAAAAACGGCCATCTAGAACAGATGCGCCGCTGCAGAGAAAAAAAAAACTGTTTTTGTGTACAGGTGCACGGGAAGGGCACAAGCGAGGAGCATTCGAGTTCACTTAGGCGTGTGGGGACCCTAAACCTTCGTTAAATTAACCAACTTGAGGAAGGAAGATTTTGATGTAACACCGGTGTTTTTTAACATCATCTAATGATATTCAATGTTGTTTCTTTTTAGCTAATGTAATGATTTTTTTTGGCAAATAGGCTCAAAATAGATATTATTTATGACTGAAGATAATAAAACAGTTCAATAAAGCACAGTATATAGCAATTAGGCGTCGGAATACCTTGTGCACAGTAATTGAATTTGTCTCTGGTTCCAGTTGCAGTAAGGGATTAAATGGTTTGGATGGAAATATTACAGTAATGAACAATAATATACGATGTTTGTTGTTTTAATTAAAACATAAAGGATTGAATTGTTCATTTAAATAGTTTTGTGCCTACGATGTATCACATTTGCTTTTAATGATAAAATTAATTTAAATAATTAAATAATCCATTGTCAAATACAACAAATCGGGTATTTTTTTAAAGAAAGCATAAATAATATATATATATATATATATATATATATATATATATATATATATATATATATAAACAAGTTAATAAAATCCTTACGGTAAAACGGAAAATATTAAAAAAAAATTAAATTTGTAAATCATTAAATTAACCCTGATTCTTATGTTTACATGAAAAATCGTAAATAACCAAATTTGCTGACAAAAAATTCCTGTTAAACCAAAGGAATGAATTGACCTTATATTGCCGACACAGTTTATCTTTTGCCTTAAAATATAGTTATTTTTTTTTAATTACGTATTACCATTTATTATAAACATAATGTATTAGTATATAATGGTTCATCCTCTACGGGTAATTACCTTATTTTGTTTATTCAGCTTAAATATTGCTATGTATTGTCGTCCAGTTATTATTACTAATATGTTATATTGATTTTCTAGATTTTTAATTTTATCTACTTTTAAGAAGCTTGCTGAAGCTTGTCTACAATCACGATACATTTGTCGCTGTTATGTTTTCCGCAATCGTCAATGATGATATGTCTATGTCCAAGTTTAATATGACATGAAATAATAGCTCGCCAACCTCCACCCACTGAGCTTAGTTTTCTATTTAAAATAGATCGGAGTTTTAATTGGTTAATCAAGACATACCCACAAGTCTAATTTTAATTCTGACCTTAAGTCTCCGCTCTTTAACCTTCGGGAAAGAGGTGACACTTTGTTTTTAAATTACCTTAAAAACCATTTAATCATCAGTTACTTACCATCGCCTGAAGAAATGTAATCATAGTATTCAAATGTGAAAAATTTTGTGTAATGATTTCAAAATATTTTATTATAATCTTTTATTATATATATATAGGTTGGTGCAAAAATAATGTCGTTTTCTCACATATGTTAATTTTATATATGATTTCTGAATTAATTCATTGATATCTATAGCCATGTTATATATCATTTTGAAGCGAGTTTTTCGCTCTATCGAATCGTGTTATTCGTTGCCGTTCTCAATCTCTTCATTCATTTTTTTGCAGGCTTTTCGACAGCATGGACAAAATTCAAATCCGCACGATTTTCTTGTTCCAGTTCAAACTAGGCCGAAAAGCTGCCGAGACAGCTCGTGATATCAATGGTGCGTTTGGCCCAGGAACCACTAACGAACGTGTGGCACAACGGTAGTTCAAGAAATTTCGCAATGGTGACGAGAGCCTCGAAGATGAAGACGGTCGCGGCCGGCCGACTGCGGTTGATAACGAACATTTAAAAGCCTTAATTGAAGCCGATCCTCGCAAAACCACACGAGAAGTTGCTGTTGGACTCGATGTCGACCACTCAACAGTCGTTCGCCATTTAAAGCAAATAGGGAAGTCAAAAAAGTTGGATAAATGGGTGAACGATAATCAAAAAAATTCGTTAAAAAACGACATTATTTTTGCACCAACCTAATATAAAAACTGTGCAATTTAATTATAAAAACATTTTAAAATAATCGATTATTTATAAATATCATTAAAAAACAATTGAAATTAGATGACATTTTTTTTTACATTTTATTATTGAAATCGAATATGGAAATACAGTGTAACCCGGATATAAGAGAGTCGGCTGGACCGGAGAAGCAGTCTCTTATATCCGGGTTTGGTATATTTTATATACATTAACACAGGCTCTAATTTGGGACCAGATAAAATCTCTCTTATATCCGGGTTTCTCTTATATCCAGGTTACACTGTACATTAACACAGGCTCTAATTTAGGACTAGAGAAAATCTCTTATATCCGGGTTTCTCTTACATTAACACAGCCTCTAATGTGGGGCCAGATAAAAATTTCTCTTATATCAGAGTTTCTCTTATATCCGGGTTACACTGTACATTAACACAGGCTCTAATTTGGGACTAGAGAAAATCTCTTATATCCGGGTTTCTCTTACATTAACACAGCCTCTAATGTGGGGCCAGATAAAATCACTCTTATATCCGGGTTTCTCTTATATCCGGGTTACACTGTTCATTAACACAGGCTCTAATTTGGGACGAGAGAAAATCTCTTATATCCGGGTTTCTCTTACATTAACACAGGCTCTAATGTGGGACCAGAGAAAATCTTTCTTATATCCGGGTTACACTGTACAGTTTCTCAAATAAAGAATAACTAATGAGTTGGACAAGGCATACACCGCATATTTACGAACAGATATATCGATGAAAAAAAAAAAAACAATTTCATATTTATGACTGTAATTTTCCCTTTAGTGAACTCTATATATTAGATAACATTTACCCAGTTTTACAGTGAAAATAGAATAATCCAGATGATCAATCGTCGCATTTAACAGTAATTCTTTTTTTCACCTAGGTTGATTTGTGTGTGCGCGTGCCAAAATGTATTCAATAAATATGGAAAGAAAGGTCTCTAGTCAAAAAAAAAAAAAAAAAAAAAAAAAAAGGACAAGACATAAAGGTTGGAATTTTTTTTTAAATTTAAGAGTTTTTAAAACCAAACCGTAGAACAATTATCTTTTCCACTCATTTCATATAAACTCTGAACACTTTCTATCGAAAAATGATTATCACATTTGCTGCCGGCAATGACGCCTTGGTTTCTCATCCCAACATTGCTATTAAAACAATTGCTGAACAAAAAATAGTATTTTACTAATTTCATTAAAAAAAAAATATGCTTTTAATTTACTTGGAATTGTGTTGGCCACTTCAGTACTTGTTGATTTTCGACTTAATTAACCAAAGTTTGTTTAAATAAATGAATGAAACAAACCATTGTGATTATAACATTTTAATGTTTTAATTAAGGCCAGAGACTGTACTTAAAGTAAAGCTTCTCTACTCTGAAGAAGATAGAAAAGATTTCAATAGATTTTTTATTTAGGCCATGAGTTAAATTATTTTTTGCGCATTTTTATCTGTAATTCTTTTGGTAGCGCCATTCAAGGAGTTACTTGTTTATTTTCCTGGGATATGTAAGTCTTCCCTCAACATAACTATTTCAGAAGAGAATTGGAGAAGTGATTGCATGACCGATGCCGGGCAAATCTGAAAACGTCGATAAATGAAGCAGATTGAATGATATCAGGCAGCAATATTTAGAAAACTTCAAATATCCAAGTTTTTGTTTTTTTTTGTGGCGGAAATATACGTCGAAAGTTTTAACGACATTCATTTTTTTAAAATAATTTTTTCTACATTCATCCGAGAAAATGATCATAACTCTCCACAAATCTCTTTTCTTTATTTAGTCCAGGGTATGACGATAAACTACATCAGTCAGCAAGGCCTCTGCTCGGGAAATTGAGGGTTTTGAGGAGTGTGGAATCACCTCTTAATTACTGTTGTCAAGAAAATATTTGTGGAACAGACAGAAGGAAATCCTCGTTGGTAAGAAAGTGGCTGGGGACGAGATGCCAGGTCAGGACCAATTGTATAGCAGACCCTACTCTGGATTTTGTCAAGAATCTCGAGATGCAAAGTAGAAGCACAAAACCGGGGTAAATAATAGTGTCATCAGCAGGTTGGGAGCTGACAGTTCGACATTCCAACCACGGGAAGAAGGTCGGAGCGTACAACTACTGAAACATTGTGATTAATATGGCAACAAAGATGAGGATGATAGTCCGAACAATGTAAATAGTGTACATAATACCTCATCTCAGAGATATAGACAGATATTATTCGTTCGTTCATAAACTTCCGAGTGGAAGTTTAAGTCATGATTTCGAATACTGATTTTCAAGGCAGGTTATCTTCACTCATGGGAAGATTGGGATAATATCTTCGCATTTATTCTAGCTATTCTTAGATGTCTACACATTTGTTTTATGAATTCCAGGATATTTTATACATTTATTCACCCAATATAAGGCCTAAGAGCCACTCAAGGTAGAAGGATACAGAATGTGGTTGTTTCAAGGGCGTAAAAAGAGGAGGTACATTATGAGAACATCTAAGATAGATATAGATTGACACTGGGCATGATGTTAAGATTGTAGCATAGATAAGCATATTTTCGGGAAGAAGCTGTCTGGGACAAATTTTTTCTAATAAACTGGAGAAGGGAAGGAGGATGAGGTGACTGTGTATGTGGTAGTTTGTTTCTATCAAAGTTTGTACTGGTGGGAAAGGAATTTAGATAATTGAATATCTGCCATGAAAATAGACATAGATTAAATTACCTCCTCAAAAAAACAAAAACAAAAAACAAACAAAAAAACAAAAAACAAACAAAAACAAAAGAAAACGCGATACTTAAGGATTAAAAGGATTTTTAGAAAATAAAATCTTCCTTGATGTTTTAATTTCAAGCTAACAAATTAAATTTAATATTTACAATAAGTAAAATACTTTGCAGTATTTCAAAAAATAAATTTCAATTGACTGGAATCATTTTTAGCACCCTTTTTCTGTCTATTTCATTGCAATGTAATTCTTTATTAAAAAAATCATACAAAAATAAAATGTTTTCTGAAACTTTATTTGAGGAATATTAGTTGATTTAAAGTGAAATTAATCTAACTGGAAATAAATATTGTTTATTTTAAGCTTAAAATATCGCAGAAATACATTTTCTAACCAGACAGTCGCTGTGTTTTTACCAGACAGTCGCTGTGTTTTTACCAGACAGTCGCTGTGTTTTTACCAGACAGTCGCTGTGTTTACGTGTTTAATGAGGTGATGAGGGATTTAATGTTGTTCTACGGAGACTTTATTTTAAGAAAAAAACGTGAACACCTTTTTTATTTAATTTTTAAGTACTCAGCAGTCTTAAAAAGTCCGGAAAATATTCTCTGTAATCTAATGCGTTATTGAATTTTAGAAATTTTGGCTTTAATTTTACTTAGTCATAGGTCTTATTTTCTGATAATGTCGAGTATACTTGGCCGTAAAAAAAAAACAAATATAATAAAGTTTGGGGTATTTAATAAAGTTTGGGGTATTTTTCATCATGCTCTTTTTTTAGAAAATCTTTAGAGGTAGCAAAGTAAAATACAGAAAAGGAAACGCGTTTTTTATTGGCGTGAAAAGTTCAGTTTTTAATTGGTAAATAAAAAATTGTATTCATTACGCATATTGTAGATGATGTACTGTTTCTATTGTCACCTTTAAGTTAAACTATGTTATTTGAAAGTATTAATAAAATTATTTTCTAAGGCTTAATCTTGCAAGTAAAAGATGTTTCAGTAATATTATTATTTTTATTTTAAAAATATCTAAAGCTCACAAAATTATTTTTACTGTCTGGTTTGTTTGTGAAAGGTCGTCAAGGATCATTTCACTTGCGTTTGGCTTCGGGACAAATGTCCTTTGTCTGCAGCTCATGTTTACTGGACGAATAATTCAGTGACCCATTGATTACATTTATTCGGGGTGGTTGTATTTTTGTCCCGTTTAACGCTTCTGCTCATTATTAAGGGGCCAGTTATGATTCGCACGATCTATTTCCGGCAAGGGTGATGGTGAAGGAGCCATTTGCAGGGATCTGGGGTGATGAATGACAAAGAGGGAAAAATGTTCGGAAGAAGGGAGAGGAAAAGAAAAGAAAGAAAATTTCAGCTGAATAGGGACAATATAGGAAATCTGAAAAAGAAATGAAGAAACTAAAATAAGGAAGGTTGATTGAAAGAAAGAAAGAAAGAAAGAAAGAAAGAAAGAAACATAAAGACTGAAAGAAGAAAGAAAGAAAGAAACAAAGACTGGAAGAAGAAAGAAAGAGGGAAAGAAATATAAAGACTGGAAGAAGAAAGAAAGAAAGAAAGAAAGAAACATAAAGACTGGAAGAAGAAAGAAAGAAAGAAACAAAGACTGGAAGAAGAAAGAAAGAGAGAAAGAAACATAAAGACTGGAAGAAGAAAGAAAGAAAGAAAGAAAGAAAGAAAGAAAGAAACATAAAGACTGGAAGAAGAAAGAAAGAAAGAAACAAAGACTGGAAGAAGAAAGAAAGAGAGAAAGAAACATAAAGACTGGAAGAAGAAAGAAATAAAGAATGAAAGAAAGAAAGAAAGAAAGAAAGAAGGAAATTTGAGTAAAAGGAAGGAAGGAAACAAAATATAGTGTAGAAACCAATAAAGAAGGATGTAGGAAACAAATGTCGAAAGAAAGAAAGAAAGAAGAAATGAAAGAAAGAAATAAAGTACTGGAAAGAAAGAAAGGCAAAATGAATCAAAAAGGAAAGAAGAAAAGGAAAAGAAGAGAGAAATCAAAGAAGAAAAAAATAAAGAACTGAAAAGAGAAAAATAAAGAAATAAATAAAGAACGAATGAAAGAAAGAGTGATAAAAGGAAAGAAGAAAAGAAAGAAAGAGAAAATCAAAGAAGAAAGAAATAAAGGTGTGAAAAGAGAAAAATAAAGAAAGAAAGAAAGAAGGAAAGATGAAAAGAAAAGAAAGAAAGAAAGACAGAGAGAAATTAAAGAAGAAAGGAAAAAAGGACTGAAAAGAGAAAAATAAATAATTAAATAAAGAAATAAAGAAATAAAGAAAGAAAGAAAGAAAGAAAGAAGGAAAGATGAAAAGAAAAGAAAGAAAGAAAGAAAGAAATAGAGAAATTAAAGAATAAGGAAATAACGGACTGAAAAGAGAAAAAGAAAGAAAGAAAGAAAGAAAGAAAGAAAAAGAAAGAATGAAATAAAAGAAAAGAATAAAGGAAATTGTTCAATGTTCCGATTATTTTCGACAATAGTTGGACATTTTTCAGAAATGAAAGTTGAGACAGCCAGTGGATAGTTTATGTTCTAAACGTTTGGGATTGCCAAATGAGCATAGGATCTCACGCAATGGTGCCTAAAAAAGGTTATAAGGTCATGTGACTGAACATTAATCTTTTTTTCTAAGGTTGGCGCTGGTTGTCAGTTACATTCCTGGAAGGCATGTCCGAGAAGTGCCACAATTTTGAAATATTGTGCAACCACCTAATCCTGTTGCTAAGCAACTTGAATCAAATCGTCTGCCATCAGCATAAACCTTGGAAAGAATTGGTGCAATGGTTGTCAGCGAATTGGGAAACGAAATCAAAAGAAAAACATCGGAGTAGCAAGAAGCAAAAATCTGTCTGAAGACATGACGTTATCGACTGAAGATCTTGGTTGCCATGAAACTCTGGGTAACTGCTACAGATCGGCATATCTAGACGGACTGTTGTATAATGTTCTTATCATATATATATATATATATATATATATATATATATATATATATATATATATAGATATAGGTGTGTGTGTGTGTGTGTGTGTGTGTGTGTGTGTGTGTCTATCTGCCTAATTAATATGTAATAAATTGTCGCTTAACTGAGTGGAGCTATTCCAGCCATGCCAATTTCGAAGTTTTGTGAGCGCATTGTTGTAATGCCTTCACTCTTCATGGCTATTGACTTCTCAAACATTTTATATTTATGTATAATTTGGTGTAAATTGATATCTTTGTGTAAGTGTTTTTTTTTGCTTTTTTTCATTTACTGGCTGTTGCATTATCAGTTTTATATGTAATAACAACGAAAAAACAGCAATTTTGGCACCTAATATACTTACAATTTAATAATAATAATATATATATATATATATATATATATATATATATATATATATTATTATATACATACATACGCATATATATATATATATATATATATATATATATATATATATATATATACATATATGCGTGTGTGTATATATATGTGTGTGTGTGTGCGTGTCTGTGTTTATAGAATTAATACAAGTAAACGTTTGCTACTTAGCTGATTGTTGTTAGCTTCAACATCACGACTCCAGAGTTTCGTATGTATGTATGTATATATATATATATATATATATATATATATATATATATATATATATATATATATATATATATATATATTTTCATAATAAAAATCTTAGGAGGATTTATGAACCAGGCATAATATCCATCTCACGCAAGGTGAATACTAGACCTGGCTTCTTTAGTATTTCCCCTTTTCTAGCGAGATTAATGCTCGACAAGCGTACATATAAATTTTAGATCAAAATAGAATTCTTTTCATTTTTCAATTTTCATTCAAAATACTCAAATTTTAGGAATACGTTTTCACAGCGTCGCCCACGTGACGACAACGTGACCATGTTTAAACGGAACGTTGATCATAAAACTTTCAGTTATCTGTTTAGATAAGTCTTGTTCTTATGTCCATCGTCTTTGTCATGTTTAATTGATAATGTTAATTATATTTTATGAATATGTCCTGAAGATGATTTATTAGACCGAAACGTCCGATGTTGACATTATATTAACATTAAAACAGCATAATTGCATATAAGGATTTTTGTTTGTTTTTTCCGTATATTTTTCTTCATATATATATATATATATATATATATATATATATATATATATATATATATATATATATATATCAGCTGTAAAATTGTTCAAATCGTGTAACTGGATAATTTTCCATCCCACAAAATGTTTAATATCTGAAAAACCACTAAACTAATTGAGTTTATTTTTCACAGGTTTTCCTATAAGAAGTTTAACCATCTTGTTACCATTTGTGGTAAGAATCTAGGAAGAGAAGAGTATAAAATCGTTCTGTGTTAGTCTCACTTTCTTCTCAACTGAGCAATGTTGAGAGGAAAAAATCATCCAGGCCTTCATTAATGGTAGAAACATTCATAGCCTGGCTTTCATCTTCAAAGTACATTCAAGAACCATCAATAGAATGGAGAATAAGTTAATTCTACTGTGAGGTATGGGGACTAATTATAAATTATTATTGCTCAAAGTAGAGTCTAACAATGTTATAAAAACCTCAGAGAATTCCAGTAAGATATATTTAATCATTTCTAAGATACAACTGTTCAAAGCTTAATCTAACAATTGTACAATTTTGCTGTTACTCTCATTACATATATATATATATATATATATATATATATATATGTGTGTGTGTGTGTGTGTGTGCGAGTGTGTGTGCGAGTGTGTGTGTGTGCGAGTGTGTGCGAGTGTGTGTGTGTGCGAGCGTGTGTGCGAGTGTGTGTGTGTGTGCGAGCGTGTGTGTTATAATTATTTTCTTTTTTAAAATTATGATTCCATCGGGTCACAGAAATTTGTAAAAATTATGGATTTTAAGTTTAATTTTTATAATTAAATGTAAAAATTTACTTTTAGGTTTGAAAAAGAAATTTATGTGTCGAGATGGAATCATATTTTTAAAAAAGAAAATAATTATAATATTTTGATCTACTGTTTGTAACGAAAAAAAAAGAATTTAAAAATAAAAATAATTGCTAAGAACACCGGATTATAGATCTGACTGCCCTTTCTTATTTTAATATATATATATATATATATATATATATATATATATATGTTTGTGTGTGTGTGTGTGAGCGCGCGCTCGCGAGTTCGTATGCGTGTGTACGTTGTGTGTTCATGTGTGTGTAAGTGCATGTGTGTGTGTTCTTTTCTAAATTCGACTGAGATATCATTCTTATCTTCTCTTTTTTCTTCTTTTTCCTTTCAATAATGAAAGGCAGAAAGAAAGAAAGAAAGCAAGAGAGAGAGAGAGAGAAAGAAGGAAAGAGAGTGAGACATAAGTATAAAAGAATAAAAATGAGAGGAAATTGTGAAGGAAGAAGGGAATTGGGAAACTTCTTTTTTGTCGCCTCATGTTACAGAAGAAACAAGAAAAACGGAAAGGAAAGAAAAAAAAACAACAAAAAATATTCAATATTCAAAAAAACAAAAAACAAAAAAAATTTAAGGATAGAAAAAAAATTACACGAGATTTTATCCTACGTAAGCTACGGCTAAAAATACAACAACTTAAATAGGCATACCCTGAGGCCCCTAATGACGTAAATACACTCATATTCATCTCGCTTTTATTTCCACTTGCTTTTCTATACCTACACACAGTGAGAAGGATGACAGACAGTCCATTTTCAATGTTGTTTCTATGCGTGAATGTCTATAGCGACTTCCTTTACAAAGCGTAAGGACAGTCTTACTTCAATTAATGCTCGAGTCAATTTCTCAGCAATAGCTCCCTGAACGAAGTAGTTTTTTTATGGAGTTTGATCTCATCTGGTTTCAACGAAGATTATACACAATGAAACAATTATTATTATTATTATATTATTAATAATAATAATAATAATAATAATAATAATAATATTATTATTATTATTATATTACGAGGGTAAATCAGAAAGTACCGCCCTTTTGCCATACATATTGTCACATAGCATTGTCACACCCCCTTCTAACAACGCGTGCTTAGAGTGGATACTATCATGGTCACGTGTTCGAAGTTTGAGCTTAATCCCACTAGTTCTCTTGCTGCTGCTGCAGTGTAAAATTGGCCCATGCATTTGCAGTGTGCAGCATGATTGCAGTTTCATGTAGGTTATCCATATCGATATCCACACGAGGAAAGCGATGCAGACAATAGTTTGAATATAAAAAGTCTAAATAATGAATAAATTTAAAGTAATTTTCTAACTTTTGGGGAAATCTAAATTTTAATTTTTATGATCAGAAAATTAAATTTCTAAATCAAAAGCTGTTGTTGTAATTTTACAATAGTTTTTTTATGCACGGATCTACAAAATATGAACACTTATTTGTACTTTTTGATTTTATGATAAACTCGGATAATCTGGTCGGTGGACTGATACTGAAACTGTAGAACTGAATTTAGAATTAGATCAGCAATGCCTGGGGATGAATTTTGTTCTATAGAAACAAGCAATTGGAGTAGATAGGTTCGCCTATCGTCCAGTTCACACTCCTCCTTAACAAGGTGTATATATTTATCATTTGTTTCCTGTTTAGGATTGGATTTCCGGTGCCATTTTAAAGTCTTCCCATTCTCTTTCACTCCCATTAACCCCTTTGTGTCATAACGGCATTATCATCTTGCTTGGGCTGAATGAGAAAGCAGTTCCCGTTTTTAGTCATTAATTACTAATCTATTATATATATTACTAATCTACTATATAATATAAATGGTCGTGTCCCAAAGGACGTTGAGTTCATTGTCTTCCTCTGTTTGTTCAGGTTGATGTCTTTAAGAATTTTTCAGCAGGTAGCCCACTATAATATTGACATATCTTCCAATAAATATACTGTCTAAACTTATCATATTGATCTTTATATTCGTTCGCTGACAGGAGTGAACAACCGGGCAGTAATTTATTGATTCATTGGTTGATCTGTTTTCTACAACTTATCAACCCTTTGCAGATTATTTAAAGCCAGAAAATATTTTTAGCTTATAAAAAATATTTTTATTAGATAATAATGTTTTAGTCATACAAGAATAGATGGATTCATACCTTTCTCAAGGTTATTTTCCCGTGAATGAATATAACTAACCTGACTGCAATTGGAACTCGGCTCTCCGATTAACAATTTTGAGTCATTATCCATTACACCACCCGCACATCTCAGCTTACAACACTTGATATTTTCAAGCGGTTATCTATCTAAGTTGACCAGGTTTGTAATCGAACAGGAACCGGACACTAATAGGTCAATAGTTTCAATATGCTGTTCACATAAAGTATATAATTTTGACAGGTAGTATGCGCATTCCTATATTTAAAACTCACATATAAAAGACCAGTAATAGCAAAGATTGAATTAAAATATGCCTTCATCTTTCCAGTATTATTATCTATTCTATAATATAAAAAGAATATGGTTTTATGCATTTATCAGTCACGCAGCCTGGCCTTCCCTTCTTAGTATTGAGATATCCAATTTTTAGATGAAAATGGTGATTACGTCAATAAACAAACAGATTCATCGTGCCATAACAAAGGAATATCTTAATAAGCAAAGCGAACAGCTTGCAAAATTTGCTGTCTTTTGATACCTTTACCAGAACTTTCTCTAACATGGGACAATTGATTAAAAAAATATACATTACTCATGAAGAAAATATAATCAATGCAATTAGAAAATTAATCAAACATGGCGACATGTTTTGGTTCTAAGTGTAAGTACTAATTAATTGCTTTTGGCGAATTAAAAAAGGAAAGTCTTTCTTACATCAAACAATAGAATAAATTGTTTAAATTAAAATCCTACAAGTGCAAAAAAAAAAAAAAAAAAAGAAAAAGACCGTTACGTTTGGGAGGCATAAGTCATGTTAGTTTTATATATTTATTTTTAATAATATTAAAAGCAGACTTCTAGGGACATAACGTTTTGCTTCCTCATGTAGCCGTTAAATAATGTTTTCAATCGAATTTATCCAATGAATGCAATAAAGCCGCTAAGACACAATGGGTTACTGGGTGCAAAAGAATTAGGAAACAGAAACATTATATACAATAGAAGAGTAATAAAGACGACAGAAGATAACGATTGAAATTTTATTTGAATTCTTTTAGCCAATTCATCTGTCAATTGAAGAGACTTTGTTGCCAATCTAATAATGCTCTTAAATTCATAAAGTCAAGATATCATAGACGAAAGTCATAATTATTCTGTTTTCTACAGAAATGTGGCACAAGGCCGAAAAGGGGACTGGGGAAAGGACGGTCTTCTTCTGTTTTAACTATAACTTAGCTAGCCGCAAACACTGGCCCAATCGTACGAAACAATATTCCTTACACCAAAACAACACATTCATACGTACCTTTCTTACTACAATCACCATAATACCTCATTGTCTCTATGAAAATACTAACTAAACCCCTTATGTACAATTCATTGTCTGTGGGGGGGGATAAAACAATTCTAAAACTATCCCCATTGAGTATTTACAAATATGAATACAAAAAATATTTACAAGAAACTAAAGAAAATAAGATTAGTAATAAACCCCCCCACATTCACTAAATGTGGCAGAAACATCGGTTCACTGGCCGAAATCAATGCGGGACTATGATAGTGTAAAAACATTTATTCATCCCAAGCACTCACACTGACATGCACTCATTCAGACAACAACAAATACGAAAAACCACTCACGCGAAACGAAAGGCACCCCGCATCCACCATCGAACTGACATCACTGACCACCTAACGAGGAAGGGGATGGGGAATTAAACTTAAAGAAAAATAGGGACAGAAATAAAAGGGGCCAATGAGCATACATAGCTAAGTTAACTGAAAAGAGAAAATAAAGCATTAAATTAAACCTAAGCTAGCCTAGTTTCGGGATGGGTTGCACAAGTTCAACCGAGGAAGAGCAATATCCTGATGCCTAACCGGCATCAATGTGCCACTCAAGGTCAGCCCCTTTCACACGACACAAACGCGCAAGATTCACCCACCTTTTGTTGAATTCTGATGAAGTGAGCCGCCGCCTTTCCGTCCTAATCTTGACTTTAAGCTGATGCTTAAAGTACAAGATCAATTGGGAAGAGGTGAACTTCTCGCCTCCTTAGAATACCTTCTGAGGTGTCGTCCAAATCACGACTCTCATAACGCCTAGCAAGCAGTGTTCAGCCTTCGTCAGCAGGAGTGCTGCATTGCTACAAACAGAAGAGGCCTCAAGGATAAAGTACTTTCCCTGCAGCATGCGGACCATGAGGCCTTCAACAAACATGCATAACGGCACTACCAGGCTGCAATGAAAGAAGGCGTGAGCCAAGGTCTCGACCTCCCCACCACAGCGTCGGCAGTTTGGAGATTTCTCCAAGCCAGCTGAGCAGTTTTTTGGCGACCCAGAGGGCCCCACGAATCACCAGTCAGGTGAGTGATGCCTCATCGTTATTGAGACATTTCAACCCGGGAGCGCAAGGCCATATTCAGCGAGCCTTTTGATTCGTAAGACCGAGATCGTAAATCAGATCATCATGCACAGCCCCCCTGACTAAAACGTGTAATAATGCCCTATAAGACAACGCCTGGACGTTGGAGAGGCCATCCGACGCCTGTAAGAGGCGCTTCAGAGCAATACGACATTCACGATAGAAGGATCATTGGGCTCGGGGTAAACGGTGGGCTTTCTCCTCGCACAGTGCACATTTCTCAGGGATGGGAAGTACTTACGGGCGTCTTCCTTCCAGAAGGCGTCCTCCTCATCCGAATCGCGACACATTCGATCTAGAAAGCTAATGCGAAGCATATATTGACGAATCTCAATGCTTGGCATGCTTAGACCGCCTTCAGATGGATGAAGGCAACAGATCTCCCGAGTGACTCTGGCAGCCTTGCCTCCCCACAAGGAGAACAAGAGCTTCACTAAAGCCAGTAAAGTGTCATACGAAGGTGGAAGCACAGAGAGTCGGTAAAGGAGAATCGGGTAGATGTGTGAGACACATACTTCCGCCCTCCCCTTTAAGGAAAGATTCCACCGAGACTACAAATTAATTGCGATCTCTGCCTTCCCTCGCACCTCTGACCAATTCCTTTCCAACTGGAGATCAGGACCGAACCAGACGCCGAGAATCTTGACCGGCCCATCCGTCCAGTGGAAAGGTCCGGGAAGAGAAACTCCCTTCCACGCACCCAACCGCAAGCCAACAGACTTATCGCGGTTGATCTTGGCCCCTGTCACCATCTCATAACCACTGATTTCTTTGCTGACTTGGCCCTGCTCGACAGAAGAACTGAAATGTCATCAGCATAGGCAGAATACCTTGGCCGAGGCGGTAGCACCAGGCAGGGAAATTCCACGTAGGACCGGATTCGTCTTTAACTTGCGAAGCAAAGGTTCCAACGCAAGAACGTAAAGCAAAGGCGAAAGCAGACAACCTTGACGAATGGAGCGAGACAATACGAAAGGCTCCGATCGTACCCCATTCACCTCCACCAGCGCACCGGCAGTCGCATACAGATGTCGGATCCAGGTACGAAAGTACGGCCGAAACCGACCGCCGAAAGGACAGCCTCAAAGAATCGATTGTCAACCCTATCGAATGCCTTCGACTGATCTAAATTGATCAGTGCGGCTTCACTGTCGACTTGCTCGATGATCAGACGTACCATATGAAGGTTGTCCTGAATAGTCCTACCCTTCACAGCACAAGTCTGTTCCGAGCTAATCAGACGAGACAGGACAACCTGCAAATGATTAGCAAAGATCTTAGACAAAATCTTTAACTCATAGTTAAAGGGTGAAAGTTACCTAACCCATCCCCACCATTTTTTTCCTTGCGTAACAACTTGATCACGCCCCTGGTGAAGCGTTGGGGTATAGGCCCCTGCTTCATCCAGTTGCCGAAAATCAGTGCCAGCAGAGGAACAAAAACGGGCGACTGCCTCAAGTACACTTCGTACGGAAGACTATCTAGTCCTGGAGATTTGTCCTGTTTCAGCGCTTCCCAGATTTCGGACTCTGTAATGGGACCCTCGCACCTAGCTTCTTCAGCTGCCTCAAGGCAGGGAAAATCAGCTAAATGGGCGCCGAACTGAGCAGGGTTCAGACTGGCCTCACTGGTGAAAAGCTCCTGAAAGTAGTCACGAAAAGCCTCACATATGTCCTCGTTTGTTGTCGCGGTCCGCTTATCCGGCAATGTGACGCATGCGATATGTCACTGTGATGCATTCCGAGCTTCCTCTGATCGCAATTCAGCGGCCATATTCGTTGCCTCAGAGGACATACTTTTTAACCTAGCCCTAACTACCAGAGCTTGATCTTTCTCGATAAGCAAGTAGGCCAACTCTGCCTTAGGTAATGCTACGTCTCCACTATCACGGGATTTGACCGCCCGATTTCTGCTCTAAAGCTGTTTGCGCCGCTAATCTATCTAGATTGAGCTGACTATTATAATCAGCAGCAAACGTTCTTATTTTGGATTTTAATTTATCCCACCTGGCATTTCCCACAACTGCTCCCATCAGTTCCCTCTCTATCATTATTAGTAGCTGATCCCGAAAATCTTGCTCACCAAATAATGATAAGTTTAATTTCCAGTAGCCAGCCATCCTAACTTTAGTTTTATCTAAGTTTACACGGACCCGGACAAGCCTATGATCCGAATAAACATGGAAACTTGGACACCCTAAGAGCCGTACATCGACTCTCCTAACTAAGACTCGGTCTAGATAACTAGCCGAGCCGCCACTATTAGTCCAAGTCCACACTACCTTCCGAGGGTGTTCATTCCGGTACTTATCGACAAGATCAAACCTGTCGATAAAGTCCCGAAATGGTTTCACGTCCCGGTTGTTAGTACCCGAATTTGTCCCTATACGATCTATATCGGGATCAAGGACGGCATTCCAATCACCCACTAAAACTACCCGACGTGATGTCAAGAACGGCTCGATCCGCTGAAAGAAAGCAGGCCGCTCAGAATGGACATTGGGCGCATAAACCCCAATGAGACGCTGAGCCTTATCCTTTATGGTAACATCCAGCACGCAAAGTCTGCCCGCCGGATCCGCGAAGACAGGAACACACGCATCCTTCAAAGACTTGCTCACCAGCCAAGAGACACACTTCGAGCGCCCATCAAAACATGTTGAATAGAGGGAAAAACCCCTAGCCAGAATGCCCTCATAGTCGCGAGAAGAAAACCGGGTCTATTGCACACAGCAGATATTCACCCCGAGACGCTGAAGGTCACGAGAGAGCCTCGTCCTGCGAGACTCCGATCTCAGCCCTCGGGAATTTATTTCATAATGAAAACCGATTAGGGTTGCTCTCTTGCATTGAATATGGCCAAGGTCAGGACACCGACGGCCTCTCCCATTGAGCCAGTACCCATCTCACTCTTGATGATGCCATCAGGAGACAGGCCTTCAATGTCTAAGGGGAATGTTAGCTTTAACGCCCTATAAAGGGAGGGGTGAACAAAAACTGGGAACCTCCCTGAACAAAATTGCTGCAGTTTTTTGACATTCTCGTCGTCAAAACAAGACATTGGCGGAAACATGCCAAATGCTTCATTTGCTTCTGCCATCATGGCCCAGATTTGTTGGCCGGCAACCCCAGATCTAACAACTGTTAGGACCCTCTTGGCGTTTGGAAAATTCCTGGGGTTTTCTATGTCTAAGTTTTTAATTTTTCTAAAATTTAATAGGGATTTAAAATTTTTCATTTTCTTGGCATGTAGTAGAGACTTCTCCTCTATGTCTTTCGAGACGGGGTACCCGTCTTCTCCTGTGTTGTATATTTTTTTTAATTCGTTTTTCAACTGTATGTTTAGACGAGTCCGAAGAGGGGCTTCTTTGCCTTTTTTGTTGTTCTGTTTTAGAGGGTGAATTTATGGGTGTATGCATGGTGGAAGGATTGGGTGATGGGATAGGGGATTTTTCCCAGATGATTTGGGCACGGGAGCCTTCTTCAAAGTGGTCATATTAGATTTGAGTTTTGCTATTGGTTGGGCGATAGGGGGAGGGACCATGGGATATTGTTTTGATACAGGGGAGGACGCTGCCAGTGTCAGTTTGTTTTCCAGGATCCCGTCTTTTATTTTTTAGGGACTCCATTAGTTGCTGCAGTTTTTCTTTGTTTTTGGTATGATGGCTTATATTGTAACATTTTCTGTCGCAATTTATCCGAATAGCGGGTCGAAGAATCGCCCTTTGCGCTGGTTGAGAGGGTGGGCTGTTTGTGCGTTTTCCTGTTTTTGGTGTGGAACGAGGTTCCGCTGCCGGGGTCTTCCCACCCATAGACGTAAGTTCATCAGAACAACTGCCATGAAAATATTTATAGAAAATACACAAGGAATCTACATGATGGTGGTGAGGAGATGAAGAAAGAAGAAAATAGCAGGGGTACCGGACCATGAGTATGAGTGACATTCTAAGCCTGGCCGAATGGTAGATAAATTCAAGAGAGAAAGATTGTCTAGCACCACATAGTGAACCGACTTTCTTAGCAGCTGACTTAATTTAAATGGAAAAAGAAAGGCAAAACACTGTCTTACATGCAACAATATAATGAATTGCTTTTTGCTTAGCGGCATATCAGAATCTCTGTCATGGGTTCTTATCTATAACTACAGAATTAACTCTTCATAACACTATATATACTACTCCTCTCAAGAGATAGGGACGAATCAAGCCGAGCTTCTCGGCTTGACAGTCGAACTCTTTTCCTCCGAGGAGAGGAACCCGGACAAGGCTCCGCCGAAGGGCAGAGTTTCGTTCGGGGATGTTGACCAACCCGATCCCGTTTATACGGGTTCTACGGGCATTTTTTCGCCGAGCCTACGGGCTCGGAAAACCTACGTAAAACTCGGCCTTGTGCCACATGCAACCCTCGTGGGGGGTGGCTAGATACCGATTCGAGTTGAGCTGATAGTAGTTCACTCCAAACCAGACTGACAGTCATACTAACACCTTCCACATCTTGTATTATTATTTCGTGTAATATACCTTCGTTATTTCTACTCTTGTCTTCGTGTTGGTCTTCCTTGGTCCTAACCTGGACCATAACAATCTCTATGGATTATTTAATCTCATATATATGAAATTCTTTTCTTTTTCTTGAAGATAATGTTTTAGTGATACAAGTTTTACTAATTACCCAATAGATAGGAGGGAAAAGAGGTGGAGTTTATAACCTTTTATGAGGATATTTGCGTGTAAGTGAATATAAAGTACCCAACAAGAATTGGAACTCAGCTCAAGGATTAACATTACCGAGCCATTACACCAGCCGCACATCTAAGCTTATAGCACCTGATTCCTTTCAGTAATGACCAAGCTCGACGTTGCTTAACTTCCGTGCTTGTACAGGAACCTGTGTTTCAACATGATATGGCCATAAGCCCTAAAATATGAACAAGGCAATTTCAATATTACTCTAACAGGACCGGGGTATTTTTTAAATCATTTCACACGAAGCAAGGTACTAAATCCACTAAGACGCAAGGAGGTTACTAAGTGTTGGAGAATATGAGAAAACTTCTGGTCAGTGCTTTTTTATAAATATTTTATGGTAATTTTTTGAATGAGCTTGTGGCTATGGTTGCGCAGGTCTCATCAATATAGAGTTGTATAATCTAGATGTAACCGTATGTTCTATGCTAACAGTTTCTTGTCTGCCCTTTCTTATTTGTAGAACTTCCTTCCGGGTTCATGCTTTCCAGCCAACTTTAATCTTAAAAAATATAAATGTAATGTCAATCTCTATCTATTGTCCTCCTGATTATGCTTATTTTGTTCTCTCTCCTTAATATTTTTGTTTTATAATTCTCCCACAACCAGTAACCCGATCATGTCTTAGTGGCTTTACCGCTTTGAATTTAAAGAGGGTTAAGAAAGGAATCGTCCTCACTTCCTTTGAGCTGTCGTAATCAACTGATTATAAAAAATCGTACAAGTCTTTTCTATTTCTTTCAGCAGTTACTGTTGTGTCTGTTAAAAATGTCCAAGTTACTTCAGGACGTAAGCGACCATGACTCTTCTGTTTTTATCTATGAATGACCATAACCTCTTGGGAATGATACCAGAAAATTCCGAGTACTTCATCCCCTAGACTGCCACAAATGTCTAAATAGATTAACCTGTCCTACTATATAACAATGTTTTTTCTTTAACCTTTGAGCCCTACCACCGTTTTACCGGTCGTAAAGAAAAATGACGTAATTCCAAGTCACTGGTTGAACAGTGGTAGAGAAAAATGACGTAATGCCCAACTACCGGTTGAACGGTGGGTAAACACTCGTAACTATTTTTATATCTACCGTGAAACATTACATACCAATTATTTGCGAATTTTGATTCAGGAGCTCAGACAGAAGGGTTCAGGAACCCCAGAGCTCAAATGGTTTAAGTGTCGATCCGCTGAAATTAAAGATCACCATCCTCACGTAAGCGATCAAGACTCACCACAAAATTCATAGCAGAATGATTTCTCATTGCCTTCTCCAGGATTTTAAATGCGGATTACAATTGAAATTTCAAGTTTAGAATTTGTTTTAATCATTTCCTCTGAAGCAAGGCAATGCAGCCGCTAAAACGTAATGTCTTACTAAGAATTAAATAACACAACAGAAAAAAAAAAATATTAAGGAAAAAGAGTAATAAAAGAACAAGACTTAAGAAGACAGAAGAGAATGATTGAGACTGCATATAAATTTTTGACAGAAGTGAGTTCAACAAACGAACAGTGTAAGAGAAGAAACTATTAGGTTGGTGCAAAAATAATGTCGTTTTCTCACATAGTAACATATGTGAGAAAACGACATTATTTTTGCACCAAACTAATATTAGCAGAGAACAGTTGAATCTATCAATTAGAACTTTAAAATGACGAGACCTGTCCGCCAATCTAGTACTGCGCTTAGAGCCAAGTTCATCAAAAGAATTATCATTTATAGAAAAAGCACACAGGAAAGCTACGTTATTTAGAATAAGAAAAAAAAAAATAAATTTATAGAACACACAATGAGAAAAGAGATATTGCAAAATTTTACACTGACAAGACAATGAAGTCAATGATTTGAATTTGGTGTTTTTATTTACGGTCTATCAACCCTCTGTCGACTAATTAAAGCCGAAACATATATTTTGGATTGTAATTATAATTATGCCATTAATATTTTTCCGAGATAACAATGATTTTTCGAGGCTACAACTCATGCTATTTAACCCATAGATGGGGAGAGAAGAGATGGATTCATATATTACCCAAGGATATTGTAATGAATCTAACGTACCCGATTGGAATTCGGACTCTGCTATTTATATTCGGCCTATAATCGCCAGCTCTGTTTTGGTGATCAAGTCCATTTGACCGTTGTATTTTCCGGCCTTCATCAAGGTATATATCAATACGGGTAACCTACAGGGACAATAGGCTAATGCAGGTGTTGGCAAACTTTTGCTAACTATGTGCCGACTTAGGGTTTAAAAATCATTTAGTTTGTCAACAACATACGTTTTTTTATACAAGTCAAGGTCAATATACCTGTTCTACAATAGCTGTTATATAGTTATATATAATCTTACTTATTATAAAACGCAGATTGTGTGTGTGTCTGTACGCTTATATATTGGACCAGATTTCTAAATTTTTCAACCGATTTCAACAAAACGTCACAGGACTACGTAAAATTACCTTGCGGTGGTTCTGACAGCGCCCAAAATCGGAAAAACACAATTGTTTTTGCACAAAATCAATTTGAAAACACGATTAAGAAGCATTAATGAAAGGGGGACAACTCATATCAAGTTATACTTATTAATATCGAGTTATCGTGTTATACCTATTATAAAACCCAGGTTGGTTGTTTGTGTGTGTGTGTGTGTTCGTTTATATATGGGATCAGATTTCCTACATTTTTCAACCGATTTCAACAAAACTTCACTTTTTTTTGGCAGGTAGTGTTTCTTATTGTCTTGCACACTTTTTTCTTTATTTTTACATTCAGAATGCTTTAAAAATTCCATTTACAAGACAATTGTTTATAATAAAATTCTATTAAATCGGTAGACTCATAACGATTGAAAACAATGTTTTTGTTTGAGTTTGGGTTTGACCAATTCGTAAAAAAAAAAAAAATATAAAACTAATTAAGACATGCGTGTCCGTCAACCTTAAACAATAATCTTTGTCAATTTTATTTTTCAGTCTTTATGATGGTCGATAATTGATCTATCTCTTACTGTTACATCACCGGGCAACGCCGGGCTCTATTGCTAGTATATATATACTTTAGTATATATTAAAATTGAAACAGCTAAATATCTTCTTTGCGTTGTAGTAGTTATTGGTTTGGACTTCGTGATCGCTTGCAGCTGCGTGCCATTGGAAATTGCTTAGCGTGCCACGCTTGGCACGTGTGCCGTAGGTTGCCGACCCCTGGGCTAATGGATTAAATTGTTAGTTCGTTCATTTTGTAACATAGTAATTGCGAGTTCAATCCCTGGGTTGGGCGGTGTGTAAGTTGAACTCAGTGGAAAAATGGGCGAACAATAATTGAGTAGTACTAAAAATAAAAACCAGACAAGATCTCTCTAGGACACTGGAACGAAAACAGACTAATGCCGGAAATTAAATAAAGGGTTCAGTTCGGAACTGCCCGGAGGTTACGCGTATCGGGGCATTCCTGATGAAGTCTAGTCGGAACACTGATCGAAACGTTGTGATAACAACAATAAAAGAAGAGCAATTGTAAACAGTTTAAATAACGATAACGCCTCATTGCAGAAATTCAAAAAGAAAACTTCTGAGGAACACTCTCCCTGAACACTTTTTAAATTCAAGAATTAATCCTGCCACCTATTCTCCTTATCATCATAATATTCACGTCATTCTACCTACACCTACATCTTCTTAAATACTGACCATCTTCTATGACGATGAACTACATCCGGCAGCAATCCTTTGATTGTAGGTTTTGAGGAATGTAGAATCAGCTCTTAAGTACTGTTGTTCCCAGTTGTACACTGACTCGGGGTGGTAGTGCCTATTACAAAAACAAAAAAAAATAAGATATATTTGTTTACATTATTTACATTGTTCGGACTATTGTCCTCATCTTTATTACCATGTTCACGACATTTAGGCCTTCTTCAGACAAAAAATTGTAAATAGTTACAATACTTCATCTCAGAAATATAGACTGTCAATATGACAATAAAGATGAGGACAACTGTCCAAACAATGTAAATAGTGTAAGTATTTACAATACCTCATCATAGAAATATAGACTGTGAATATGACACTAAAGATGAGGACAACAGTCCAAACAATGTAAATAGTGTAAATAGTTACAATATCTCATCTCAGAAATATAGACTGTGAATATGACAATAAAGATGAGGACAACAGTCCAAACAATGTAAATAGTGTAAGTATTTACAATACCTCATCATAGAAATATAGACTGTGAATATGACACTAAAGATGAGGACAACAGTCCAAACAATGTAAATAGTGTAAATAGTTACAATACCTCATCTCTGAAATATAGACTGTGAATATGACAATAAAGATGAGGACAACAGTCCAAACAATGTAAATAGTGTAAATAGTTACAATACCTCATCTCAGAAATATAGACTGTGAATATGACAATAAAGATGAGGACAACAGTCCAAACAATGTAAATAGTGTAAATAGTTACAATAGCCTATCTCAGAAATATAGACTGTGAATATGACAATAAAGATGAGGACAACAGTCCAAACAATGTAAATAGTGTAAATAGTTACAATACTTCATCTCAGAAATATAGACTGTGAATATGACAATAAAGATGAGGACAACAGTCCAAACAATATAAATAGTGTAAATAGTTACAATACCCTATCTCAGAAATATAGACTGTGAATATGACAATAAAGATGAGGACAACTGTCCAAACAATGTAAATAGTGTAAATAGTTACAATACCTCATCTCAGAAATATAGACTGTGAATATGACAATAAAGATGAGGACAACAGTCCAAACAATGTAAATAGTGTAAATAGTTACAATACCCTATCTCAGAAATATAGACTGTGAATATGACAATAAAGATGAGGACAACTGTCCAAACAATGTAAATAGTGTAAATAGTTACAATACCTCATCTCAGAAATATAGACTGTGAATATGACAATAAAGATGAGGACAACAGTCCAAACAATGTAAATAGTGTAAATAGTTACAATACCTCATCTCTGAAATATAGACTGTGAATATGACAATAAAGATGAGGACAACAGTCCAAACAATGTAAATAGTGGAAATAGTTACAATACCTCATCTCAGAAATATAGACTGTGAATATGACAATAAAGATGAGGACAACAGTCCAAACAATGTAAATAGTGTAAATAGTTACAATACCCTATCTCAGAAATATAGACTGTGAATATGACAATAAAGATGAGGACAACTGTCCAAACAATGTAAATAGTGTAAATAGTTACAATACCTCATCTCAGAAATATAGACTGTGAATATGACAATAAAGATGAGGACAACAGTCCAAACAATGTAAATAGTGTAAATAGTTACAATACCCTATCTCAGAAATATAGACTGTGAATATGACAATAAAGATGAGGACAACTGTCCAAACAATGTAAATAGTGTAAATAGTTACAATACCTCATCTCAGAAATATAGACTGTGAATATGACAATAAAGATGAGGACAACTGTCCAAACAATGTAAATAGTGTAAATAGTTACAATACCCCATCTCAGAAATATAGACTGTGAATATGACAATAAAGATGAGGACAACAGTCCAAACAATGTAAATAGTGTAAATAGTTACAATACCTCATCTCAGAAATATAGACTGTGAATATGACAATAAAGATGAGGACAACAGTCCAAACAATGTAAATAGTGTAAATAGTTACAATACCTCATCATAGAAATATAGACTGTGAATATGACAATAAAGATGAGGACAACCGTCCAAACAATGTAAATAGTGTAAATAGTTACAATACCTCATCTCAGAAATATAGACTGTGAATATGACAATAAAGATGAGGACAACAGTCCAAACAATGTAAATAGTGTAAATAGTTACAATACCTCATCTCAGAAATATAGACTCTGAATATGACAATAAAGATGAGGACAACAGTCCAAACAATGTAAATAGTGTAAATAGTTACAATACCTCATCTCAGAAATATAGACTCTGAATATGACACTAAAGATGAGGACAACAGTCCAAACAATATAAATAGTGGAAATAGTTACAATAACTCATCTCTGAAATATAGACTGTGAATATGACAATAAAGATGAGGACAACAGTCCAAACAGTGTAAATAGTGTAAATAGCTACAATACCTCATCTCTGAAATATAGACTGTGAATATGACAATAAAGATGAGGATAACAGTCCAAACAATGTAAATAGTGTAAATAGTTACAATACCTCATCATAGAAATATAGACTGTGAATATGACAATAAAGATGAGGACAACAGTCCAAACAATGTAAATAGTGTAAATAGTTACAATATCTCATCTCAGAAATATAGACTGTGAATATGACAATAAAGATGAGGACAACAGTCCAAACAATGTAAATAGTGTAAATAGTTACAATACCTCATCTCTGAAATATAGACTGTGAATATGACAATAAAGATGAGGACAACAGTCCAAACAATGTAAATAGTGGAAATAGTTACAATACCTCATCTCAGAAATATAGACTGTGAATATGACAATAAA
Organism: Acanthosepion lycidas; assembly: GCA_963932145.1. NCBI lineage: Eukaryota > Metazoa > Mollusca > Cephalopoda > Sepiida > Sepiidae > Acanthosepion > Acanthosepion lycidas. The sequence continues at coordinate 92,596,673 of OZ010590.1, forward strand.
GATGAGGACAACAGTCCAAACAATGTAAATAGTGTAAATAGTTACAATACCCTATCTCAGAAATATAGACTGTGAATATGACAATAAAGATGAGGACAACTGTCCAAACAATGTAAATAGTGTAAATAGTTACAATACCTCATCTCAGAAATATAGACTGTGAATATGACAATAAAGATGAGGACAACAGTCCAAACAATGTAAATAGTGTAAATAGTTACAATACCTCATCATAGAAATATAGACTGTGAATATGACAATAAAGATGAGGACAACCGTCCAAACAATGTAAATAGTGTAAATAGTTACAATACCTCATCATAGAAATATAGACTGTGAATATGACAATAAAGATGAGGACAACTGTCCAAACAATGTAAATAGTGTAAATAGTTACAATACCCCATCTCAGAAATATAGACTGTGAATATGACAATAAAGATGAGGACAACAGTCCAAACAATGTAAATAGTGTAAATAGTTACAATACCTCATCTCAGAAATATAGACTGTGAATATGACAATAAAGATGAGGACAACAGTCCAAACAATGTAAATAGTGTAAATAGTTACAATACCTCATCATAGAAATATAGACTGTGAATATGACAATAAAGATGAGGACAACCGTCCAAACAATGTAAATAGTGTAAGTATTTACAATACCTCATCATAGAAATATAGACTGTGAATATGACACTAAAGATGAGGACAACAGTCCAAACAATGTAAATAGTGTAAATAGTTACAATACCTCATCTCAGAAATATAGACTCTGAATATGACAATAAAGATGAGGACAACAGTCCAAACAATGTAAATAGTGTAAATAGTTACAATACCTCATCTCAGAAATATAGACTCTGAATATGACACTAAAGATGAGGACAACAGTCCAAACAATATAAATAGTGGAAATAGTTACAATAACTCATCTCTGAAATATAGACTGTGAATATGACAATAAAGATGAGGACAACAGTCCAAACAGTGTAAATAGTGTAAATAGCTACAATACCTCATCTCTGAAATATAGACTGTGAATATGACAATAAAGATGAGGACAACAGTCCAAACAATGTAAATAGTGTAAATAGTTACAATACCTCATCATAGAAATATAGACTGTGAATATGACAATAAAGATGAGGACAACAGTCCAAACAATGTAAATAGTGTAAATAGTTACAATATCTCATCTCAGAAATATAGACTGTGAATATGACAATAAAGATGAGGACAACAGTCCAAACAATGTAAATAGTGTAAATAGTTACAATATCTCATCTCAGAAATATAGACTGTGAATATGACAATAAAGATGAGGACAACCGTCCAAACAATGTAAATAGTGTAAATAGTTACAATATCTCATCTCAGATATATAGACTGTGAATATGACAATAAAGATGAGGATAACAGTCCAAACAATATAAATAGTGTAAATAGTTACAATACCTCATCTCATAAATATAGACAGACAAGATATATTTGTAGAGTAAAAATACCAGCAATACATTTTGATATAAAAATTAGCACCAATACATATTTATAGTAAAATTACCGGCAATACCTATTTATAACAAGATGGCCAACAATACATTTTATCTGTACTTGAAGGCATAGAGATGCTTTCAAAATATTTATAGAGTTCCGCTTTAAATAACCCATAGAGGTATTGATATGCCGCTAAACAACATCAACCAACCAAACCAATCAAAATATTTCGATTTCGGCATTCAATAACCCATATAGTTTTTGATATGACGCTAAACAAAATCCTCCAAACAACCAAAGAATAACACTCATGCCTTGAATCGAATGGAGCTTATATAAGTATAAGGAAAAAAAACTGAATTCGAATTTTCACAACAGTATCTGAATGTAAAAAAGAAATATCTACGAACGACCAATACAAAGAAACATATATTTCTCTCAGTAACAGATACAGGCCAATACATGTTATCAATATACACACACAAGCGTCTGGCCTTAGAGTCGAATTGTCCTTCCTGTCATATAACAGCAAAATTTGTTCTGTAGATTCTTTTGAGAATTGGGATCCGGACGCGTGCTATGAAATTATACCGAAATGCATTGCGGTCTCTTTCGATATCCGGCCTGACTAATCAATGGCTTGACTGAAGTCAAGGCAGCAGTAGCATTATAACCATCTAGACACATCCGTTGTTTGCTTGCCAAAAGAAACGCGGTCGGTTAGTTGTTGCGTGCGGCTTGAATACATGGCCATGTGAGAAGACTTAAGGACGACGCGTTTACGTTGGAAAAGATGGAGGAATGTTTGTTTGGGTTTCATGTCGATATACAAATCATATATTTGTTCTCATATTGACAAATATATTGTCTTGAAGACGGATAGGAAGATCGTGTTGTGACAATTTTGCGTATAATGAGGAGTGACTGCCCTGAAACTTTGCATAAATAAATAAAAAAAAATTATCTTAAATGTCGACATGACCTCCTCTACAACGTCAGACCAAATCATTGGGATAAGAAGGAAGTATTTATAGCATGATTTGGGAATAGGGTGGTGGAGTTAACTGACGTAGCCCAGCTCATCTCCAAATAGTATGTGTCAGGTTGTTCTGTGTTACAAGATACCGTCAGCATGGAAATAATACGTGTCCTGAGCTTTTGGAAGATATGCCTCTGCTAAGGGGAATAATGTGAAGTGGACCAGTATTTGAACCCGTCTCACCGATTACCATTTCCACTGCTGTTAACCGTTAGGCTAAACTCCACCTCGATGGCCTGATTGCAGGTCTCTATAAGTATAGAATATTTCTCTATTCTGTTATGGTGATATTAAATGTACCTGTTCATAACTATCTATTCATCGCAGTCTGTTCACATCTATCTATCTATCTTATGTCTGTCTGTCTGTCTATATTTATCTTTCGTCTGTCTGTCTGTCTATATCTATCTTTTGTCTGTCTGTCTATATCTATCTTTTGTCTGTCTGTCTGTCTATCTGTCTATATCTATCTTTTGTCTGTCTGACTGTCTATCTGTATATATCTATCTTTTGTCTGTCTGTCTGTCTATCTGTATATATCTATCTTTTGTCTGTCTGTCTGTCTATCTGTCTATATCTATCTTTTGTCTGTCTGTCTGTCTGTCTATATCTATCTTTTGTCTGTCTGTCTGTCTGTCTCTCTATATCTATCTTTTGTCTGTCTGTCTGTCTGTCTGTCTCTCTATATCTATCTTTTGTCTGTCTCTCTATATCTATCTTTTGTCTGTCTATATCTATCATTTGTCTGTCTGTCTGTCTGTCTGTCTGTCTGTCTCTCTATATCTATCTTTTGTCTGTCTGTCTGTCTCTCTATATCTATCTTTTGTCTGTGTCTGTCTGTCTATATCTATCTTTTGTCTGTGTGTCTGTCTATATCTATCTTTTGTCTGTCTGTGTCTATCTGTCTATATCTATCTTTTGTCTGTCTGTCTATCTGTATATATCTATCTTTTGTCTGTCTGTCTATCTATCTGTATATATCTATCTTTTGTCTGTCTGTCTATCTGTCTATATCTATCTTTTGTCTGTCTGTCTCTCTATATCTATCTTTTGTCTGTCTGTCTCTCTATATCTATCTTTTGTCTGTCTGTCTGTCTGTCTGTCTCTCTATATCTATCTTTTGTCTGTCTGTCTGTCTGTCTCTCTATATCTATCTTTTGTCTGTTTGTCTATATCTATCTTTTGTCTGTCTGTCTGTCTGTCTATATCTATCTTTTGTCTGTCTGTCTGTCTATCTGTCTATATCTATCTTTTGTCTGTCTGTCTATATCTATATTTTGTCTGTCTGTCTGTCTGTCTCTCTATATCTATCTTTTGTCTGTCTGTCTGTCTGTCTCTCTATATCTATCTTTTGTCTGTCTGTCTGTCTGTCTGTCTATCTATATCTATCTTTTGTCTGTCTGTCTGTCTATCTATCTATCTATCTCAGCCTATTAAAATATATTTCTGTTTCTTTCTATCTATTGAACCAACGGTCATCTAGCGTATGCAGCATTCTTTTATTATGTGATATCTGATGAGAGGGAAATCCAGGAAAACCTGCGGTTGAAGTTATAAATAATTACCTTGACATGAAGGCACAAAGAGTGGCATCGATGTTGCACAGGCATCTGACATTATAATCCAATGCTGCGCAGGTGTCTCGGCTTCTTACTCAAATGTTTCACGTTATTCTGTCATCTGATCCTGGCTTCTCACCGATGTTTCATTACCTGCCTCTTACAGAATCTTACTAGGTTCCTTTTGGGCGTAATAAATTTTATGCTGGTCTCAAAAGTCATCTTAGGGGTCATGGACGCCTAAACGATACGGAAGCTATCACATATGATGCGAGGGTGAGGATTCGTCTATCTTCTAAGTAACATGTGGCAATCATCATAATAGAATGAGTAACAAAATCATTATGAGAACCGATATGACACAAGAATGACAGTTACTATCTCATAACACCTGGGATCCATTTTGATCCGCTGAATGCCGTATTTATGCGTAAAGCGTAAGATTGGAATGGCTTTGATAAATGCCAAGTTGTAATCAGCTGAAAATGAGCTCGTAGTATTTCCTCAGACACAGTTTGTAGTTTACTAGTGTTTCGTTTTAGTCAGTACCTGTTGGTAGGTGTGTATTTACCTTGATAATCATAAGACACCGACGGGACATTGAATGGTCATGATTTATCCAATCTAGAACAGAGGGGAAACGTTTCCAGCAAGAACTAACAGAAGCGTTGTCGTAGCACAAATCGCAAATCGTTTTAAACCGAGTGAAGGGTGGGAGACGTTGCAATGTAGGACATCGATCTTTGTTAATATTGGACTGCGTAAGCCCCAGGTCTTCTCATATACCCATTCTAAACAAAGACCGAATGCGTCTTCAAAGTGCACTTGAGAGTCAGAAGTGTACCTTACATCAATAGAAGGTCACCTGGTTGTCTCATTTTCTGGACGGCTGAATATATGTCCAACGTTATTTAGGGGAAGAGAAAGTACAAATAAACGATAAGATAAACCATAGAATCGGTTGAGACAATAAAACAGTAATATTCTGCTTAGAACGAATGGATTTATCATTCGTTCTCCGTCGCGTATGAAATATCTACACATCATTAAAGGCTGGGCGTATCCGTTCAAGACAAAACAATTATACGATTGCAGCTCTGTTCAAGACTCGACGACCTGAGGTAGAGCGTTACATATTAAGAGCTGTAGCTAATACGGACAATATATGCTGGACAATCTTTTCACTGATAAAGAAGAGAGTTGAAGTTACAAAAATGTGGTTCTACAGAAGGATGCTGAGAATAAGTGTTGTGGTAGGATCCACCTAATTAGCATAGTGGAGTACCGACCATATAAATATGGTTGGTACCGGGAAGAGAGGGGAGGAATCAAGAGATTCAACGAGAGACTCTGCCCGACTGCGACTCAGTCAACACATTCTCCGGGAACGGTCTTCTCAGGAATATACAAAAGACTATATGTAAATATTATGTACACTTTCTTGTTTCAATACATTTTGTTCTAAGTACATTTTGTGTTGCATTATTATTCCATGCATTAGTCAAGTTTCAACATATATATATATATATATGAGCAACAACGAAATTTAGAGAGAACGTAAACAAAAAAGACACTTATACTTAACATCGGGGACGGACAAGTGAAATTTCTAGGAGACATAATGAGGAAAGAGGGCTAGGAAAATTTGATACTCACATGACAGATTGAAAGCTAAAGAGGAAAGAAAACGAATAACTAACCTAGCTTGAGTAACTGGATAATACAACATTTATTGATAGCTACAAAGAACAGGAGAATGTGGAGAGCCACGATCGCCAACGACCTGAAGGGATACAACGCATAAAAAAGATGTATTTCACATTCTGCAATTTTATGATGGATGCCGGGTAGGTAGCATCATTTCACGTATCCCAATTTCCGATTATAATTTCTGTTTTAGAAGCAAGTGCTATTCATTTGTTCAGATAAATCTCCTAAAATTCGGTATGTCCGAAAAATGGATACAGTGATATATTAGCATAGATCAAAAAGCAAACAGATGCATTAAAAGTAACTGTCATGATATGCTGACTGATTACTTTGGAAATCAGCCCAGCAAACATATCATAATCATGAAATGGACAGAGCAAGAGCAGTAAATTCATGATCGAGAGTTACAAAGCAAACACAAATATGGCCGCGCAGTGCATGGGGGTAGATTTAGCGTTACATCACCACTTGAATAACAAATTCCAATGCCAGCACTTATATTAATGATTCCAACACGCTACATAAGAGTTCTCATGTTTCAAAACAAGAGCCGAGAACTTCAATATAATTATTTGAATTAAATTGAATTAAAGTAATCTCTGTTCCAACTTCAAGCGAAATTTTTTTTTGAATGACTTATTTCAGAAATTTAGAAATCATATAGAAAGGGGGCAGGGTGTTAATAATTTGTATCAGTATAAAGTTACATTCATAGGTTGACACCTATGAATGTAACTTTATACTGATACAAATTATTAACAGGGTAAGGTTGTGGTGTCTAAATTTAAAACGGAAGATGATTTCGTCTAGTCTGGTTTACGTGTCTATGGAGATTTATTTATTTATTTTTTTAATTTTTTCTGAAAGGGTTTTGTGTATAAAAAAAACTGCCGTGTCATTTGTTTTTTGACGACTTTATAAAGGGTTATCTTTTTTGTAGGGTATTTAAGCTATTTATTAGGACTATGGATTCTAAAACAATATATGCTAATTATTCAATGCAAAGATTTGATGATATCGGGAAACCGTTAACTCATGTCTATTGTTTAATAGATTTTTATTATTTAGAAACTTAATAAAGTGTAGTTTCTCATGTAGGCATAAAGTTTTACAAGTTCTAGTTTTGTTTATAATCTTCTATTTAACTTTTGGTGTTTTATTCATTTCCTTCAAATGCCAAAAATATTTAGATAGAGATGTCTGATGTCTTTTATTTATATTGTTGAAAGAGCACTTATGCTGCCTCCATCTGGCTTTAAATTCATTCTTCGCAGACCCAATGTATATCATATTAGTACAGTGTAACCCGGATATAAGAGAGTTGTCGGGACCGGAGAAGAAGTCTCTTATATCCGAGTTTCTCTTAAATCCGGGTTTGGTCTATTTTGTTTAAGTAAGTATGGCACTAATTTGGGACCAGAGAAAATCTATCTTATATCCGGGTTTCTCTTAGGCTCTCAGGGTCTCTTATATCCGGGTTACACTGTATTAGGACTCTCAGTGGATGAGATAGTACATTGGTATACCACAGATTTGACGCAGCATTTATTTTCCAATGGGCAGTCTTCTGGGTTTCTACAATCGCATAATTTTTCACTGTTTTTGTCCTATATAAGTGTAGGGTTTTTATTAATCCTACTCAGGCATGGGGGTTTGTTCAGGATTTTATTATTGTGTTTTTTTATTATACTTTCTAGATTTTCATTGCAGCTTAGGGTGTTCTTATTAAAAAATACACCATCTACAAAAAATCTGTCTGTGAGCAATTCTCATTTCTCTGTTTATTCCTTGGTCCATTGATGAAGGACACAGGCGTGTCTGAAAATTCCGAACTTAAAACATTTCTCACCGTGCTTCATTTCTGTCATATGTTTAATAATTAATATTTCAACAATAAATGTTTTATCGCACTCTTTTATATTCGTAACCCCTTTTCGTTTTTCCTTGTTTTATTAGTTAACCTATTTTATGTACTATAAGAAGCACACATGAACCCTTTTTCTTATCATGCACACACACACATATATATATATATATGTATATACACACACACATATATATGTATATAAACACACACACACACATATATATATATATAAACACACACACACATATATATATAAACACACACACACATATATATAAACACACACATACACATATATATATATAAACACACACACACATATATATATATATATATATAAACACACACATATATATATATAAACACACACACACATATATATATATATATAAACACACACACACATATATATATAAACACACACACACACATATATATAAACACACACACTCACATATATATGTATATACACACACACACATATATATATATAAACACACGCACATATATAAACACACACACACACATATATATATATAAACACACACACACACATATATATATATAAACACACACACACATATATATATATAAACACACACACACATATATAAACACACACACACATATATATATATATAAACACACACACACACACATATATATATATAAACACACACATATATATATATATAAACACACACACACACATATATATATATAAACACACACATATAAACACACACACACACATATATATATAAACACACACACATATATATATATAAACACACACACACATATAAACACCCACACATATATAAACACAAACACCCACACACACATATATATATATATATATATATATATATATATATATATATATATATATATATTATATAAGGTCAGCCCAGGAACTAAGAGTGTGCTGTTTGCCGATTGCATTGACGTGGCATAGGTCAGCAGTCATCTGAAAACTTAGAAAAAGCCTGAGATTAAAACTTACTGCTCAATGAATATATTGCCATCGTGCAACTTTGGCATTTTATCACAGTGTCTTACAGTGTGCCCCATTGCTCCAGAGTGTGCGCCCAACGACGTGGGTTGCGGAGTCAACTTCGGATTCCCAGATGAATTGAAAAACAATGTCTTCTTCAGAATCGAAGAACAAACCATGAATTTGGGTGAAGAGTTACTCCTATTTGGGTGTATATAAAAAGTGGGGTTAATTAAAATTCTTTGGTCGAGAAATAAGAGATTCCCAAAACTTGTGAATCTTTCGTTTCCTGAGATCTCTTCTTGCTGCTGCGGTAGGTTTTGTATTTAGTGAACATGTCGCCTTTAACAGCACTGAACTGTCCATCCAGTCTCGTGTCTAGCTGTAATTTAGAGGACATCAAGTGACTCCAAATGTCTAAGACGGAGCGATCAGCAACAATGTTACAAGGTAAAATGTAAGCATCCGTCAAAATCTTGACATCCAATAAAATACTGGGAGATCCTGACCGGGGGGGGGGGAGAAAGGCTGCTGCTGATGGTATATGTGGGGGGGGTGATTAAATCGCTTAGTTAAAGAAGAAGGGGTCATTTGAGGTTGATTTTAAGGAGAAAGTGAAAAAGAAAGAAAGAGAAACAACGTTGAAAAGAGGGAGAGAAAAAAGCAAATAAAATAATTACGGAGAAAGAAAGAAATTGAAAAGGGAACGAAGAATGAAAAAAAGTAGGAAGAGTGGGTAGTGAATGAGGATATAGAAAGAAAGAAAGAAAGAAAGAAAGAAAGAAAGAAAGAAAGAAAGATGCATACCGGAAAGAAAGGAAAAAGAAAACGGCCTCAAAAATAAGAAAGATAATTAGCAATGGCAAGAAAGAAAGAAAGAATAAATGAAAGAAAGAAACAAAAAACAAACAAACAAAAGGGGGTAGGAAGATAACTGAAAAAAAGAAAGAAAGAAAGAACGATGCATACCGGAAAGAAAGGAAAAAGAAAACGGCCACAAAAATAAGAAAGATAATTAGCAATGGCAAGAAAGAAAGAAAGAAAGAATGAAAGAAAGAAACAAAAAACAAACAAACAAAAGAGGTTAGGAAGATAACTGAAAAAAAGAAAGAAAAAAGAAAGAAAGAAACAAACAAAAGGGGGTAGGAAGATAACTAATAAGAAAGAAAGAAAGAAAGAAAGAAAGAAAGAAAGAAAGGAAGGAAAAAGAAAACGGCCACAAAAATAAGAAAGAAAGATAATTAGCAATGGCAAGAAAGAAAGAAAGAAAGGAAGAAAAAGAAAAGAAGAAAGAAATAACGATATAGACAAAGAAAGAAAGATGAATCATGGAAATAAAAAAGGAAACGGACACAAAAAAGAAAGAAAGTTAATGAACAATGCAAAGAAAAAGAAAGAAAGGAAGAAAGAAAAAAGAAAGCACGATAGATGAATCAAGAAAAATAATAATTGCAAGCGAAGTATGAGGAAATCGTAAAGAAAATAGTTGGGAATGAAATATTAATGAAAATAAGAATGAAAATTTAATTAGACATTAAGAAATAATAAAAAGAGAAAAATACGATAAAGAATAGTAAGAAAAGAAATAAAGAATTTAAGAAGAGGAGAAAGGAAGAGAAAAGATCAGTTAGAACGAAAGAATAGAAGAAATGAAAGAAAAAGAAAGAGAAGCAGAAAAAGAGATAGAAAAAAGGAAAAGGAAATATAAAACGGAAGAAGAAATATTAAAAAAACAAATGACATTCAATGAAGACGAAAACAAAAAAGAAATGAAAAACTATGGCCGTTTTTTTTTAAATCATTAGTTATAGAAAATCTTTCCACTTTTTTTGAGTTGGTATTCAACCGGGATTTTCCATTGCTGATCCAGGTGAGAAGGCGGGACTGACTTCAGCCATGTTGGTTTTTCATTCTTCCTTTGTTGATGCGGTGATAACTTCTTTGAGTAGTCTGAATCGACTCAAGTCGATCGCATGGAATGAGAACAAAATTGAAAGAGGAATGCAGACAGACACACACACACTCACAAAAAAAAAAATAAAATAAAATAAACGAATTTCAAAAGAAAATAAAAGAGGGAAAAGCAAAGTTAACACCCACCTCCTTAAAAAAAGAATGAAAAAGATACTCAAAGAACAGAGAAAGAAAGAGAAAGCAATGATGAAAGAGAAAGAGAGGAATGATAAATTTAAAGGAAATTGCGATAAAAACAATAGAATAAAGAAAAAAGAAAGTAGAATATATTTTAATAAACAATTTATTTATTTCTTAAAAGTTTCTTTCGAAAAATGACTTCATTCTTTCTTTCTTTCTGATATTCAATTTTTTTTTTATCCAACGTCCTTTCATTCATTCATTCTTTCTTTCTTTATTGCTTTCTTGTAATTTATATTTTCCTTCCTTCTTAAAGTTTCTTTCTTTCTTTTGAAAAATGTCTTCATTCTTTCTTTCTTTCTTTCTGATATTCAAATTTTTTTTTTACCCAACGACCTTTCATTCATTCATTCTTTCTTTCTTTTTTTTTCCTTTATTGTTTTCTTGTAATTTATATTTTTCTTTCTCTTCTTTCTTTCTCTTCTTTCTTTCTTTCTTTCTTTCTTTCTTTCTTCTACATATCAACCTCTATCTAATGTACTCCTGATTACTCTTTTCTATTTCCACTCATTATTAATTTTTCTGTTCGTAATTCCATAATTTGTAACCCCTTGTATTTTAGTGGCTTTACTGCCTCACTTGAAGTGATAACCATTTTTTAAAAAATTCAACGGTCTTCATTTCTTTCTTTTATCCAATTGTCTTTTTTTTTTATAAGTGAGAAGTTAACGCAACATACTAAGCCGAAATTTGAACTCAGATCGCTGATTCCAATTTTAGCACAGGTGACCTTTAAACTCTTCGTGAAATAATCCAGCCAATCATATACATAAATTAGAATCTCATATATTGAAACAAATCACGCAATCCAGTTCAGAAGACTCATAGCAGTAAAGATGAAGATAACAGTAGTTTCAGTCATTATCAGAGTATCGGGACTTGTTCCGTAGAACCTCGAAAAGAGGCTGTAGGAAATTGAAATTAAGTGTAAACTTGGAACCAACCAAAAACACCATTATTGAAAAAGTGCCAGAATACTGAAGACGGTTCTAGAGTACTAAAATAGGAACCATCAGTTGATAATGGCACAAAACTTAATGAATTAATAATTAGATCGATGCTGTAAGTTCACAGTCAACAATAGATGCGCCTCCAAAAAGTGCAGAGTGGGTGCACCTCCAAAATGTTCAGAGTTGTTGCACCTTCCTAAAGAGCAGAATGCATGTATTTCTAAAAACCACGCTGACCAGATCCTGGCAGGTGATTTCTCATCTGATCTAACGCTAACAGCCGAATAGGGAAAAACTGGCTTGTAACTTTCAGTGCGTTAAAAAACAAGCTAGTAAGTTTTCATTATCACCTGCCACTAAATTCTCACCAATCACAGAGAATGTCTACAATTTCAAAGATGCTCCTTGCTTTGAGACTTATTTGGGGTATCAATTTCACCCTAGAACTGTCGAACTAATATCTTTCCCGCCACAGAAAGTATTCCAACTACGATCACTAGCTTTACAAGTTTAAGATGAGATCAAAAGAAAAAAATAGAGTATTGATGACATATCAGAGCTGAAATTGCTCAATCCGCTTGACTGAATTCAATATCTTTTACGCGGTCTTGTAGGCGATGAAATATTATCTCCTCACAATCACTTCCCAACGGAAGAAATGTCGTAAGCATATCGCTACAATATCACTCTTTGTATGACAAATGTCCTGATGAACTACATTCCCTAGTTACAACATTTCAGATCTTTACAGGTACGTCTCGCCATACCAAAGTTCAGAGGAGGCAATCATCATCATCATCATTCCCTTCATATTCCATTAGTAGCAAAAAAGCTTGCTTTTCCTAAGAGTCTTTGCTTGTGGAAACGACTTCTGAGAGGAAGCTTTCCCTATCGTTACAATTCTTAACCCCTTCAAGTCCAGAGTCAACCATTATTTGTTCAATATATTCTCCACATTCATAGAAAAAAAATATTGATACTCTACCTTAAGTGGCCTTTGGGCCTTGTATAGTGTGAGCAATAGTGTAAATTAAATAAAAATAAACTGTTACTTTGAGATCCTAACTGATTAGCCAATCTAGGCCAGAAGATCGGATCTGGTATTTCTAAAACAGTAGAATATGTCAGATGTTGAATATTGCGGTCTACATGGTACACCTAGAGTTAAGTATCTTGGCATCAAGTAATCCTGTAACATGATGGCGACCATTATAAAAATCAAATTATCAAAGCACTGGCGATGGTACTAAAGAACACGGAGAATAATCTGGTAACCTTTTTGCTGCAATCAGTTCTCAATTTTTATACTGATAAAACAGCCATTTACTCCTGTCTAGATATTAAGTCTGATAAAGGTAGGTCAAACTAGTAGCTGATCTAAAAAAAATGACCCACGTCTGTTGTTAACTTGGGCAAGTAATGGCTTGTGAATGTTAAAGCCTCCAAAACAACACTGCTCTTTGAATGATCTCTTCCCATCAACATGGCTGATAGTAGTCATTGAGTTTTTTTTGGGGGGAAACATTCTCGGCCGACATGGATTGGAACGATTATATTGAATGCTTTGCTAGGTTAGCTGCTAATTCAGTTGGTTCACTGTGTCGTATTAGACAATTTTTTCTCACCAGAATCTATCTTATATATTTGTAAGTCTACCATTTGTCACTGTCTTGAATATTGCTGTCACATAAGGTCCGGTGCTCCTGCTGTATATCTAAAGATTCCTCATAAAATCCAAAGAAGAATCTGCAATGACCTGGTGTCTCTGCTTTAGTCAATTTCCCATCACAGTACTGATGGTTCTCAGGGGCTTTTCTATAAGCACTTTAATTGTTTGAAAGAACTCTTCTCTATGGTAACAGGACTTTATGAATTTAAGCGCAGTACTAGATTGGCTAGATGTAAGCATAAGTTCTATTCTAAGGTTTCCTTTTCACGCACTTTAAATACAATGCCAATCGATATCATCTATCTTCTTGATTAGTCTTCTTTTATTGTTCTCACTCCTTCATAATGTTACTCTTTTTCTTTATCTTTTACACTCAGTATCCCCTTGCGCATTGGGGGCTTAACTGCCTTACACATATGATTAAAAATAATAATAATAACGATAATAATGATCACCCGATCCAGGCCATAAGACCGGATTTGATACTTTCAAGTATGAAGAGTAAAATTCGCCAGATTGTAGATTTTATTCTTCCGGCCAACTGTAGAAAATTAGCGAAAATTCTAAGCAAATGACAGAACAAGTGCCGCAAAATAAAGATCAAATTATTGCTGAAAATAACAAAAATGAGGAAGCAGTGGAGAAGCGTTCTCGCATGTGTTCTGAAGGGTATTGAAGCAATGTGGAAAAAATGATAGGTATCACAACCTTCCCAAAACTTGTTAGGTAATTGCAGAATATTAAGATAACATTCATGCCGCTTATTATCGGAGGACTGGGAACGGTCCCAGAGAGCCGGATAAAAGACTGGATGGACGTGAAAATAAAACAGAATATTTGGATTAATAAATGATGATTGATAAATCAAAATATCAACAAAACCGAGATCAAGTGATGATTTGGCGATTAGTAATATCAACAATTACGAGATCAAATAATAATTTGGTGATCAATAATATTGACAAGAATGAAATCAAAAATAATTTGTCATTCAGCAAACCCAAAAATAACAAAATCAAATGGTAATTTTTCGATCAGATCTATCAATGATAACGAGCTCAAATGATAATTTGGCCATCACTAATATCAACATTAACGAGATCAAATTACATTTGCCGAGTTTTAATATCAACAAAAACGAGGTCATATGATACTTAGGTGATCAGTAATTGTAGAATAACAATACAATAAACAGCACTTACCGACGTAAGGGTCCCATCTAGCGTCCAGCTGGCAGACAAAAATAAAGCAGGTTGTAACTCAATACAAACCCTGCAAACTAGCTGATGAATCAAGCTGGTATTTATATAGAAATACCTCCACTCACGTACCAGCAGCCAATCACAGCCCAAGCAATGGACTATTCCACTTTAGCACAATGAGATGCTCCATGGGACCATAAATAGCTCTCTTTCTCAAGGTTGAATTACTATTCACTTAGCTTGCTCCACATCTGAGTGTTTATCTCAATCACGTGATTTCTCTATATAGCGCTGTGAACAGGATCAGTGGTAAAGAAGTCGGGGTGTGTGTTGATTATGGCATTTTGCACAGTCTCATCAGCACAATTGTATAAGTGAATATTAGCTTGGGAGCTTGGCATATTTGTCATCTTGGTAAAGACATCTCAGTCAATTCGGAACTTCCTGAATTGCTGTGGTGTCATCTCGAGATTGAAATGGGGAGGCTTGGCTGCTAGTGCCTGGATGCGGGTTGTCTGGGTGGTGGCTTCCTTATCCTGCTTGATGATACATAGGGCTTCTCCCATTAATGTGACTCCGAGCTCCCTAAGCATAGATCGATCCAGCATTTGAAGGCTCTCGATTGTCAGCTTCTCGTCTGCAAACCTTGTTGCATGAGTTTTGGCCGAGTCAGTGGATAGGCCTGCTTCAATGAAGAAGAGTTCCCAATCTTCGGGTGTCATAGATCCTGTTCGCAGCGCCATCAACAATGCAGAGATAAAATGCTAATATGGCGATCTGTAAAATTCAACAATATTGAAATCAAATACTAAATTGGTGATAAGTATTATAAAAAATAACGAAAACAAATGATGATTTGGTGATCAGTAATATCAAAAATCACGTGATTAAATGAAAATTTACTGATTAGTAAAATACACAATAACGCGATTAAATGATGATTTGGCGATCAGTAATATCAACATAACGAGATCAAATGGTAATATGGTGATCAATAATATCAATATTAAAAAGATCAAATGACAATTAGCAATCTGTAATATCAAAAACGAGACCGTATTATACATTGGTGAACAGTAATATCAACAATAACAAAATCAAATGGAGATTTGGCGATCAGTAACGTAAACAAAATCAAGAGCAAATAATCATTTGGCGATCAGTAATATAAAAAATACCGAGATCAAATTATTATTTGGCGACATGTAATATCAACAATAATGAGATCAAATGATAATTTGGCGATTACTAATATAAAAAAATAACCAATTCAAAAGATAACCCCAAACTTTACGATCAATAATACGACGCAAAAGTATAAAGCACAACCATTAATCTTAAATGTGTCGACGATGAAATTAATTATACTATGAGAAATTATTATAAGAACAATAGTGTTAAAATAACGACTGATATAATTTCAGTAAAGCAACAACGTTGGAACGGCGGCATTGGTTAAAACAACAGGGAGAAAGAGGAATAATAATAATAATAATAATAATAATAATAATAATAATAATAATAATAATAATAATAATAATAATCTCGAAAATGTGGCATATGGGAACATCAACAATCCCTGTTGTAGTTGGAGCCCTAGGACTGGTTAGAAAAGATTGCAGTAGACTAATTGAAGGGTTTCCTGGAAGTCCACACCTCAAGGAGATACAAAAAATTGTTCGGACAAGTACAGCCCACACTTTACGAAGGGCTTTATAAATGTAATTTCTTTTTTTTCTTCTTTTTTTTTGGGAAGTGGAAAGTGTCATGCTGCCATTTCTAACCTTAGGTCCCTGGGCGGGACCCGGAAAGAAATGTGTAAACGCCAGAAATCAAAGAAAATAATAATAATAATAATAATAATAATAATAATAATAATAATAATAATAATAATAATAACAACAACAACAACAACCAGTTTTAATCCGTGGAAATTTCACGGTTTTCCTATTTGAATTTTCTCAATAGTCTTAATTTTTATGTTAATCATTGAGTTCGCTCATGGCAATATGGCAATAAAATATCGGTAGAAATTCCGCCAATGCATCCCTAAATATTTGAGCTTGACTATTCAGACAAAATATTGCAATAGCAATCATAAATATAAATGCTGATCGCTATTTTAAGAAGTGGGTACAAATGCAAAAATTTGAAACTGAAAACTTTTTCCATTTTACTGAAACAGACGTTAAACACTTCTATCTTCGCTACTTTCTTTCATTTTCACACTGAAAGCAAGTAGTGAATTTCCCTTGATTTCCATGTGACCCAAACGGAAAAGTTCATTATTTATGGAGCACTGACAGGGCGTAGCAGTCATGTAAACTATCTAAGGGAGGGAAGATTACAATAATAATAATAATAATAATAATAATAATAATAATACCAATGAAACAAACTGCGACAATATATGAAATTAAGATCAATTAAGTAAGGCGATAAAGTCACTAAGAATGGCATTGTATTTACAATTGACATTGTTTGGTAAAAAAAAATAATACCAGCAATAAATTTTTCTAAAACAAAAAATTACCAACAGTACATTGTGGTAAAAAAATTATCAGCAATAAATTTTTGTAAAAAAAAAAAAAGAAAAGAAAAAAAAAAGTAACAGCAATACATTTTTGTTTAAAAAAAAGGAAAGAAAAAGCAATATATTTTCCTAATGTAAATTACTAATGCTCCTAAAAAAATATGATTTCAGCATTAAATGATCCAATGGGTGGATATGCCAGAAACCAAACGAAACCAAACGAAACTAAACGAAACCAATCACCGTAAAAATCATTTATAGAAAAGGAAAAGGGGAGCTAGGTTACAGCGATTGAAAAATGGTTGCTCTCGACATGTCAGGTCAGAACTGATAAGGTTCTAAAGCTTTAGGCTTTAAAGAAAGTTCAATTTGAACAATTTGGTTCCAAACGGTATCATTCCGCTGAGAGATTCGTCTGGCTATTATGGTGAAATAAGTATCATTCGAAATAGAATAAAAGACTAAAAGACTATGTTTAACAAATCGGAATTAAACAATTTCGACAACCGATTAATCAAAGGGATGAAGTCAACAATAATTCTATTAACGGCTTCAATCGACTGTGATCTCACCTTTCGTGGTTCACTAAAAGGTCGGACAATGACAAATTAATTTAAGTGGGCCGAAAGGATTACAGGGTTGGTAAACGACTTATGGTAGCGGAAATGGCGAGAAAAGCCGTTTCCTTACAATGGTATTCATTGATTGAACAGAGTTGAAATTTATAAAATCTTTACTTTAAAACAGTCTTTTCTGGAAAATAGATTTCTCAAGTCTACTAACAGTTCTTTCCAGTAATATTGATGGAACCTTCATTTCTAATTTTTTAAGGGCGTATGGAAAGTCAACATTAATTGGTTAATTATGTTATTATTTTCTCTTCCAGTTAGCTATGTTATCCATTTTAGTTGTTGCTGCTGTTGGAAGTCTTCAAGTGATGCAGTTTCTGATATTTAAGAAAGATCTTTCGTATTATTTACGGTCAGTCTATGAAGTCTGTGAAAGTAGTCTTTTTTTTTTCAGACCAAGAGGATACAAATAAATGAAGACATTTTCTTTTCATGGATCTGTGAAAACGAGCGCTTATAGTTGAGAAATAACTAAAGAAGTTGGACATCAAGCATTGCATTCATCCGAGATCCGAGGTAGAACGAGACTATTTAAGAACATTTCTCTCGAATTAGCTAAATGTATCCGTGTGCAGCTCAGTTTGGGTTCGATAAATTATCCCCGCTACAAATTTGTTATAAATTCTCTAAAGAATGTCCTATTCGAAATGTTTCCTATTTATAAATTCCACATTCTCGTAGCGCTCTATAAAATCTTAAACAGTGGAAAAGAAATTTTGTTAAGGTTTGAATAAAGTTTTATGTCGCCTTATATGAATGCAATCGATCAGTTTCTTTCTAAGTGTTATGGGATCTTACCCATAATAATAATAATGGACTATTCCATACTTAATAAATACTGCGCCTCAGGAGTAGGCAAGTGGAGTCAGTAGTTCAAGTCGAGTCAAGAGTCGAGTCAGAGGCAGTCCGAAACAGAGTCGATTTGAGACAATTACTGCAAGACATTGGAATAGTGATACTAGTCGAGACTACATTGTTCTCTCTACTAAACCTGATTGTTCGTACTAACACTTTCTACTTCTCTGTATATATTCCTGTTTGTAATATGTCTGTGTTATTCCATATCCGTGTTCGAGTTCTTCTTTATTGGTTCTACCTTGGACTATCACCGTGATACAAGGAACCGGACCATAACACTAAGTAAGTAAAGTAAAGAAAGATATATCAATCACATTCTCTTGGAACTTGTTTACAGATGCCGTCCTGTGTCTGAATAATAAAGATTCATAGAGTTTGTCTGGTCAAATGGTTTTTAATAATAATAATAATAATAATAATAATAATAATAATAATAATAATAATAATAATCTATGTGCGATAAACTAGTGTCAACAGAACACTTGCAACGTCAGAGGATTGTTCAGTACAAAGATTGGTCAATATGTTGTGCATTCAAACTCCCTCACACTAATAAATACTGAGAATATAAAATACCACAAGTTGTACAGAATGAAGAGGTGACCATACTCTGGAATTTGAACGTTCAGAGTGATAGGACCCCCCCCCCCAAAAAAAAAAACAAAAAAACAAGGCAAGCCGACCAGGAATAACTGAAAAATCATGTTGAATAGTGTTATGGGATCTTACCCATAATAATAATAATGGACTATTCCATACTTATTAAATACTGCGCCTCAGGAGTAGGCAAGGAGTGAGTCGTTCAAGTCGAGTGAAGAGTCGAGTCAGAGGCAGTCCGAAACAGAGTCGCGTTCAGAAAATTACTGCAAGACATTGGAATTGTGATACTGGTCGAGACTACATTGTTCTCTCTACTAAACCTGATTGTTCATACTAACACTTCTACTTCTCTGTATATATTCCTGTTTGTAATATATCTGTGTTATTCCATACCTCTGTTCGAGTTCTTCTTTATTGGTTCTACCTTGGACTATCAGTGCACCGGTTTCATCATATTTCACGATGTCATCCCCGACCCTGTTTCCAACATTGTCTGACTCAAAAGGTGCATTCCAAATAATATGCATTTATTACTGAACATCTTCATTCTTTTCCTTATGTGTCCTGGGTATGACGATAAACTACATCCAACAGCAAGGCCTCTGATAAGGAGGTTTTGAGGAGTGTGGAACCGCTTCTTAACTGCTGGCGTAGTAGCGCCTGTTAGGGTCCCACCTATAGACAAATAGTTAACTCACAAAGTGGGGTCAAAACACTATTAAAGTGTAAACATTGGTTTTAATACCAGCAATATATTTTTGTAAAAATATTACCAGCAATGCATTTTTGAAGGAAAAAAAATTACCATAATACATTTTTTAAAAAAAATTAGCAGGAATATATCTAAAAAAAAAATATTACTAGGAATAAAAATCTTGTCGGTATTAAATAACCCATTGAAGTTGATATGCTGTAAAAAACAAAAAACAAAACAACAACAAACAAACAAATCTTTTCCTTATTAGTACGTCTATCAAACTTACATGGATTATTTTTATAGAGATTTTTATACACTCATGATGGTCTCTAAATTCTGTAAAAAGAAAAAAACAAGAAAAAAATATTTCTCTTAAATCCCACCAGACGGTTCCACCATTGGTTCAGAGCCCCTGTGCTAGATTTTGAAAATCCTAGCGAGAAAACCACATCTTTGAAAACGTTTGTAAAGCCAAGGACCTCGAGAAAGAAATCAGAAGAATGCAGAAACTCATGACAACGGCATTGTCTGTTATTGAAGCTTTGAGAATGATATCAAAAGAAAGAAACCAATATTTGGAGCAAATTCCACTTGGTCACATCATGCATATATTTCTCTCCATACTGTGTCTTCAACTGAAAATTTGTTTTTTCTCTGATTACACGGCACCTTGTCCGCTCATCAAAGTCCATCTTGCACATTTACAAATCTACCATTCATCCGTGCATTGAATACTACTGCCATATCTGGTCTGGTGCTTCTGCTACTCATCTCAATGTTTTTGACAAAATACAAAGAAGTATCTTTAATGTAATCAATCCTGACCCGGAATTTCGATATCAGTCATTTCCTCGCCGACGTGGCTTGGGTTACCTCTGTCTTTTCTACAAATATCTTCATGACAACTACTGTGACGGGATTTTTTCCTTGGTATTCCGACTACATTAATTTAAACGTGCTACACTTGAAATAGCTAAATACAACCGCCACTTCTACTCCAAATATTTATTTTCTCTCACTTTCTACTTGTGGATCTCCCTTTCGTTTACTTGCGTCTCTGATAACTACACTCTGCAAAAATTTAATACAACGTCAATCGCGATCTTCTATATTCTTTAATTTCAGCTTAGACAAGTTATGACCAGATGTGACCAGCTTAGAGCAGTGGCACGAGTAGAAACCAAACACTCGCGTCCTCACGTTAAAAACCGACCATGTGTCACAACTTGACTCAATGAGAGAGAGGGTTAAGGTAAATGTCGAGCTAACCGGAGGTGAGCCTTATATCCTTACTATAGTATTCAGTAAGACTACGTCGACTCCAAGCGACATTAGATCTGCAAGCGACATTATTTTCCTCAGATTGTGTTATCTTCATTTAATAGAAAAAACACATGACAGTTTTTTTTTATTTATAAGTTTGAAGAATGATGTAGCCATATTGTGCACATGAAGCTGTGATTTTGATGCCAATATTAGTGGATTCATTATGAGGAAACATTCGACATTTCTGAACAAGAGACTTTCATCATTTTTTTCTCCAATTGTTTCACTCCAATCAAGGCGATAATGCCACTAAGATGCAATGGGTTACCGGGAGTGGAACAGATTGAGAGGACTCCAGGAAAGTGAAAGGACAATAAAAGAAAAGGTTGCAGGGAGGCAGATAATTGTGATTTAAGTGCCATTAAAATTGTTGAAGATTGTATGTTGCTGGAAAGCAAGAAGCCGGAAGTGAGTTCCACCAGCGAGAAGTGTGAGAAATGACACTATTTAAGTAGGATTTATCGTTACATTTAGTTAATTCAAACAATAAAACGATGATAACTAATGACTCATTTAGTAGTAGATTTCAATTCATGCAGTCAAAATACAAATGAGGTTAACTGAACGGAACCATTGCCATGAAATATTTATAGAAATAAAAAGAGAAAAGGCACATCACGACATTGGGGGTGTGACTGAAGTCGAGATGGCAGGCATATTTAATCGGCCTCTCAACTAAGGTTTGATGCGATACAAGGTTGTTTTAACGTGGGTAGTGCTATAGACATTCTTATGCATATGGGGTAAAGAAATTGATTTTTGCCCATCCCCCGCGACTAAAAAACAATTCAAGTCGAGATGCCAGGTCAAAACCGATGACATTACAAAACTTTTGATTTTTACAAGAATCTCGAGATAGTTAACTAGAGCACCAGACCAGCTATAGGAAAAAATATTCATGCACGCATAAGTAGCATATTTATAAATGTGCAAGATACACTCTGACAAGAAAAATTGTCTTAGTAGAATGACCTAGAAATTAGTTCCATATAATCAGTTTCACTCCATGTTAGTCAAAAACAAGACACCAAGAAAGCCAAATGAGTTTTGATTGAAAGCATAACACCAAAAGTCAAAGAATCGTTGGAATAGCAAATGATGCCTCCCAAAAGCTAAGTATTAAGAAACAAGAAATTTCCGTTAGAAACAATGAAAAAGTGTCGAATTGCTGTGATAGCAATCCTCCTGTATAGCAGTTAATGATACAAAATCATTTCGGATATTATAAAGAAACTTTAGAAACCGACGTATGGTTTTCCAGAAACATCTTGATAATGTTACGGAAAGAAAATCTTAATTAAAAGACAGTTTTAAAGAAAAATGTAAACAAAAATGACGCTTGTACTTGGAATCAGAAAGAAACAAAGATTTTGTGACACATACTGAGAAAAGAGGGCTTGATGAATTCGACACACACAGGTGATAATGAATGTAATGGAGGCCGAGAGCCGTCCTGGGTATGCCGATAAACTACATCCACGGCCGAAGACATCTGATCAGAAGGCTTTGAAGAATGTGGAACTAGGTGTTAATTGCTGGTGTTCCCATGTTCACCCTGACCTTTGGTGGTAGCACCTATTAGGGTCCCAGCTATGGGCAAATAGTTAACCCACAAAATGGGGTCAAAACACTATAAAAGTGTAAAAATACGTTTTAATACCAGCAATTCGTTTTTGTAAAAGAATTACCAGCAATAAATTTTTGAAGATAAAAAAAATTATTACCAGCAATGCATTTTTGAAAAAAAATATTACCAGCAATGCATTTTTGAAAAAAAATATTACCAGCAATGCATTTTTGAAAAAAATTATTACCAGCAATGCATTTGAGGGAAAAAATTTACCTGCAATAAAAATCTTGTCGGCATTAAATAATCTATTTTGGGTGATATGTCGTAAAACAAAACAAACCAAACCAAATCAGAGGCCAAGGGAATGTTATCTAAGGAGATTGTTTGAATGAGTGGCGGAAGAATAATAAGGTGTTAAATTTTGCTTTGAGCTACAATTGGTAGGAAGTTGTAGAGCGTCATGATCTTCTACGTCTTGAAAGATGACGAAGGAAACTTATATTGCCAGTCACTCGCCCCCTCCTGAAGATTTTTTGCGTTTAGCTTTTTTGCGAACCGTTTTACATATTTCAAAATCAGTACTTGGAATGGCTTTTACCTGTACCCAGTGAATTAAAGAACAAATTGAATGAAAGTTAAATCAAATAAAATAATCTTAAAAGAAAACCAGTGATACATTTAGCTCGGCTCATTTTCCGTTTTCTTCTGCAAGAAAACTGAACATCAAAATTCTTGCTTGTAACAAGATTGCCCGTCGATATCACATCCTGTCACTGAATCTGTTTTGGCGCCAACGGTAAACTTATTCCGAAGTGCCACTATTTTCTACACACAGTTTATAAATTTTTGCTGGAAATTCTAAATAACTTATTATTATTAGGTTGGTGCAAAAATAATGACGTAATAATGTCGTTTTTTGATGTTGCACCAACCTAATAATATTCCAAGAGCGTTTACGCTTTTTTTTATATTTGTTTATTTTTTTTAATTTTTAATTTTCTATCTTTCTTAAGCAGACGTCATCACCAGTTATCAAACCGACATTACAGGTAACATAATAAAACCAGAGTGAAGTTCAGGTCCCGGAAATAGAAGGATTCTCATTTACCGCACGACTTCTTTTTTATATGGTTGTCTTACATAATCCTATTTAGAAAATAGAACACATTTTAAAATTAAAACATTAGGCATTGCGTAGAAAAACGGAATCCTAAAGCAAATAGTCAAAGAAGAATTACTAGTATTTTAAAAGGCGATAGACAGTAAAATAGACACAAATTCCCAAGCGTAACTGAAGAAGGATAAAGAAGAATGAAAATGGATAATGATAGATGCACAAAACCAATGACTGAAATATGTCAAATTCTATGGCTACTCAAAGAAGGCATAAGTGAATCTCCGGATTAGCTAACTTATTGCTGATGCTTGTTCAAAAACATTTGTATTTCTTCAACACCCTCAGAGTCAACCAATGGTTTACACTACAGCTATACTGAGCAACTATGGGCAAAGAGCAGGAGAAACTTGATCCTATAGCCTTGTGTGGCAGCTGATCTAGGAGAAACAAACTGGAGGAAATACAACTGCTCTTGTGGCTGTAGTACATGGGTTATCCTTATAACTCTAATGAGTTACGGGTCTCACGATTGTGCAACTGAACAATCTTTTATTTCCTGGTTCACTGAGAGAGTTTACAGTCTGACGGGGGCTTTAGCTGAACATGAACAGTACGCCCAATAATTCGACCATAGGTAGATATTAGTTGTATATATATATATATATATATATATATATATATATATATATATATATATATATGTCTTTTATTTGCTCATTTATATTATTAAGTTAATGTGTAAATGGTTTTCGTTTATATTCTAGGATGTCGTGGGAAGGTTGCCGCGTGTTGAAAATCTTTCGACTATGAGCTCCCGGTCTCACAATGGTCGACTTAGCAAGGATTTAACGTATAATTAATAGCGACATGAGATAACGATCTAGACCTGAGGCACCGTTGGTAAGAAGTTGGGAACCATACAAGGACGTTCAATCATTGACGGATTCCGAAATGTTAAGCTGATAAGAACAGATATTACACTTCGATCTCAGCCGATATGTGCGGCGACCGCGATAAAATCGTCATTGTTCAAATGCACAGTTATTTTTTCAGCGTAGTTTAGATGTGGCACAAGGCCGAAAATATGGGGTACCTAGTGAGGATCGAGCTCATTTTTCAGTCGTAACTGATCTAGCTTGACAAGCTCGTAAACCATTACACAACGCCGAGGTGTCCTTGTTCAAATGCACAATAATGAACGATTAAAACTGGTTAAGGTAAAAAAAAAATACAGTAAAGAACATCGTTTGCTGAATTATTTTTAAATTATTAAGAGAAGTGTTTGAAAGACGAGGTTTTGTCTAGAAAGAAGGAAAGAAAGAAAGGAAGATGTGTTTAAGTCTCCTGCCAATAAAATATACCGTATATATTCGTATATTATGCATCCTTTGAAGGCCTAATTTTGAAACTGATTTGACTCCATTAAATGGATATATAGTTTGGTCAACGGCGTAGCCAAGGCGAACAGTACATACGCTAATTTTATATCTCGTTTATTATGCGACCATCTTAAAATTAGATTCAAAATTATGTCTTCAAAAGTCGCATGATGCCTGATAGATATATAATAAATTCATATAAAAGTAATTCATAAACGTTAACTTAGAACGCACCTGGATACCTTTCTGGACGCATTAGTGCGCTCGAATGAGAAATGATTATCTAGACTATTTTTCAAAATCGGTTCTGTATTATACTTTATATCTTTAATTTACATAGAGAAATCCCGGCCATTTGTATAATTCGTAGAGAACAGCCGTTGCTACCCAATCATGTGTTGTTATTACTATTGTCTTGTCTAGCTTAGTCAGTTATTACTTGTATAATGAGTGGTTTGACTGACAGATCAACGCTCTAAAAAAGTACATTTTTTTAACATTTTACCAAGCAAGATATAAATATACATGGTTATTAAAAAAAAGAATGAACCAATTTCATGACTCATTGCTTAAGTTCTCATGCCTCGTCATTGAAAGAGGAGTTTTCGAAATTTTGAATGGCTGCCACAAAGGGTCCTGTAGTCATGTCATATCTCCGGTGACATTCACTTGTTTGTTTATCCACGGAATGGTGAGACCTCAGTAAAAGGCGTTCTGCGTTCTCGAGTTCGTGAAAACAAATACGGTTGCAGCGTGTTTTTCAAAGGCAATTCGACATTAATCCGTCCTCTCTTAAGAACATTCGACGGCGGTTTAAACAGTTTTAAGATAGTGTGTGACCGTGTAAAAGAAAAAGTCCACGTTGGTTCACTAATCGATCTAGTAGTGAGCTTGCGATATCTAAATCCAATATCTGGCGTGGGCTAAGAAGACGTCTACATTTGAAACCTTACAGACTACGCCTCGTTCAGGCACTTACCACAACTTTCTGATTGGCCTGCGAGATCCCAAGACCTCAATGTGTGTGATTTTTTTTCTTGTGGGGATACGTAAAAGATTGCGTTTATGTTACACCGCTATCAAGTGACCACGATGACCTTAAACATCGAATAACAACGGAGATCAACTCAGTGGATCGTGATTTGAGGATACGCTTCTGGGAGGAATTCTCTTATCGCATTGATGTCGCCCGTGCTGCAGGTGGTGGCCACATTGAACACTTGTAAGATAGGAAATAAGAGTGGAATGTGAGTAAAATACTTGTGACTTGGCTGCAGTTTTCTATTGTTTTTCCTTTTTAAAATATTGCGTAATGAAATCGGTTCATTCTTTTTTAATAACCCTATGTAACTTTTTAGTGAAGTGCCGCAGGGGTCAAAGAGGCCCAGGGTTGCAAGCATTTTTTGCAACACTAGAAGTAAATGGCTTACCTCCAGCACGAACACAGATTCGAACGTGTCTCGCATGTAAACTGCCCCAAAAGGACAAAATGGCAGCTTTGCGAGTTACACATTTAAAACAGATGCCGTAGTCTGATACTCTCTCGCGAGAGTATCTTTTCACGTATGTAAATAAGTATGTAAGTTAATGAGGAGTTGAAAAAGAGAATAAGTAGGTGACAGGCAGACAGTTACTATTGTATCGAGAAGGAAATATGTGTTGCGGAGGAATTAACTAAAGGAAACAGTAATTGTTAACAAGCCAGAGAAGAAAATACAATTTTACACACTTTTCCCTACAAACATAGATTTATTTATCCACAACTAATAAGTATTAGGTTGGTGCAAAAATAATGACGGTTTTTGACGTATTTTTAACGTCAAAAACCGTCATTATTTTTGCACCAACCTAATACATTTATAAGTAGTATTGTAGTTGTTTCCAAAACCGTCTGGTGCCATAAAATGAAAGAAATAGTAGTTGCAGCGAGCAGACTAGTCATAGAAAAAAGCTGTATTTACAGGGATTCAAATCTCACACAGATTTGTGTCTATCTTTTCTGATGAAATTACTGGCAACTGTCGTCTAAGCTCGCGACAAATTCTTCCATTTAAGTTAGAAATTCCAAGAAACGTGCCCATTATATAAAATTATAGTGGATTAATGGCAGAAAAAACGCATTTCTTATTTTCTGTGTGTAGACGACACTCTTCATCCGCGGAGGCTGACATATTGGATCGATTCTGATTGGTCAATGCAAAAAATTGGTTATGTACGGTGTTTTTTATTGGTTTTCCGGTGACGAAGCTCAAGGCAAATAATGGACTCTGTTTTATCAAATTTTAAAATGTTATTCGCCATTTGAAATCTAAGAAACAACCATCAGTTCGTGAAATCTGGGAATAATTATGCAACATATTTTTTATAATTATTATACTAATGTTTTTTTTCGCTATCTTCCTCTGTTGGTCATGAAATAAATGAATTTTGACGGGCCAGCTACCGAACGATGCAGGGTGTGTCATGTTGGAGTCTACGAGGGTTACAATTAAGAAATGAAACCTGTCTTGACAGGTGAGGTATACGTAAATCTTAATACCAACGATATGCGTACATTTTATCTATGTGCGTATTATGAATGAAGGCGTGTAGTTAGGTTGGTGCAAAAATAATAACGTAATAATGTCGTTTTTTGACGTATTTTTTAACGTCAAAAAACAACACTATTACGTCATTATTTTTGTACCAACCTAATATAAATGGGAAATTATGGTATATTCAAGCGTGTTCTATTAAATGAAACAGATGAGAAGGAAAATATTTACTGCGAATTTTGCTGAGATTCACTTGACATCAGACAATTTATTCGACACCATGAGAACTCATCTTAATACTTAAGAGTAACACTCCCTGTCTATTCTATTTAACAGAACACGGTTGCTGCCTAAGCATGCTGATATACTTTTTACAATTGATCCGCATCCACTCGAAGGAAATGGATGTACCAACATTTGTATAAATGTCTGCAAAAAACCTGCAGGACTCGGGAGACTCATGTGTCCCCATAGAAGTTGAGCACCTCTTCATTTTAAAGATCACTCAGATCATTGATATTATGAGTTGTTAAGGAAAATCTATTTTCATTTAGCGGTGGTTTTAATTTCCCTATACAGCGTTTTACTTACAAAGTCAGGTAAAGTTTAGGGGGCCTTCCGTTATTCTGGGAGTCGTCTGGGTTTTTAATGACAAAAAATGGCATTTTTATTCGTCGGCTTAATTCATATTTTTATACACAAAGATTTTCTAAGAGGGTCATTTAAATATGAGTAAAACATTTTTAATATTTAAATTTTATTAATTAAATTTTATTTTTACAGTTTTAAAGTACCATTCAACCTTTTATTAGGTTCAATAATAAACTTTTCAGACCCACGCATGTATAATGAATGAGACCCCAGCTTTTTATTAGGTTGGTGCAAAAATAATGATGGTTTTTGAGGTTAAAAAATACGTCAAAAACCGTCATTATTTTTGAACCAACCTAATAGCAATACTGGTTTACTTAACGTAGATAAAAAATTTTAGCAATTGAATATTTTAGAGAGTATATATATATATATATATATATATATATATATATATATATATATAAATAAAGACATTTTTTATGTTTATACGTTCTTTTTATAGATACAAATATTTAAGTAAAGACATCCTCAGATATGGAAATAGATTTGTTCTTGTTTTTTACTTCTCGGTAATAAGAGGACAACGAAAATATAGATGCAATCCGAAAAAATGCTACGAGAAATGTGTTATTATTTTGGAATGTGCGGTCGCAACGCTGAGTTTGAATTTTAAATTTTAAGGTTGTGCATTTTTGTACAAATATAGTAATAAGAGAATTCTTTTGTACTGATAGGTTTTCCGTCAATCTGGCATGAACCATATTGTTCAATAATTACAGAAATGTCACACTTATTATCCGAAAGTTGCACGTTGGATCAGTTATTTTAATTTCGATTATAGGAACAGACATAAGCTTGTAAAAACTAAAAAAGACCTTATGAAACTAGAATTTATAAACAAGGATCATATCATTCATATAAAGGTTCGGGGTTAGTGTAACTTATTGAAATTGTTTGCGAAGATGTATTTTCGCCATTTAAATCATTAACCTCTATATTTGTTTTTTGTATGAATGATTCATGTAATTATAAGTTGAACAGTACTTATAATCGATATATATATATATATATATATATATATATATATATTACATTTGAAACTAGTCACAACACTTTACATTGCATATAGATATATGATTCTGTTAATATTTTCTGTTACTCACGTGGTATGACGTCTTAGAACAGCATCATGAGCTTACGACCAGTGTCTGATGTTGCGCGACCGTTATCGTTGAATAGCAATCTTTTATGTGACCATAAGAGAATATCATCTTTGATTGTAAGTATCTTTGTTTAAATGTTCATATAACCTCTTTGAAGATGGCTTATGTGAGCCGAAATCTTAGATCAATAGCTTAATAAAAATAATAATAACAAAAAATATTAAAATGTTGGATAATCTTTGTCTTTATTTTCAACCGAAATGAAAGCAAATATACGTAGTTTAGGACGGCTCATTATCAAGCATAATAGACATTCATTGTCTGTTATATTTAACAATATATGTTTATATATATATATATATATATATATATATATATATATATATATATATATTTCAATTTAAAGGTGCAATTATAATTTATAAATTCATACAAAAAACAAATATAGAGGTTAATGATTTAAATGGCGGGAATACATCGTCACAAACAATAAATAAGATACATGAACCCCCGAACCTGTATATGAATGATATGATCCCCGTTTATAAATTCCAGTTGCATAAGGTCTTTTTAATTTTTTATACAAGCTTTCGTCTGTTCTTACAGACATCATCAGTAATGGAAGTAGATTTTGTTCTTGTTTATACTTCTCGGTAATAAGAGGACAACGAAAATAGAGATGTAATCCGAAAAAATGCTATGAGAAATGTGTTAATGTTTTGGTACGTGCGGTCGCAACGCTGAGTTTGAATTTAAATTTTAAGGTTGTGCGTTTTTGTACAAATATAACAATAAGAGAATTCTTTTTTACTGGTAGATTTTCCGTGAATATGGCATGAACTATATTGTTCAATAATTACAGTAATGTCACACTTATTATCCGAGAGTTGCACGTTGGATCAGTTATTTTAATTTCAATTAAAAGGTGCAATTATAATTTATAAATTCATGAAACATTCATGCAAAAAACAAATATAGAGGTTTTTGTATGAATGATTCATGAATTTATAAATTCTCTTTCGTATATTGTTTCCTTCTACCCCACCCCTAAATGTAGCATAACTGTATGTGTTCATATGTGTGTGTATGTTCGTTAGTCTTTGTGTGTGTCAGTCTTTAATTGGCTATGAATTCCTAAAACGTTGCGTGACTTCTATATATTTTTAGTAGACTATACAGATGTGGAAATTGACATGCAAACAAGATTACATAATATTTTACTATATACTGATCTTGTCTTTGGCGACGTATGTTTGTGTATCTCTATGTATGTGTGAGTTCGTGTCTGTATGTGTGAGTTCGTGTCTGTATGTGTGAGTGTGAACATAAACAGAAAACCTGGAAGTCGCCAAAACGAATGTAAATAAAAAAAATATTCTGATGTGAAAAGCTTTTAGAAAGTTATTGATTCAAATTTGAATGTTTTGAATTTCATTTGAGCCCATATCGACCAATCAATGCCTGTAATCTCAGGGGCGTTGTTCAATCATTCCTGGACACTGCAATTAAACAGTGAG
Source organism: Acanthosepion lycidas (assembly GCA_963932145.1). Taxonomy (NCBI): domain Eukaryota; kingdom Metazoa; phylum Mollusca; class Cephalopoda; order Sepiida; family Sepiidae; genus Acanthosepion; species Acanthosepion lycidas. Next base: position 92,627,834 of record OZ010590.1, read on the forward strand.
CTGCACTTAATTAGCCGGAAGGAAGCCAAAAGAGGCTCAAGAGGATCTTATGACACTATGATGTTTTTTGAGTTGATGCGAAACAAGCGAACGAAGATGTTCACGCTTCAAAGACGTTTTTATGAAAAAAAGCGGCATTGACAAACATCAGATAAAGATGGCACAACAACAACAACAACAACAACATCAACAACAATAATCACAAGAGCAACAACAACAATAATAATAGAAGATGTCGAAGAAGAGATAGAGAGTAGAAAAGAAAGATAAAAGGAAATAAACGGCAGTAGTTGATGTAAAAAGGGAGGAAGAGGAGGAAGGAGAAGAGGAAGAGGAGAAGGTGGAGGAAGAAGACGAGGAGAAAGAAGAAAATGAAACATAATAATAATAAGAAGAAGAAGACATAAGAAAAAAAAACAGAAGGAAAAGCCAGTAGGATATAATAACGAAGAAACAATATAGAATTAAAAATCGGTCGATGATCGTAATGAAAATGAAAAATATTGGCAAGGAAAAAAGGATGAATAAACAAAACCTCTGACTGGTGGAAACAAGCAATATAGCTCGGCAGGACATTTTGTATGGAAATAGCGATAGAGTTGCTATCCATTTTAGCTGTTGCCGCTGTTGAAAATCTTCAATTTATGTAGTTTTAGTTATTTGGTAAAGCCCTTGTGGCTTTGTAGCCCCAGACTACAAGATAGAAAGAAAGTCCTCTTCAAGACCCTACTGGGTTCATTCAAACGAATGAACCCAGTCGGATCTTGAAGTAGGTAAATCATTGATCAACTGATAATTTAGACATTTCCAAAAGAGTTAGACGCCATGCATTGCATCCAGATAAAGGTCTCGATTTAACAAAAAATATTTAAGAGAGTGTCGAATTCTTGTGTTAATGTTTTAATTTTGTTCCAGCTTTTTTATTTCACCCTAAGCAAGGGGCGAATGCTACCAGTGTGCAGAGGGGTTATAGGGCTTGAAAGTGAAAGAGGAAACTGAGAATAGGGAGGATTGAAGAAAGGACAGAAGATGAACGGGATTCAAGAAGATAGAAGATGGCGATTGACGTTGCATTTAAACTTAAATTATCGTACTGCGTTGTTTCCAGAATATTCGGGACTGCTGAACCCGTCTTAACCAATCATGCTTCCGGAGAGGCAGAGGATAAATGGATCAATTTTTTTCACTCAGGCGAATTCTCGAACAGCGATGGGCTTATCAGCAATCTATCGTCGTTTGCTTCATTGATTTCACCGCAGCATTCGACTCGGTGGGTCGCAGAAGCCTCTGAGATATCATGCGTCACGATGGCTTCCCGTTCAAGCTTCTCAACCTCATCAAGGCCCACTATGCTCACACTCGAACTAGATTGAGGTGCTACGGGGAAGAATCCGATTCCTTCGTCCTCCGAACGGGCGTCCGTCAAGGATGTGTGCTCTCCCCAAATCCTGTTCGACTACATTATTGACTGGATCCTGGAGGATAGCATGGTTGGCTTCGCGGGTGTCAGAGATGGCCACGACTGCTCCATCACCGATCTCGATTATGCCGACGACGTTGCAATCCTTAGCGAGTCCTACGCGGAAGTCCAGCATGCACTCTACGAGGTCAGTCGCATGGCCAAAATGGTGGGGATGAAAATTAACGCTTCCAAGACGAAAATTCTCTCTGCGAACTAACCCCTACCTGATCGAGTGGCTGTAACCCTCGATGGTGAAGCTGTGGAAGAGGTCGAAAGCTTCAAATATCTTGGCGCCAATTTTACAGCCACTGGTCAAGCGAAGGAGGAAATCACCACCCGTATAAATTTGGCTAGAGCTGCCTTTGTCCGTCTTCAAAAACGACTTTGGTCTCGCCAGAAGATAAGACGATCCATGAAGTTGCAAATCTACGAAGCCATGGTCAGAACAATTCTTCTCTATGGTTGTGAGACCTGGCCACTTCGCAGAGAGGATCTTCATAAGCTTGAGGTCTTCGATCACTACTGCCTCCGCCGTATCCTGCGCGTGCGCCTCTCCGACCGGATCCCCAACTCGTCCATCCGCGCCAGATGCAACATTCTGGGCCTGGAAGAAACTCTGCACACAGGAGACTCCGGTGGTTCGGACACGTGCTGCGGCGGCCTGGTGATGAGTTTGTCCGTAAACTGGTAGCGCCAGACGCACCCACTAGTTGGAGGAAGCGCCGAGGTGGTCAACTCAAGACGTGGCTCGCAACGGTCAAAGCAGATATGGAACTTATTTCGCGTTTTCGGGGTTCGACGATGGAATCCCGAATGGCTCAATCATGCCGTCAATTCTGCTGCCGATCGACGGTGTTGGATGGTCTTGACGCGCGATGCAGTTAATTCAATTGGAGCCGGCTCAACCCACCCCGGGCGAATGCCTTTACAAGACAAGAAAACATTTAAACTTTTGAATATTGTAGTTATCAGGGAAGCAATAAATGGAAGGGAGTTATACAGGTGGGAAATGAGAGAAAAGAAACCGATTTTAGTAGAAGTGTTTTTTGCATCTAATTAGTTCAACAGTAAAAACTGCCAATGTAGTAACATGCATTCGTTCATGTAGTCAGTGCACCAGTGAAGAAACCTTGTTAGGGCAGTTGCCATGAAAATATTTGTAGAAAAGACAGAGGGAAGCAACACCACGTTTGTAAGAAAGTGACTGAGGTCGAGATTCTTGGTTAGGATCAGTTACATTATAGATCCTTTTTTGGATTTTATCAAGAATCTTGAGATATACAGCAGGAGCACCAAACCAAATATAGCAGCAGTATTCAATGCACGGACGAATGGTAGATATGTAAATGTGCAAGATGGATTCTGACAAGAAAAATCTTTTCGCGCGATACAGTGATGCAAATTTCCTTGCAGCAGATGCAACTATTGATTCTATGTAGTCGTTTCACTACCAGTCACTGGAAAACGTGAAGATGATGCAACGTGTTACTCTCCTGCTAATGGCAGTTAAAAAATGTTCTCTGCAGTGGTTAAATGCAATCAGTTTTGTTTTGGCGACATTCAAATTTACAAGCCGTTTGTTATCCCAGCTAAACATTGATTGAAGCAGCCGGCTGGCTTATTTTGTTAGATCTGTCGGATTTTCTATTGAGACAGGTGTAACGTGTCATTTGCAGATAGACCCAATTAGTAATAGGACAACGAAGAGGTCATTGATGAAATTCAGAAACAGCGTAGGATTCAAGATAGAACCTTTGGGGACACACGGGTTCGTAAGAAAAGATCTGGAAGAATGTCCGTTCAAAATGAACTTCATTTCAAGATTTGATAGGAATGATTAGATTATATCAAACAATCATCCTGTGACGCCCTAGCACTGGAGCTTTCGAGGAAGATCAAGATTACAGACCCTGTCGAACGGCTTCAAGACATCTAGAGCCAAACCTCAAGCTTCACCGTTCATATCCAGTTCAGATTTAAAAAGCTCGCGAAAAAGAAATGAAAGCAGAAATTTAAAATAATAAGAAAGCAAGCATGAATCTATCAGACTGACGGAAACGAATAGGATATTAAATCAGCTTTTGAATAAATTGAAAGACGAACTAACAGAAGAAATTTTTAGCGTTTATATACATCACGTATATAATACGTTAGCAGATTCCTTTTCTCTGCCGATGGCTTAGAAGTAGAGTTTCTCTCTGATGCCAAATCGGTCGAGTTTCGATCCCGGCTTGAAGTAATCGGATGTATCACAGCTCATCAGTGTGGTTACACGTCCGATTGCTTCAAGCCGGGATTGAATGAAACTCCTCGGGTATGGCCATAAACTACACTCGCGTCCCGGGTTAGACGATAAACTACGTCCAGCAGCAAGGCCTCTGATCAGCTTTTGAGGAACGTGGAACCACCTCTTAATTGCTGTGTTTCCAGGTCCGCCCTGACCCGGGGAGGGGTAGCACCTGTTAAGGTCCCAGCTATAGGCAAATAGTTAACCTCAAAACTGGGGTCAAAACACTATGAAAATGTAAAAATAGATTTTAAAACCAGAAATATTTTTTTTTAAATTATTGCCAGCAATACATTTTTGAAGAAAAAAAATATTACCAAAAATTTATGAAGGAAAAAAATATTACCAGTAACAAGTTTTGTTGGCATTAAATAAACCATTGAGGTTGATATGCCGTAAAACAAAACAAACGAAACGAAACGAAACGAAACCGGGATCGAAATTCGACCGATTTGGCATATATATATATATATATATATATATATATATATATATGGGAGATTGTATGACAAAGTGTAAAAAGTTTACGTGTGACGCGTTTCGTCATTCAGGACTGCATCAGACTAAATATATTATTTTGGTACGACTACACATGCGAACGAACAAGAGTTGCTGGAGATTTTAGATTTTTTTAATCAGCCGAATTCATTTAGAGTCTTTTCCTTATCCTTTTGTTATGGACCGGTTCCTTGTACGACGGTGATAGTCCAAGGTAGAACCAATAAAGAAGAACTCGAACACAGATATGGAATAACACAGATATATTACAAACAGGAATATATACACAGAAGTAGAAAGTGTTAGTACGAACAATCAGGTTTAGTAGTAATTGTCTGAATACGACTCTGTTTCGGACTGCCTCTGACTCGACTGACTGACTAGCTCGCTCTGACTGACTGACAGACTCCTGACGGACTTCACTCCAGACTTCAGACTGAACAGTATTTAGACCCCCCCCCCACGACGGCATCATGTGGCACAAAACCGGTTTAACGTGGGATCTCCGAGCCCGTGGGCTCGGCCAAAAATATTCCCTTTGAATCCGTATAAACGGGTTCAGGGTCGGTTTACCTCTTCGAAATAGACTCTGCCCTTCGACGTAGCCTCGTTCGGGTTCCTTCCCAAAAATATGCCCTTTGAACCCGTATAAACGGGTTCAGGGTCGGTTTACCTCCCCGAAACGTTCATAACATTAATTTAAAATAGGACTCAATACAAGAGTAGAGCGATAATTGTCTATTATAGGATATTATATTCGAACATATGTAAAAGCACTACATAAATGTATTCGTGTTTCGATGCATATCATCGCATCTCATCAGGCGATGGAAAATGATGGTTATTAGAATTTCTAAAAAAGTAAAAAAGTAAAAGAAAATAAGAAAAGCAAGAAAGAACAAAAATAAAGACATAAGATATCGTCTCATCTAAAAAGAAAAAAGAAGGAAAAATACAAAATGTAGTCGAAAAAAGGGAGAAAGGAAAGAAAGACAAGATACAATCTCTTCTAAAAAAAAAAGAAGGAATAAGAAGAGCGAGAATGAAAGAAATACTCCAGATATAGTCTATTCTCCTAAGAAAAAGAAGATGGGGTAAAGGCAACTATATGGATGATATAGAAATGAAAAGAGGCTAGACAAGATATGTTGAGAATCGGTTAACCAATCAAAATTAGTTTATGTTATGTAAGATGCTGTGAAGGATAGATTCAAAATAAAGGATGCATACAGTCTATTTGAAATAGAATTTTGATACAATGTAACAATATGCAAACGGTCGATATTTTCGGTGAAGAGGCAACATAATTTAACAATAATTTTTTAATAGTATGTAAATAAAAAATGGAGGAAAGAACAGGGAAACTTTATGAGAATTACAAAACAGAAAATTAAAAAAAGTACTTTATAAAAATGAAAAGATAAAATATAAAAATTAAAAAAATGAATTAACCAAACTTAAAAGTAGATAAATCATAAAAATAAATCATATAAAAATAAAATAACATAATAAAATATATAAAAAAATATAAATAATAAACGTAATAGAGTATAACAGTTAACTAAACAGTTTTACATGTAATATTAAAAACCAAAAAAATAGATATAAAACATCAGCCGGACGTATATACCTCTATAATGTTACATATCATAATACATCAGAAAATCTTACTAAAGATAAATTAAAATGTTTAACACAAGTTTATTCCTCATGAATGAAGTGAATATTAAATTTTAATGTTTAGTAAGATACCGAGTTGATATATATATATATATATATATATATATATATATATATATATATATATAATGTCATCCACAGACAGACTGTTTCGCAGCTCATCAGTGCGGGTAGACATCCGGTTGCCTCGAGCTAGGATCGGAACCCGACTGAAATGGTATCAGGCGGATATTCTACCACTAAGCTGTCGGCGCACGGTTGGGATGAAGGTGGATTTTTGGCGTATTTATTTCAGGAAACACGCCCAATGACCGACAGTGACTCAATTCGGCTTGCGAAGAGTCTCGCTATATAGCTATAATAGTCACTGTTTACAAACCCATACCTCAGCCCGAGTGTGCTCAACTGGAATTAATTCAGGAGCTAATATAATGTCATCCACAGACAGACTGTTTCGCTGTATCACAGCTCATCAGTGCGGCTAGACATCCGGTTGCCTCTAGCTAGGATCGAAATATATATATATATATATATATATATATATATATATATATATATATATATATAAATTACAATAGGAAAACTGTAGTTATTGCTGACGCGTTCCGTCCAATGTGGACTTTCTCCCGAAACGCGTCAGCAATAACTAAAGTTTTCCTATTGTCATTTATGTTTATAGATTGTCTTTTCTACAGGTTAACTCTGAGAAATGTTGATATATATATATATATATATATATATATATATATATATATTTTATTTTTAATTATTTTTATCATAAAATGTAATCATATATATGTATAATCATATATATAATCATCTTTAATCATATATATATATAATTATATTTAATCATAAAGATAGCCTATATATATATACACACGCACACACACACACACACACACACACATATATATATATATATATATGTGTGTGTGTGTGTGTGTGCGTGTGTGTGTGTAATCATTTCATCCCAAGCAAGGCGGTAAAGCCACTATGACACAGAGGGATACTGAGTGTGAAAGAATAAGAAGAAAAAACAGAGAAACATTCTTAAAGAACGAGATCATGAGTGCATAGTTATAAATCAGTCGATAACGATTGGCATTACATTATATCTTGAAGTTCAAAGTTGGCTGAAAAGTATGGCGATGGAAGAGAGTTCCACAAGGCAGGGGTACGAGATAAGAAACTTAGTAATTTCTGTTTTGGAAGGAGAAACTGCTGCAAGTATTTATATGAAGTTAATCAGTGTTTATATGAAGGATGCCGTTGATGTATTACAGTAGAAAGACGATTCGACTGAGTTCCTGATAGTCTAAGAGAGAAAAGTAACAGTAATTTTGTTTTGGCAAAGAGAAGGAAGTCTTTGATTTAAAGCTTATGCCTATTGACCCAACTATCGATTCCTAGATAAGTACATTTTTATAAGCTACATTTGCGTGGATTAACTCAAAAAAAGATTTGCATAATTGATTTGCTTTTACAAAGCCACACATTATTATAATTGCCATCATCATTTATTTAGCGCATTTTACACCGCTGTCACCACATCACGAAATTGGGATTCATGATGATATTTAAGGGAAAATAGTGAAATGGCTTCCCGTTTCCTTTTGCATTGAATGCTGTTGAAGTTACCCACAATAAAGTCTAGGTAAAATGAAAACAGTTACCATGAAAGTATTTATAAGAAGGCCTACATTAGAGCGCTGGGAGAGAGATTGAAGCCGGGATACAAGATCAGGAACAATGACATTGCAGATTGTTTTTTGTATTTTATCAAGAATCTCAAAATGTATACCAAGAGCATCAGACTAGATTGACATAGATATGTAGATAGATCTTTTTCCCACTTCTTTTTTCCTATTTTCTTTTATTCCACACGCTTTTTTCTTCCTTCTCTTCCTCTACCTTCTTTATCCGAATTCAGTTTCTCTTGTTTTTTTCTCAATTGCTGACAATTCCTTCATTTTATTCAGTTAGCACATTTTGCACCGCCGTTGTGGTCACCACTCCTCTCCATCTCACAATTCTGGTTCATGATGACATTGAAGGCAGAATTTTGCACAAAGGATGTTGAGTTTACCTCTTATCTCCTGTCAGACTGGGAATCTTTTTGATGTTACATGCTTCTAGCCTTTGACCAAAGAGAAACTAACTGAAAGGCAGCAGGTAGTTTGAATTCAGTTTTCTTTTTCATAGACTGGTTGACATCCAAGGCTCATACGACACAATCTGTCCTGCTATACTTGGGTTGGGGGAGAAAGACTCATACCTTCCACTGATTTGTTCTTATTTCCCACCCGCCATTTCACAATCAAGGCAGATTAGTGCAATGGCTTGCCGGTTGCTTTTTGTACCGGGGATGTTGAGGTTACCCAATCCCTCTTCTCAGTCGAGGTTATCTTTTTGATGTTCCTAATTCCAGCCTTTACCTAATGTTGAAACTTAACTAATTCATGGAATAATAATGCAACACAAAATGTACTTAGAACAAAATGTATTGAAACAAGAAAGTGTACACAATATTTACATATAGTCTTTTGTATATTCCTGGGAAGACCGTTCCTGGAGAATATGTTGACTGAGTCGCAGTCGGGCAGAGTCTCTGGTTGAATCTCTTGATTCCTCCCCTCTCTTCCCGGTACCAACCATATTTATATGGTCGGTACTCCACTATGCAAATTAGGTGGATCCTACCACAACACCTAAAGAGGCATGATCTACAATTTTAATTCAGTGTTTCCTTCTCATAGACTGGTTGCCCTCGAACGCTATAGGACACAGCCTGCCCGCTATTTTTTTTTTTCATAGCTGGTAATCATGTGATATAAAAAAAAAGCTGTCACGGAAAATGGATGACACATCACGCCATTTGCGTGGCTTCCACCTTCCCCAGACCTCCGACCTCAGATTTCTTTATTGGGGGCAGGTTACTAAATCGTAAGTTCAAATCGCTTCAAAATTTGAAGAGATTGCCATCGAATACTGCCTGTTTGTACCTGATTCTCTACGTGAAATTGTGACTTTGATCATAACAAAAGGGATTTTGGAAGTTGCAATTAAAACAGGTTTTGATGCAGTTCTTACGTATCATTTCTCGAATAAATGTTTAGATAAACATATCTTTCATTGACTTCTACCTTCTTGCACACTAATATAAATAATAAACTGACTACATTGAAAACAAAAATCGCGCGCTAATTTAATTCACCCCGCATATGAATAAACGTTTATTTCTTTGAAAGACTTTTAAGTCAGTAATGCAAAAATAAACTGATTTAATGATGTTTGATCTGGAAATAAAACAAATCGATTATTGATTATTGAAATTTATTGTGACTATTTATAAAATTTTGCCGGCTCCAGAAAGAGCGAAAATTGATTGAAAGTAATTTGTTAATTAGAGTTCTCATTGGATAAAAAATATTAACGCAAATATATTATTAAACTTTTTCTTGAATAAAATATCGATAACGGCTTTCCACAGTGGAATGTTCGGGATTCTGTTTTTCGTCTTATTCGCTAAACATTATATCTATAGGAAAAGACCAGCCTTTCGTTACAAGTGTTCCTCGGTATCAAAATCTATATATAAAATTCTGTCACTTCACTTAGTCCGTCCATCCCTCCGTCCATCTCACCGTGTAAAATAGCCATGCATTGACCAATCAAAACTAAGGTTTAAGTGCAAACAGGTAGGGGTTAAAAAAATAGTTTTTCTAACTAGGCTGCGTAGCTTAGTACAATACATTTTTTTACAGTCATTTTTTGGAACAAGTTTATTATCTAACATATAAAATAGTTTTATTATTTAACATACAAAATACTCACATTATTTAAAACAAAATTTAATCATTAAAATAACAAATACTTATTTAATAAAATGCAGTATTGTTTTTAGCATATCTTTCATTTTATATTATAAGTTTTTATATGTACAGTGATGTAGTTTCCAGTTCACCCTGCATTTGCAAGAAATATAAACAAATCGTAGGGCCAAACGCTTCAAAGAGTTGGAATTCGGCTCCAGGAATAAATATTTACGCATGGTCAGTTGTATGTTGCATGTTAAAGAGTAAGAAATCCTAAGAATTTATTCCTCGTTTTTAAAAAGGAAAAAAAGAAATAGTGTTTGCCATGAAGTGGTATAAAATTAAGTTAAATTAAAAAAAATTATTTAACTGCAAAGTAGGGTTTTTGTTAAAGTATTTTTCCAAACAAATCAGCTTATTCAAATTTCATCGATTGCTTTGCGAAATTGAACGAAACGTAGAGTATGTAAATCTGAACAAAATTTTAGCGACAACTTCAACAACACTCATTTCTATGAGGATTTTAACACGTGTCAGCGTGTTGCAAATTTCATAGTATGGAAAAATAAAACTTACAAATTTTACCTGGTCTGGGATATATATATATATATATATATATATATATATATATATATATATATATATATATATATATATACACACACACACAAAATGATTCCTTTAAAATTGTGTACATGGTGTCTGTTGCATTTTAAAGTCACAGCTTAAAATTCTTAAAGATTGCTTTATTATTATTATTATTATTATTATTATTATTATTATTATTATTATTATTATTATTTTCTTCGACTATGAGGAGATTATCCAGTATTCACTTATATACAGGAGGACTGGTATCACCTAACAGTTCAGTAATCTTTTCTTTGTAAAGTAAATTTGTCACGTTCTTAATACTCTATTTTGCTTTTGGAAAACAAGACGTAAACAGCTGGGGACCTTACAAAGGGTTTACTTTCATCTGACCTCTCCTATCATGACTTCAAAACTGCGACTCCCACCCCTGTTCACTCACAAGATGCACCACATCTATGAAATCTGTCTTTGTCTCTGTCTGTCTGCCTCTCTCTCTCTCACACACACACACAAACACACAGACACACACACATGAATTAACATATTTTTCATTTATGTGCCGGGTTACATGTGTATCACTTTGAATCACCCATCATCCAAGTAAGGTAACCTGTTTAGTACCTAAGTGAGTGAAAGTCTGGGGAATACAAGAGTTTGAAAGATTGGATGTACTGCTGGTGTAATGGATAAAGGCTCAGAATGGAAAAAAAACCCTCTGAGTTCGAATTGAAGTAGAGTCCGTTATATTCACTTGGGAAAGTTATGAATTAACGTCTTCTTCTCCTAGTTATGGGTTAAATAGTAAGATATATCAGAAAATCATTATCTCAAAAAAATTTCACAATCCAAAAATATGTTTCGGCTTCAAATAACCTCAAAAATGTTTGATAAGCCGGAAAAAAATCAATCTTTTATATGTCGTGTCCTTTTCGAATTTAGGCGATAATGTTTCTTCGGAAGTTTTGTAGATTTCTGCAAGGCTTGTCTTCTTGCTGTCGCTCTTAAACCCACTTCTGCCAACCATTTACAAAATCTCATTATACCTCTCTATGTGACGTGTCCCTTCAGGGCGAGGAAGATCATGGCTCTCCACAATTTCCTCTCCTTTGCAGCTCTTAGCAAATTTTGTCTTCTTGCTATCTCTCCTAATCCTTGTTCTGCCAACCATTTACAAAATTTCATTCTACTTTTTCTATGTGCCGTGTCTCTACAGGGGGTGGGTGATCAGGACTCTCCACAATTTCCTCTCCTTTGCATCTCTTAGTAAATTTTGTCTTGTTGCTATATCTCCTAATCTTTGTTCTGCCAACCATTTACAAAATCTCATTCTACTTCTTCTATGTGCCGTGTCCCTTAAGGGCGTGGGTGATCATGACTCTCCACAATTTCCTCTCCTTTGCAACTCTTTGTAAATTTTGTCTTGTTGCTATCTCTCCTAATCCTTGTTCTGCTAACCATTTACAAAAATTCCCTGTAAAAAAACTACCCACACGAGACCCTGCCCTTCGGCATAGCCTTGTCTGGGTTCCTCTCTGCCCGAAGGCAGAGAGTTCGACTAGCTTAGCTGGAGACGAATCTTCAACTAATTGCCGTTCACTAATTGCAGTCAGTTAAGTGCCAAATGTGATTCACACTTGGACGATCATATGTGTTTTGAGTCACGAGTGACTAGACAGAAGATTTTTCCCGCCGTAGGTTGCCATTTCTTTCTACTGTAGACTGGTTGTCAACTATAGCTAAAAAAAACAGTCTATTCAGCCAATAGCTGGAGAGAGAAGTGATGGAACTTATTTGTGTGTAAGTGAATAGAACGAACTCGAATTAGAACTCGGCTCGCCGATTTAAAATTACGAACCATTATCATTTACACCAGCCGCACATTCAAGCTAACAGATCTTGATATTCCGAAGCGATCATCTGGTCATACTGGTCAAAGATTTCAAATTAGAATTCTAATAACTATTAACATAGCTTATTTCCTTTCATACATTTATTATTTCCATTTACTCCCAAGCTATGATGTAAATGTTAAATGATACTTTAGCAGACTTATTTTTAGGGGAAGTGTATCCCGGCCCCGACTTCTGGAGGTTGACAGTCTGGGTCAGATATAAGCCATAATAGGAAGGTCTATTTTGATTGGCTGAGCTAGCGTGGGAAGCATAGAAGAAAAGTTTCAGGAGTTGCTTCTTATCCGTCAAGTGATGTAGACGTGTCCTCTTTCGTGGGCAAGAGTGTTCTCCGGTGAAGGGAGGGGGCGAACCCCACTGGATAATTAGATAATGTACATGTAGATATGAGTAATGAAATAGTTAAGTTAAAATTCTCTGTATTCGAAGACTTTCATTACTGAAGCAATATAATTATTGATCGCCGGCCGAGAGAAGACGTGATTAGAGCACCCTCACCAGTGGGGGGGGAGGCTATACAACATAAATAATAAGGTTGTTTACGCGTTTGATCTGGTAAAATAGCTTTATTTGATCAACAAAGCAATCTAATTATAAATACCCCCAGCGAAGGAACGGATCTTTATAAATATATCAGTTAATCGGCTTTAAATCAATTATTATTAAGATTTAAATTTTAAAGCTGAATTTGCAAAGTAGTTATCTTTTTAAGCAATTTGAGCAACTTATGAGACACCATTTTATATATATATATATATATATATATATATATATATATTTACTGGCTGTTCTTCATATATATATATATATATATATATATATATATATATATATATATATATATATATTACAGCCTCTATTTTACGTCACAGTACTAAATAGTATTTGCTCGCACACATGCACATAAAACATCTAAATTTATCTCTATTTAATTAATTTTCATTGTCTCGAGCGGCCTCATACTAGCTTCAGCTTTAAGTCTTGCATCTTCGATAATTATTTTCCCGTGCTGTGAATCACGTTCGTCGTGTGTGATGTCTTCCATTAATATTTTTTGCCATGTTGGGATTTTTTTCGCCAAGTATACATGATTGATTTAACTGAGTTAAAGTAACAACAAGTCACCACACTACTCTGGCATTCTTCACATCATCAGGACTGACTTTAGTAAAAGTTTGATTTTAAAGTTTAAAATCTATCACCGATTTGATTTTTTTCCAAATTGGTGACAACGATGCTTTAATAATCAACTTCCTCTCTATTTTCTTGACTGTAAATTATTTATTATGGATAGAGGCTCAGAAGGAAAAATTGAAGGCCTGAGTTCGAATTCTACTCATGTTTATTGCGTAAATACGAGGGTCAGCTGCAAAAGTTCGCGTACAAATGAAGTTTATTTTTTTAACATGATCCCACCATTTGAAGCCATGCACTTCTTCCACTGGTGTTGCAGTTGCTTGAATCCCATATTTTAGCAAATCCTCAACATCTCATAACCAAACTGTCTGCGATGTTTACGGCGTACTAAAATGTTCACTTAGTGAAGAAAATATCGGTACAGATACCGAGATTGTTGTGTCGACTTCAAATGACACCCGGGTTCGTTGCATTCCCTTTCGCACAAATACTCTTAGGAGATGAATGCATTCTTATTTGTTCTATCTCGGCTTCAATCGCTTTCACATCCCCGTAACCCAGCTTCTCTGTAACTTTTCTATTGATATTTTTATCGTAACATTTCAGATGAGCTTTCCTCTTTGGTACTACGACTTTACGAATTTAAGCGCAGTACTAGATTGGTGGATAGGTCTCATCGTTTTTCTGTTGAAACTACTAAAGGTAGCTGTAAATTCTTTGCTAACAGTGTCTTCTATCGCACTTTTCGCTTGTGGAACTGTCTTTGAGTGTCTTGTTTTCCAGTTAGCTTATGTCTACTTGAATGCTGTTCTGTCTCCGTAATATTGATTTTCTCATATTATTTCACGCTCAGCAAACCTTTGCGTCTTAAGGACTTTATCACCTTACTTGTACTAAAATGATTACGAAACCATTTGCAATAGTCATATTAATCAGAAAGTTAATATCTTACAAATGACATGCAGTTATATTGTCATCGTCGGATTCATTTATGATGACGATGGCGTTGCTGAAAAAGCAAGCCAATTCTTGATTAGAAAAGAAGGATGGCATTGAATGTATAGTAATGTTGGTAGACGACGTGGTCGATTTTGTCTAGCCTTTCTCTCGTTTGAGTTGATGCTTTTCTTTTCTGGTGGCTTCAAGGATTTTGATTCCGATGTTGATCAAACATCATCAGTTGTTGGTACGGCGGTCTTGTGCCTGTGATTCGAACGATTTAGTCTCTCGCCCAGTCGATTTCTATGTTGTCAAAACTTGACGTAGAAAGCGTGACTGTTCTGTTCCTGCTTTTTGCTCTGAATATTGAAGACGGTGTTTAAAAATCAGCGATTCAATTCCGGGGGTTCAAAAACCACACATGTTCGCTTGGCTCTATTGTGTAGCCCCAATGTTGTCCAGACGGGAATAAATCGAAACCATATTGTAACCGTTGACCTCGGCTTTATCTTGCATCCAAGAATTTAATTTCTTCTTTCCCGATCGCTTCCTTTATGATAATGTCATTGATGACTAAGTAGACTAATTCTTGCATGGAAGAGCCGATGGCATTGATTGCATAATAATGTTGGTGGAGGACGAGGTCGATTTAGTCGGGTCTTTCTTTCTTGTCGTTTGAATTTGTTCTTTTCTCTTCTGGTGGCTTCAAGGATTTTGGTACCAATGCTGATAGAACATTGCCGATTGTTAATTTCTTGGGTTTCAAATGATTCAGGCTCTGGCCCAGTGGCTTTTTTGTTCTTTTAAGTTGGTCCTTATTTGATATTGTTCACGTTAGATATCCTCACTTTTTTAAATCTACAATGCTAAGAAAAAGGCGTGAAAAATCGTCGACGGCTTTATCTCGTATCCAAGGATTTAATTTTTTCTTTCCCGATCGCTTCCTTTATGATGATGGCATTGATGACTAAGTAGACAAATTCTTGCATGAAAGACCCAATGCCGTTGAATGCATAATAATGTTGTTGAAGGACGAGGTCGATTTAGTCGATACTTTCTCTCTTGTCGTTTGAATTTGTCCTTTTCCAAGAGGTTTACCTACATTACGCCGCTGGCGAGTATAGTATTTTGATGATGTTATAAAGATCAACTTTTCATTTCCAACCTCCGTTTTCGTCATTCCTCATTCAGTAACCTTTCCTAGGTTACAACATATACCTAGAACAAAAAATATTAACACTGTTATTCTGTGATATCAACGTTTAGGATAGAGTCGATGGAAATAAATAATTCCCAAGGTAGAAACTTTCAACCGACTTTTGAATTACAAATTGGAGATTTCAAAATCAAGCAAGTATTAAAAAATATCTATTTTTTGTATCTCTCCTAATCCCTGTTCTCTCAACAATTAATAAAAGCTCATCAGGCAGGTTATTCTTAGATTTGCTCCGTTGTTCTTGCCTTCAAAATATCCTGTGAATATAAAATTTTCCAAACCCTCTTTCTTCATTATGTGACCTGTCACATGTTTAGTCCATGCTACACTCAGCATCTTTCTGTAGAACCACGTTTCCATTGCCTCACTTCTCTTCTTCAGTTGTAAGGACATTGTCCATTATTCACTGTCATATAAAAGCGATGCTACCTAAGATTTTTTTCCTATTTCTTAATATGTTGCTTAATGTTTGGAAAACATCTTTATCTATTCTAATGCATTTCGAAGATTAAAAATCAAACTTCTAGTATGTGGGCGTTTTTGATCCTGTTTTCGCATGCTTTTAATTAAAAAAATCAGCCGTTGATTAACTGGTCACTGGCACCTATCAAGTTTATTTTCGCTATGTCCCTGCCTTTTAATTCAATATGGATGTCACCACGTGAATAATGCATGAGAATCGTCATTATTTCAATACTTTCGGCTCGAACTTATCACGATTATGTTTGCTTTAAAATGTTCCCGAATAGCATTCTCGCTACCCTCGTAAAACGAAGTACTTATTCAATTATTTTATAGGCATTTTATAGCAATAAAAAAAACAAATAGAATTTGACAGGTCTGACAGTTTTTCGCAATGAATATTCAACTTCGCAATCGTCAGGGTCGCCAAAACCACAAACTAAGAACAGTTTTCACCTCTTTGCAATTTATATATAATAAAAGGCGTTCAACTTACTATTCGATTCGTTGGTTGGCGAACACGAGAAAGCGAGAATTGGTTGTTTAGAATTGGCATATCGGAAAAATGTTTTGCATTCCTTTCGCGAAACTAAAAGGTCTACATAGATTGAATTAATAAACAAAAAATCAATATTCTCTACCAAGTATTCAAAAAGTAGGACTTTTGCAAAGCAGAAGCTATGATCTGGAATTGGGATGAAAGCAATGATGGCGCCGACTCTGAATCCATCGTATACATTCAGAAACCATTTCACATATCGTGCTGGGTGGATTAGTCATAAAGAAATTTATTGAAAATAAGAAATTTGAACATAGAATACGAATCGATAGTGTGCCAGGGGCGATATCACCCCTGAAATAATGATAGTGATAATAATGAATGATACAACTGTGAAGCAGAGGACGCCAAGTGAGGGAGAGGCGTTTCAAAGTGGCCAAGGTGTTGTAAAGACTTTGAAATGTAAATGTTATAGAAAGTTAATTTAGAACACGAAATACTATCTCTTTGTAAATGTACAAAGGATATCAGATTACTAACAGAAAATTACTGGAACAATATTAATTTTGAACTTTTAAACAAAGAAAAGGATTTTGACACCGAAGTAAAAATTAAGGATCTTTTGATCTAGAATTTATTTTTAAAACAAGAATTTCTGTAGTTTACAAAGAGCGGCAGAATAGTTTATAATGAGGTGATAAACAACAGCGTCTTGTTATGAACCTTGGAAACCAATCGATGAAAAAGTAAATCGTTTATTCTCGGAGGAGTGATGTTGGTAATATGTCAGTACGTTCGCACTATGAAAAACAGATACGTCACGGTCTGGCACACGTGAATAAAAAGAGGCGAGTCAACCGGAAGAAGAGAGTTTGGGGGTTCGTCTGTCTTCGAATGCAGTCGAACTGAGTGGAGACGTCAGCGTTTGAGAAGGAAGCGTCTGCTGTGTGTTGTTGAAGCTGAGTGCTAAGAAGCGAAATACCGCCGCTAACATCTAAGGACCGCTACTCCTGCTACTACTAATAATACGACTACTACTATTACTATTACTGAGAACGGGGACATGGAAGGTTGTTGAAGTTGCGCTAAGAACAGACCAAAAGGGTATAAAACGAAGGGCACATTTCTTTAGCGAAATTATTCGAAGTATTTGTGTTTTTTCGGTTATTGTTCACATACAACAAACATTTAACATTGTGCAACAAGAATTATTTTTTTGTCAGTGTTTGCTTTTATATGTATATAAAAAATTGTCCTTTCAAAATCGAATCGACATATTTACTTTTTGTTAACCCGATTCTCACGCGACGAACTCGCAGGTGGACCAACGGAGAGCTTTCGGATTTCTACGATTTGATGACTACTCCCCAGGATGAAACAATCAGAACGTGACTGGAGGGTGGCTTCGAATTGGGAACCGGATACTTGTGTCTAACTTGTAATACTGGACCATACCGTACCAACGGCTAGTCTTGTGGAGTGCGTGGATCTAGTGGGGGTGAGGATACGGTGTTACAATAATTTAGCCCAACGCCTGCAGCATCCTACAAAACCAAAACATTAACCTAAGAAATTGAGATATATATCTATATAGCCACGGCAGATCCTAGAATGGATGTAATGCATGACATCTAGCTTCAGAAATGTCTAAAATATCAGTTAAATAGAACCGTTTTCTCAGGCAACTGATTAAAACGGTCTTCAAAAAAAGGAACGGTGTGAGTCTTAGGGAAGATTGCGTTTCGATGGAACCCACAGGCACAGAAGAATTTGTCAGAATACAATGTCCATATTATTTGAAGCCTTCCAAAACCAGCAACAACTAAACCTGATTACACATGTAACGCAGAGAAAATAATGACACATCTATATACACGAGTAGAGTGCATGTTTTTATGATTTTTTTTACACAAAATAGCGGATGGCACAATACACAATTAATTTTTTTGAAGATCTTAAGATGTTAAACGAAAAGAAAAGTATGGTATCTAAGTATTTTACGATAAGTGGGTTTTCTCACCATTTTGGAATAGCTTTGTACAAAAGAAAGAGAAGAATGAAGACTAATTTATTTGCTGTAAAATATGTCGATGCCCAGTACTGCAATATTTGACTACGTTAGTCCCACCGGTATTGCTAAGATCCTGGGGTCGCTTTATACACGTTGCTTAATTTCGGTGATCATACGGGGACCGGTGTTTCAGCGCGATGTGTCTGTAAGTACGAAACTGTCGGAAGGCCGACATTGTGGATATTGTCATATGTCCTAGTTGACGAATGGGTTTATAAGGCGATCATACGCCATCCAGAACATATATACATTATCGCATCTGTGCAGAGATACTGGCTATCTCTCTCAGATCATGACAATGCTCAATTAGTAAACAAAAATATTTAAAAGACCACTGTTCTATTAGGATAATCGAACAGTAATCTTTTCCCAGCTTCGCTTCGGTTTCAACACGAATACTGATCCACAATTCAAGGATGAACGATAAGGTGTAATAAATTTTGATATAAGAATTTTAATATGTACATATATACAAAATATTAAAATAAAAGAAAAATATAAGCATGAGTAAAACATCTGACGACCAGATCTCAAGACTTATGTTGGGATATCAAAATATGCCTAAATCCAAGTGAATTCGACTGAACCCGAACGGATAAAAAAATAAGTATGAATAACTACGAATGCAGAAATCAACGCATAACCAAAAGATATGAGATAGGAGTTACATTTCATTATTTTGACATGAGGAAAGGTGTTTGTAAGAACATAATATTTATGAATGCATGTGTATCTTTCTAACACGGGTCAAAAATATATCTCACTTATCTTTATATTCAGTTCTCTTTTTTATCATTGTCCTTTCTTTTCTCTCTCACGTTTCCTCTTTTCTTTCTTTCCTTTTCTTGACACAAACACAATTTCACACACTGTCCGGCTGTAACAGAGATATACACTTTCTTCCTGTCTCTGTTTTTTTTTTCTTTCTTCTTCTGTATACAGTTCAGAACAAACAGGATTCAACTGCAACAGGGATATACACTTTCTTCATCTCTCTGGTTTTCTTTTTTCTTTCTTCTTCTTTACACAATTCAGCTTGTAACAGAGATATATAATTTCTTCCTCTCTGGTTTTCTCTTTTCTTCAAACGCAGGCTGTATTCTCAGCGTACAAATTCCTTTGTGTCTTCTGTGACAAATAACGCGATTTATCATCTTCAATTTGGGGTTAACGAACAGAAATACATGTTCTTATATCTCTTGTCCGGAATTGCCTGGGATGAATCGGACAAGTTCCATCATTATCAAATGAGTCTCATCTTTCCGTTCATAAGTTATCAGCGCTTCGATTTCGAGTCTTGCTCTTTCAAAGACAAGACAGCAACTGACTCCCAAGTAGTTTTCTAACTCTCACGTGTCCTGCGTTTTGGCGCGAATTCCAGCTTACATCAGTCCCCTGTCTAGCTTCTGCCTAGACATCTGTTGCTACGGGTAATTGGGCCAGTCAACCTCCTAACTTGCTTTCCCAAAATGTCTCGAGACTCCCACGTGACCTCTTCTGTTGTCAGGCGGAGATTAACCTTAATATATGCGTGTATGCGTGTTTGGGCTATCTGCGTCCGTCACAACATGATGACCAATATGATGATGCGTGACCCCGAAGCAGTTAAATCTCGACTGAGTTCCCTGTTTATCTAAGTGAAACATTCTTGATATTTTTTCAGGTGAATTTCAATTACCGAATATACCCATTGTATAGAAGTCTTTGATTTGTTATCAATATACATGACACTACTGAAACAGATGAAAATGGGACGTTTATTCGCCAAAAACCGTCGAAATACCGGCGCCGATCTAAAAACCATCGTCTGCAGGTACGCGGAGAATTTCAAGGAAACAGTAGTCACATTACACGCCACCGGAGACTAACATGGTTGATTTTTTTTAAACATTTTCATTTTAGTTTTACATTTACTATGGCTACATTTTTCAGTTACCCAACAATGTTAAAATGTTATATAATTAACAGCAAAATAGTGATAGATAATAAACAGAATCAGATAGATAGATAAATACTGAAGAGAATTAGATAGATAGATAGATAGATACTGAAGAGAATTAGATAGATAGATAGATAGATAGATAGATAGATACTGAAGAGAATTAGATAGATAGATAGATAGATAGATACTGAAGAGAATTAGATAGATAGATAGATAGATAGATAGATACTGAAGAGAATTAGATAGATAGATACTGAAGAGAATTAGATAGATAGATAGATAGATATGAAGAGACGGGTTGTCTGGCTAGCTTTTATTTAACATTTTTATTCTATTTTTATTTTTATTATGGTTACAATGTTCAATTACTCACTCATGTCATTGCTATACAACTAACGAATGCGACATAATGAACAGCAAAATCAGTCAACTGTAATACGTATATGAACACCATCCTGATGATGCGGCGTACGACTGTTTGGGAACCACACCTAGCAATGCCAAAAGGCCATTTTCATGGACATATATTTCTACAATGTCAATATAAATTAAAAAAAAAATGATGTGACTTTTATTATATTCATAATATTTTCTAGGATCGGTATTATCTACAAGGGCAAGGAAGAAATTATGCACATTTTTATATAAAGATTTGTTATGGCGAAAATGTGTATAATTTTCACATCCAGTCGTAATTACATGGTATAAATATGGTACCGAGTCCTGATACACTGAGAAGACTTGTTACATCAATGAGGGTTGGTTTGTTCGATTTTTAGCGGCATATGAACACTTCAATGGGTTATTTAATGTCAAAATCGAAATATTAGATTGGTGCCAAAAATAATGTCGTTTTCTCACATAGTAACATATGAGAGAAAACGACATTATTTTCATACCAACTTAATATTTTGAAGACAATTTTATGCCTTCAGCTAAATATATTTTGAACGAAATTCTATGCCTTCAACTTCGATAATTTTGGTTTAAAATTGTATTGTTGGTAATTTTACTATAAATATGTCGTGTTGGTAATTTAAGTACAAATATGTACTATTGGAATTTTATGTATCTATAAAGATATATTGATCGTATTTTTACTATAAACTTCTATTTTTATACATTCATTGTGTTTTTTTTTTGTTTAGCAGTTCTCTATTTGCCCATAGCTGGGACCCTAACAGGTGTTACCACCCCGGGTCAGGATATACCTGGGAATAACAACAATTAAGAGGTGGTACCACGCTCTTTAAAACCTCCAATCTCCCGATCAGAGGCCTTGCTGCCAGATGTATTTAATTGTTATAACCAGGACTAACGTCAATTATGAATAGCTTTAGAATGTATGAGACCCCATGTCCGCATATTTAGTACAGATAACCCCAAATCAAAAAAATCATCCCAGCTGGTTTGGAAACCTTTGCCCGCCGGCCCCTCACAAATTGAAAAAAACCCGTTGGTATGCCACATCAGATAGTTTTAGGAACGCTGTTTTCTAACTGAAATGTGTAATATTGACAATCCTGTGAAAGAAGATGAAGAGTAAAGTTATCGGCGTTATTGTGTTGTTATATAAAAAACGATTTATTTTAATTTGAGTAAGAATAACTGAATATTGTTGTCATCGTCCAATGATGGTCGAAAATGATTAAGCCAAGATCCTGTGGAATTTCTATACACGAATTGATTATTGAATTACTCAAAACCAAAACCATCCTTTGTCTGATAGCAACATTGCTTGATTATTTACATAGCTGCACTACTTGCTAAACGAATCTGTCTGCTATGTTAACATCATTTCATAACTCTTTCTTTTAATTCATTAGTATCTATTTTATTCCTTTATGTACTATTGGCGATAATGGCTCTCAACGAGTCCCTATATTTTGTAGCTTTTAATAATATTTGATTTTTTTCCCTATCATTTCCTCCCACTGATCTAGCATCCATTTTAACAAACTTGTTTACAAAAAAAAAAAAAAAGAAAAAAAAAAAAAGAAAAGTTTTCTTGAATCCCTTCCCCGACGTAGACGTTTATATACGTTTGTACGGAAAGATTATTTTCCAGACACGGGCGAATAAAAACGCCGAAAACATAACGGTCAAAAAACAGCGAAAGACGTGTTTAAACGTTGATCATCTTTCTTTTTATGACCTTCTGTGCTTGAAACGAGTCGAATTGTCAACTCATACGTCTGGCAGAGCTGTTAGCTACCTTTCAGTTACTTCGAGGTGCTTCAGTTTCTTAGTCACTTAAAAACAAATAAAAATTCACCTGAAAATGAAAGATTTTTCCCAAAATAATTGTCGGCTGAGAAGTTAAATACGTACACATATTGTTAAATGACTTTATCAAATTTCGCCCAAATCTTAGAATAATTTTATGATCATTATAAATATTAGCGTGTATTTTTGTATGAACCTATTATTATTATGAACTATGACATGTTTCAATCGTTAAAAACTAAAATGGCTATGACAATGCATGTTAATCCAATTTTGCTTACCAGTTAACACGAAATAAGTTTGATGGATTAACCCATTACCTGCCATGAGCCCCATTTTGGGATCTGTTAAAATTAAACTCACTACATGTTATTCCTTGTATTTACATTGAATTGCTTACATACATTGCATTTGCAGACGTATATTTTACGACACTTAGCCTTTAAAGTTTTTATTATTAGCCGTAAGACATTTTCTGTCGTAATTTTACATTTCACGAGTAGAAAAATAATGACTATTTTGAAATGTATATTTTTATTATTCGTAATCAATATTATTTTTTGATGTTTTATACACATATATATTTAATGTTCTAGTTTCTATAAAAGCGACAATGGTAACTACTGAAATTAAACATAAGGAATAAATAAACTTCTAAGGCAACTGTCTGGGCCAAAAATGCGCATAAAAAATTTGGCAGTGAATGGGTTAAAGTGATATTTAGATATCAGGTCATTTTCTTTATCGGTTCCAATACCTTAGTCATGTAAATAAAAAAAAAACCCCAAAATCTGTTAAATAGTTTTATTGTTATTATTGTTGCTTCCTTTATATGGATGCCATGAAATATCTAAATTATCAGCTGTATACAAACGCTTTCTAAAATCAATGGTTAAAATGTCTTTGCGAAGAGTATAGGTCTTTGTGAAGTGTATAGGCCTCTGTGAAGTGTATAGGTCTTTGTGAAGTGTATAGGCCTTTATGAAGACCACACTTCTTTGAGCCTTATGGACTGGCGCTACAGAATCTTAAAAAAGGGGAACTGTACCAAATAAAAGAAATCACGTCACTTGAGAACATCAAAAAACAGTAATAGCTAATATAATGCTGTGCAGAAATAAATGATCCCTTAAGTTAATTCTTTTTTGGTTGTCTTTTTTCCAGATAATGAACAAATCTTAATTAAATTATAGATTCAATAAGAAAAACCTTTATTAAACGAATTACAACAACTTTCAAAAAATTAATATTTTTACCTGAAACTTCTTGATTATTTGGAAAAAAAGAAATATTTAAAAAAAATGTTATCTTAGAGGATTGACTTACCTTTACTCAACACTATGTATATATATATATATATATATATATATATATATATATATATATATATATATATATATAGTTATCTACATACAAACCTGTTTCGCTGTATCACAACTCATCTGTGTGATTAGACATCCGATTGCTCCAATCCGGGATCGAAAGTCGACCGATTTAGCATCAATCAGAGATTCTAACCATAAGCGCACGGCAGAAAAAGAGTCATTTTAATGCATTATATACGTGATGTATACAAACGCCAGTAGGCAAAAGTGCTCAATTATAACTGAAGAGCGATGCGTTAATAGCAAGAGCAGGAGCAGTTTTTCTAATCTCTCTCTCTCTCTCCATATATATATATATATATATATATATATATATGAGTGTGTGGTTGTATCTCACGTGAATATCCAAGAGAAAATAATGTCATGATCAAGATGTTTGCACTCCACACTACTTTCAATAAAAGGCATGGTGGAAAACCCTATCAATACTGAAAAGAGAGATAACAGCTACTGGATACGAAGAATATTTTTCCTGAAAAGTTATTTTAATAGAAAGATTTTTGTAAATTTCAACCAACAAGTGTACAAACTACTCGTTCAGTGAATGTTTCCTTATAAGCAAACTGTTTATATTACCATTACTGAATGAGGTAAGTGATATGAACGTAAGTGAAAGAAGAAGAAGAAGAAGAAAAAGAAGAAGAAAGTGAATATTACGAGGATATGGCTGATAGATAACGATTGATAAAGAGGTTAAAATTGTAGTGTTCGGGAAAGCATCTACACGGGCGGGCACCTTTCCTTAACAGGAAAGGCCTAGTCTTCCCATTGCACATTGTTTTATTGCAGGTGTAGGTGAATGTTATTATTCTCACTTTTTAGTGTGTTTTAATCATTTCACTCCAATCAAGGCAATAAAGCCACTAAGACATAAGGGGTTACTGAGTTTGAAATAATAAGAAAAGAAGAGAAACATTATTAAGGAACAGAAATAAAAGAAGAAGAGGTGATAACGACTGATATTGTATTTCAATTTTTGAAGATCAAAGTTGGCTGAAAAGCTACGGTTACATCTAGCCAATCTAACTTTAAATTACTGAAACATTGTTGCCGAC
The DNA here is from genome assembly GCA_963932145.1 of Acanthosepion lycidas. NCBI lineage: Eukaryota > Metazoa > Mollusca > Cephalopoda > Sepiida > Sepiidae > Acanthosepion > Acanthosepion lycidas. Next base: position 92,653,015 of record OZ010590.1, read on the forward strand.
CTATGGCTGCACTTAAATTCATAATGTCTATGTACTATCTCAGAAAGTTCAGCTGATCAATTACCATGAAATTTGTTATAGAAAAGGCACAGTGAAGCTAAATTAGGGTGGTGAGGAAGTGACTAAAAACAAGATGACAGATCAGGACCAATAAAATTGCGGATTCTTCTTTGGACTTTATCAAGAATCTCTAAATATATAACAAGAGCACAAGACCAGATCTACCAGCAATATTCAAAGCATGAACAAATGGTAGACTTATAAATATGTAAGGAAGTTTCTGGAGATAAAAATTGTCTTGCACGACACATTAAATCGGCATTATCAGCAGCAGACCTAGAAATTGATTCAATAAAATTTTTCCACTTCATATCAGCAGAAAAGATTAGGTTGAGAAAATGCAATGAGTCACTCTGCTAGAGGTTAGCAGTAGCCATGCTGATGGAAAGTAAAAACGGACCTCTTATATGATTAGATATCCTATGTTTCATCTTATATGATTAGATATCCTTCCTTTTATCTTATATGCTTAGATATCCTATGTTTCATCTTATATGAGTAGATATCCTATGTTTTATCTTATATGATTAGATATCCTATGTTTCATCTTATATTATTAGATATCCTTTGTTTTATCTTATATGAGTAGATATCCTATGTTTCATCTTATATGAGTAGATATCCTATGTTTCATCTTATATGAGTAGATATCCTATGTTTCATCTTATATGAGTAGATATCCTATGTTTTATCTTATATGATTAGATATCCTTTATTTTATTATTGGTTTTATTCCATTTCTTTATTGTGTTTTTGCATTGTATTTACAATCACTGTTCTAGTTAGCCATGGCATTTTATTTGTCCATCTCTATTTCTTATAAAAAATCATATAATTTCATAAATTTTTCAGATGCAATGATGCATTTATATAAATACATTGATGTTTAAAATGACATGTCGTGCCCACCAGAAATCAATAATTATGTCTTTCCTCTTTTAGTAGTTATAAAATCTTTTTGTTAATTCTTGTTCACCCTAGAGCTTGTGAATCGTCAATATTTACTTAATCAGGTTGTAGACATAACAAATAGAAGGAAGTGTATATTATGAGGCTATGTAGGAAAGACGAAGGCTGCCCCTAGACTTGAACGAGTTAAAATTATAGCGGTCTGGGAAGCATACTTTCGAGGTCTGTTAAAAAAGAAACGGTTTTTTCGGAAGAATCTGTTCGAATGGAACTTCTTCTTTACCAATGTCATATTAAGGCAATGAGGATGATTTGTTCCGGTGTACATCGTGTGGCATATCTGTAAGTATCTGAACCTGTGGAAATAAGGAATGTATAGCGTCAGAACATTTTCCATGGACATAATGATGGAGTAGCGAGTAGCTTGCGACCTTTCGTCGATTGGAAAGGGAGTGTATATTGTAAAATAACTCATCACCCACAAGGCCGCGTAGATGGACCAGTTTTGGAATGAGACTAAATATTAGATGGTTTTTTAAATGAACACGAAATTATAGATATTGAAATAAATATTTGTTAACTAGCTTCACCTAACCTGCACAATTATCATTCTTCCCCTCCTCCTCCTCCTCCTCCTATTTACTAGTTTAATTAATCGTTAGCTGATATAATGACCAGACAGTGGAGAACACTACTACAGAGAACCATAAAAGATCGAAAGAATTCTGAAAACTCCAAAGAATTTTAAAGCATAAATGACCTGGGGAAGGGGAGGCATAGAAAGTGGGATATACATTCATATATATCTCTACAAGAAAGAATTACTAATAATAGAAGAAATCACAATTAAAAACCAGTCAGATATCTCTAAAATTAGGCATTATGACGAAAAGGAAAATCGGTTTCACTTAAGCTAGCAGAAACTATATTCCGTTTGTTCGAAATTACTAATTAACAAGTCAATGGTTCGGTTTAGTTTTCAAAAGATCAAAGTATTTAAAGCATTAGTTATTGTGAAGACAAATAAAAAGTAATCTGGACCATTCAAAATGTCAGCACATTCAATCGTCTTAGAAGATCAACTTATTATCGCTAAAACTTCAAAGAGACAACTTAAATCAGTTTATCAGACTTACGGATCTGGGAAAAGACCAGCCTTCTTCAAACATTGTGGATCGGCGCTACAGAATCACAAACAGACATCTGTACCAAATTAGAGTGACAACAGTAGCAGATAAAATTGATATCACCTTGTTAAGCTGATTTACTCCCCCTATAAAGATCAGTAATTCAAAATATAAAGAGTTACTTTCTTTGTTCGCTAGGGGGCAAAATACACACGTGGAACTCATGGATTAAAAACCAAACAATGCTTACTGTCCTCAGGCAGTAAATGAATATGTTATGTTCCGACAATCCTCGTTGCCACTGTTATATTCCGTGCTAAGGTGGATACTAGAAGACAGGTTTATTGTACACAATATTACAATATGAAATACAGTACAGTTATACACACAGGTCAATCTAGTCGTGAGTGCCACTAATTGGAATGTCGGACGTGCTTGCGTCTTCTCACTGACACTCTCCTCCGGCTCTCGTAGACAGTTGTCTTTATAGGTACTTACTACCTATAGTGTAATCATTCATAGGGGTGCCTGGTTATTCCATTACATCAGAATAAAAGTTATTTGAAAAGATATTGTGTTAAAATACACTTGTTTTTTATTTTCATTTGTCTTCGTACATGCCAACAACCTGTGATATAGCAAACTTGTAAATGGAAGAGAAAATACTAACTTTAGATGTGGACTATTTACATTGTTCGGACTATCATCCTCATCTTTGTTGTCATATTTATTACAACCTTTCGGCCGTTGTACGCTTCGACCTTCTGATTGGAATGCCGAACTGAAATGAAGAAGGCTGGATCGTACAACGGCCGAAACGTTGTGATAAATATGACTACAAAGATGTAGATGATAGTTCGAACAATGTAAGCAGTGTAGATAATAACTCATCTCAGAAATATAGACAGATACTTAAGATGTCGACGTTCCACACTACGTCAAACAAAAGGTTGGAAAGGAAACTGCCATCAATAATGATAACAGTTACTGGACTTGAGAACCCTATTTTGTTGATGAATCGTTTTAAGACGATGATTTTATAAATTTCAACAGATAGCAGAACTGGCTTCTTAGTAAAAAATGTCGAAAGTTTCCTTATAAGGAAATGGCTAATATTAGCATTTCCATTGCTATCAAAGCAGAAAGATTACAGGTTCTCCAAGGATAGAATCATGAATTTACTTTACAGATGGCAGGTAGGAGAACGTAATGACATATCTGTCTTTGAATAATTCTATGTAAAATTTCTAAATATTCTTGAATATTGTGTTTTCTTGTTACATTCATTAAAAAAACTGCTATGAATATTTTGTTCCGACTCAATAGTATTCATAATTACTTTTTCACTGATTACATTTTCTGATATTATCTGCATGAAAAATGAACAAATAAAGTGTTGTTCTTTTATTTGTTCATTTTAATCTTTCGCTGGCAAATTAATATTTATCTTTAAACGGATTCTTTCTTCGGTTTGCTAATAATGAGGCAAACAAAAGATTCGTCTGAGGTTTTGTCATGTTTGTTATTTGAGTGTTTTAAGTCTCACGTTTTATTTTGCGCCCAGATCCGGTGTTTCTCAGTGTATTCAAGCAACAGCACACTTAGAAACAAACGAAAATATCAGGGCACACTTAATTTTTAAAGGATATACATTCAAATCTTATGGAATAAAACTATAGATTTTTTTTTAAAATACGTACACAAAACGAACTTACATTACTTTAATGTTTCTGCTCAACTATTTGTGCAGCTTATTTAGTGTGAAATCTCTGCCTGGTTGTGTCGAATATGCGTTAATGTCTTACCATTAGGTGAGAGGTATTTGTGGGGGGTATATATGGGAGGTATTTCTGCTGTACCCCGTATAAATAAATCTGCCATAAACTCACAGAGAAACATAATCAATAACGCAGAGTCTTGACATATTTTATTATGTTTTTTTTGTGGTTATTTTTTTTTTACTTCGTTTAGAACACACAAGAAAAGAAAGAAATATTTTGGAAATAAGAAAAGAGAAAAATCTAATAACAGCGTTAGCCTTCTTCCTTTACATTTTGTTTTTATTTTTATATTTTGCTCGATGCTTTTCCTTGTCTATTGTGTATTTATTTTACTATTTAGTGATTGCTGAAAACCGAATAAATAATCCGGTGTGTGTGGCGTCGTTTACTAAGGATTACGTTACTATAATCATCAGAACACACACCGATTATCACTTGAAAATTTAAGTGATATTATACATTAGTTCTAAGCAGATTTTCCTCTGCAAATCAGAAGGAATGGCTGGAGGGGCTTAATATAATCGGAGTGTGATTATAGTTCTTTCATCCGTTAATTCGCTGACTGTTTTTAATTTATTTGTTTCTTTTTAAGCATTCTACGCAGTATTTATACGCTTGTCCTCGATTGGCTCCGAAGAGCGAGGATCGAAAACCGTTTAACTTTTTAACTTTTTTTTTGTTTATTGTTGTTATTGTTTCGATTCACCCCATTACTGTGATTTCTTTCTCTTTTTATCTTCGCTAATCATCCTGCCACTATTTCTTCTTTATTCTCTTCACACTTTCTTGTCTTTTGTTGTCCTAAATCACTTTTTTTTAACCTTTTCCAAGTTTCTATGACCGTCTTCTGTCATCCGTTTACTTCTTCAATTATATATCATGCCCTTTCAGGGAGCGGCTGATCTTAACTCTCCACAACTTCCTGTTTTCTTTAAATAATTTTCCAGCCTTTACTGTCCTCCTGGACTGTTATCCCGGTTCTGTTATTAATTCGCTTCGTTTTCTTTTATGTGACATGTCCTTTCAGAAAGTTGGCGATCATGGCCATCCACAGCTTCCTATTATTTTTAGCTCTTACTAAGATTTGACGCTTTACCATCGTTTATTGTCCCTCTTCTGCTATCCATTCACCTCTAGCAATTCATGCGATTCCATATTATCCAGAACGACATTAGCGTCAATGAAAATATAATCAGACTTCAATTCAAACACGTGAGCCCACTAAAAATAACTATTAGAGTAGTAATAAATAATATTAGCTATAGAAGCGGTGTCCCTTGATACAGGTTCGATTCCAGTTGTGTGTCTCATTTTTCTTTAGCAGAACTTCTATACCTAGGCCGGTTGACATTATCTTCACTGTTTGAGAAAATAAAAACGGTGATGTAAAATAAGATTTGGACTAATAAGTCATTCCAAAAATATATCCATTTAAAAATACTCTTTATGTTTCGGGTGTGAAAATAAAAATAGCACGGATTGATCCGAAAAGTTTCAATAAGAGGTGTGCATTTCTGATGCACGAAGGCCGTTCAAAAAGTTCTGAGCCTCACCCAGAAAGAAGAGCCATAGCTGAACATTTTCCTTGTAGCAACACACTATCATTTCTTACAAAACTAAAAAAAAAAAAACTAATTCAAATTTCTATCTTAATTTCTGTGCTGGTGGTAGCCATACAAATGTGAGAGGGCTGCGACAAATCTAAAAATGAACAAAACGGAGGCCCGAGCTCTCATAAACTAACTGCAGAAGAAAGGTATAACACCCAAGAAATCCATGAAGTCATGGTAGAGACGCTGGCCGAGGCCTCCCCTTTCTATGCAGCTGTGAAGAAGTGAACTGCGGGCTTCAAGCGAGACGGGAAAATACAGAAGGTAACCGTCGAAAGGGTCATCAAAAGACCTCAAGCATTGATGAACAAGTTGAACATTTCAAATGGCTATTACGCATAGCATCAAAGTAGTGCAAAAATATCGAAAATCTTTTAGATGGCTTTGAGCGAGCGAAGCTTATAGTTCTGGTAAGGATCATCCTTGCGAACTGGATCGCAAATAAAGCACTGTACCAAATAACAGAACCGACATCGTTTTAGGACATTGGTCAGCGGTAAGAGATAAAATGTATAGCATAACAAATTTAAAGAGAAAATAATGAGATACGGAGTCGTTCAAATAGTTCTAAACCTCACCCAAAAAGAAAAGCCATAGTCACCTCCGAAATGTTCAAGCAGGCAGCGTATGTTGGCAAGGTGATGGCTTCTGTTTTGGGAGATTCTGCAAGTGTAATCCTGATAGACTACCTGGAAAAGGCAAAAACTTTTAGCGGACAGAATGATGACAGCGTATGAAGACAACTGAAGAAAACACTGCTCAGATTGCAGTAGCTGGAGCAGCCAATCATGGCATTGAATTGCTACCCCATCTCCTTATTCACCAGTCTTAGCTACTTCCTGTTTCCTAACTCAAATCCCACCTGCGTGGGCGCCATTTTGTAAGCAGTGATGAGATCCTATGTACTGTGGAGGAGTTTGAAGAGGACCAAGACACCACCTTCTTCCGTGATGGGATTGCAATTCTTAATCATCGTTAGACCAAGTGTACTGATGATTATACTGAAAATAGGGAAAAACTGTCTTGTTTCTCCAACTTATTCTGGGTGAGGCTTAGAACTTTTTGAACGACATTCGTAGGTAAATTGCGCCTTTTGTTATTATGAGGATCTGCCGTTGTCTAATTGTTAACTGCAGGTTTTGATTAAAGGGTTGTTTACTTGATGGAAAAGGGGAATACTGGCTCAATTCTTGTCGAGAGAAATACTTTTAATTTAGTAGAATTTCTTTCTCTCTTTCTCTCTCTCTCTTTATGTGCTGTGTCCCTTCAGGACATAGTCGATCATATCTTCCTGCATTTTCCCGTCTCTTGCAGTTCTAAATAAAATTCTACTTTTTTGTTATTTCTAAACCCTCTTCCGCCATCCATTTTCGCAAACTCGTCAAGTACATGCTTTGTTTTCCTCTGTCCCTCTTACCATAAATCCAAATGCGAGTAACAGATTTTCCAAGCACTTCCTTCCTCATTATGTCCCATAGAATTTTCAACTGTTTCTATCTGATATCAGGAATAAGTTTCCTTTTTGTTTCCATTTTCTCTAAAATTGCTCACATGTTCGATCCATGCTATCCTTAGCATCTTTCTGTAGAACCACATTTCTTTTGCTTCAAGTCACTTTTTTATCTTTGAGGAAATAGTCCAGCATTCACTGCCATATAGGATACAGCTATCACGTAAGAGTTCTGAAACTCTTTTATTTGTTTCTATTAAATTTTTCTCTATCTTGATACTCTGCTTAGCTTTCGGAAGGCATATTTAAGAATCCCAATGCGCCTTCAGATTTCAGTGTCGTATTTTCCATAATCTATTCGAATACTTCCTAGATATTTCAATATTTGTACTGGGTTCATTTTCGTATCTCCGATTTGTAATTTGCATTTTGGGTTAATACTTTTCCTAACAACCATTCATTCTGTCTTCTTGCAATTTTTATGTTTAGTCTTTTCTTCTCGCTCTCGAATTTTATTTTTAAGAAAATGTTACTTAAAATATGTTCATTTAAAAATTTACTTTTCGAACACGAAAACGAATCTAGCAGATATACAGTCGAAGAATCCCACTAAGAGTTGTACATTGCTTAAGTAGGTAGTGTCCGTGATCTAGTTAGAAATGATATGTTATAGGATTTGTTTCGAAGATGGAAAAAATGAATATAGATTCGATTTGTGTCTAAAGATACATTTTTCCTTTAGTAAAATTTCTCAATCAAGGCCAAATTAATTTAATTAAGTAAATAAAACAATGTCAAACATGTTGGCACATTAATAAATAAGGTTTAGGGTAATAAAAATAATATATGATTAAAAAAAATAATTTGAAAATTTCACACACACAGATATATATATATATATATATATATATATATATATATATCAGTTGTCGAATATGTCATGTATAGTAGACATGTAGAGTACACTGTGGAGTTAATGTAGGTATTGCCGCTATCCACTTTTCCACTGTATTCATATATATATATATATATATATATATATATATATATATATATATATATATATATATATATATATATATATATATTGTTATTGCCGAATATGTTATGTATGATAAACATGTAGAGTACACTGTGGAGTTAGTGTAGGTATTTCCGCTATGGTTTCCGAGGTTAGTAGGATTTTTTTTTGTTTTTTTTATAAGATCGCATTTGCCAACTGTACTGGTTTTGTTGCCGACCGTTAGTATGCCATTCTCGCTTCAGTAGAGCTTATATAGCAATTCAAATTGGTTTTTCTGTCATAATATATTGAATGTTTTGTCCTGAAAAAAAAGCCATGTAAACAGCACGACTGACAGGTTGTACTTCGCAGGCCTCAATGAGCTACTCACAGTGGTCCTCATCAATTTCACGTAATATGCAATCGTCCTGTAGGTCTAGGGAAACTAATTCATACGACGCCATGTTTTATAGAAGAACCTTTAGTTCAAATGATTACATCGTAGTTTGGGACACTGTGGTTAAGCCATATTGACGAGCGAAAGTTGCTTTTCGATCAGACTTTCATGGACATGTTGCAGCTACTTGACGTATAAATGTGCATTTAATGTTTCATTGCATTCAAGAACTTTAACAAAATATTGTTGTATGTAATTCATTTTTCATCACCTGTTACGATATATTTAAGGAATGTTTAGGGTTATATATTCGGCAGTATTTTAATCTAATAGATTAACTATCTAATAGATTAACTATTTTAACTATCTAATAGATGAAAAAATATCGTCTCCTCCCAGTCGACGAAAAACTGCTTTGAGCCAGAAATTTAAATTATATAAAAATAACAAGAAAACCAATTGAAAAACTGAAATTGAATACATCTACAAGGGGGCCCTGAAAAAATCTAATTACACGAACAAGGGCCTACGAGGTCATTCACAATGCTGTTAGAGATATTAAGAAAGTTCATTCACTCGCTCTATAGCGATAACAGCTAGCCATATGATATACAGTCCAATGTTTAGAGCCGCAAGAGCATCCCAGGACTGAGGCATTTCTTGCATGACAAGTTAAAAATTTCTAATCGAAGAGACGCTATTCTGTAATCGACATAATTACGAATAATTTGGTTTGAATTCAGTGTTCCATCTCTTAGATTTATGGCCATTGTCATTGGGTAGAGAATAGCGCTTCTTTCGATGGTGAAAAACCATTATAAATCCATTATAAAGTGTGATTGTCGAATAGTCCCCGCTTCTTAATAGACAGCAGTAGGCGTAAATAAATAGTAGTCTTTTTTTTAGACAGCCTGCATTAACCCCTCTTAGGTAGATCTGTTAGGCGCATTTCATGATGGAGACATATCATGTTGATAGTCGAATGATCGAATAATTTTCTTTTTTACATAGATCCGTAAGTACTTCACACAAGGCAGATATAACCCTCATAAGAATCTAAAATCTGATAGTCGAAGGTTCACCGCTCCGTAATAGACGCCAGTATCCCTAAATTAGTAACTTTCATTTCTCGTAGATTGCCAGCGTTAGTCAGTTAGTTAAGCAAATCCGTAAGTCCTTCGTACGATGGAGATATATCCAAAATGAAAAGGTAAATGCTGGTAGTCGAAATGTCAAAACATTCTTAAGAAAGAGCCGTTCCCGCTTCTTCTGATAGGGACATGTCCATATTATGAATTCAAAATCTGATAGCGCCTAAATTAGTAAATTTATTTCTCTTAGACTGTTTACTATAGTTCTGTTTGGTAGGTGTTAAGACATATCAGTCACGAAAATTAAAATATTAATAGTCGAAAATTCGAGGAATCATTTAAATAGAAAATAGGCACTTTTCCTGAAGGAGATGTATCTAATATATAAAAAAAAATAAATGTCATCGGGAAAAAGGAATACATTTACTTCCCTTAAACAGACCCATAGCCCTGTTACGTAGATCCATAGGCGCTTCTCGCGTTAAGACATATCCATCAAGAAAATTAAAATGCTTATAGTCGAAAAGTGGAGGGATCATTTGTTGACCATGTTTTCCGTAGTCTCTGAATATGGAATCCAGTGAAGTCTGTAATCTCTTCAATATCAGAGGTTGGCAATGTAGATTCGGAGAAAGTAGCGGCTAAGTAATTCTTTGAGTCTTCGATATCAGGTTGGCAGTGGAGATATTTTGGGATGGAAAAAACAAAATGGCTGCCTTTATACACGTCGCATTGAATATTTTGAGCTTTCTGATTGGTTAACCCTTCTATTGGTGAACTATAAAATGAGTCAGCTCATTTTGACTGGCTCACTAGTAAAAACATGCACAAAAAACTGCAACATCATTTATAGGCGATTCTCATGATGGTGGCATAAACATCATAGGAATTTAAAAAAAGAAATATAGACACGCCAGATCTCCGTCACAGACTTCAGAACACCTATATTACAAAATTTCGTTTTCTTAGACCGACTGCCATAGCAGGTATATCAGCGGTTATCCAAATGTTGACATTATGTAAACTAAATGATGACAGTGAAAAATCCTTAAGGAATACCCTTGGATGACTCACCTGCTGGAGATATATCTATCATAAAAATTTAAAATCTGATAGTCAAATGATTACCACGCTTTAATAGGCGTCAGTATAACAAAATTAGTAAATTTCACATAGATAGGTTAACATAGCGCTTGTTATGTAGGTCCGTAGGAGTTTCTAACGATGTAGACATATCCACTAAGAAAGGTTACATGCTGATTTTCAGATGACAAAAGAATCCTAATGGCAGAGGTGTAGGTGCTTCTCACGATGCAGACATATCCACTAGGAAAAGGTAAAATGCTTATAATTGTATGACCGAAGAATCCTAAAGTTAGAGATGTAGATGCTTCTCCCGATGTAGACATATCCACCATGAAAGATTAAATGCTAATAGTCGAATGACTAAACAATTCTAATGGTAGATATATTGGTACTTCTCACGATGTTCACATATACATCATGAAAAGTTAATTGCTGATAGAATCCTGAAGGTAGATGTGCAGGTCCTTTTATACGTTGTAGATATATCCACCATGAAAGTTTAAATGCTGATAGTCGGATGACTAAAGTATCCTAAAGGTAGAGATTTAGGTCCTTCTAACGATTAGGGATATATTCATTATGAAAGCTTAAATTCTGATAGTCGGATGACCAAAGGATCCTCGGAGAAAGAGGTGTAGGGGGCTTCTAACCATGAAGACTTATCCACTATGAAATGTTATATGCTGATAATCGGATGACCAGAGAATCTTAAATGTCCAGATATCAGTGCTTCTCTTGATGTAGGCATATCCACGATGAAAGGTTAAAATGCTGATAGACCAAGGAATCCTGAAAGAAGAGGTGTAGGTGCTTCTTACGATGCAGAAAGATGAATTATGAAAAGCTAAATTGTGAGAGTTGTAAGATCGAAAGTTCCTACTGCCATAGCTTAAAAAATTCTCAAAGAAAAAACGTATGCTTTACCCGATATAGACATACTCATCATAAAAATCTAAAATCTGGTAATGAAATGGTTTCACTGCCTAAAAAACGTCGTATGGTAAAATTAATAAATTTATTTCTCATAGACTGACTGCATTAGCCCTTGCCATGTAGATAAGTACGTTTTTTGCCTTATCCTTTTTTTTTACCACAAGACAATAAAGCCACTAAGACGCAAGTGGAGGGTACTGTGTTTTAGAGACTATCAGAAATATAAATAAATATTTCACTCTTAAGAAGGAATTAAGAAGACAGAAGATTACGATTGTAATTGCATTTATATTTTTCTAGATCAGTGTTGACTGGGACAAAAGAAGCGAGAAGTGCGTTAGAAGCTGTCAGTAGAGAACTTACGGTTAAATCTAGCCATTTCAACTGTAAAATGATGAGAACTCGCTGCCCATCTAGTATTGTGCTTAAATTCATAATGTCTAGGCACCACAGAGGAAAGTCCATCAGTACAATTGCCATGAAAAGTATTTATAGAAAAGTACAGGCAAGCAACATTACAGTGGTAGGAACGGGACTGAAGCCACGCTTCCAGGTTACGACCAATAACATTGCAGATTCTTCTTTGGATTTCATCAAGAATCTCTAAATATATAGCAGGAGCGCCAGACCAGGTGCGGCATCAATATTTTAATCATGGACAAATGGTAGACTTATAAATACGTAAGATAGATTCTAGAGAGAAAGATTGTCTAACACGACACAATGAACCAACTTTCCAAGAAGGTGGCCTAGCAATTGATTCAATATAATCTTTCTACTTCATGTCAGAAGGAATAAGTTAGTCCGAGAAGGTGCAATAAGTCATTCTTCTGAAGTTTAGCATCAGCCATGTTGATGGAAGGTCAAAAGGGATCTGTGAGACGATTAAAAGGTAACAGTTTCGTTTGGGATGTTAAAATCCACCATAAGTTAAATGGTGATAAAAATGTTAGTTGATTCTTCAGGTAGAGAATAGGCATTTATTTCGATGGTGACATGTCCATCCTAAGAACTCAAAATCTGATAGCGAACCCTTCGTAATGTACGCCTAAGTTATTAAATTTCTTTCTCTTAGACTGTCTTCCACAACGTCTTTTAGTTAAATCTATAGACGTCTAACACGATTGAGGCATACCCAAAATGAAAAGCTAAATACCTTTAAAATCGTACTGTTCTTTAGATAACAAATTGTGATTGCGACAAGTCCTTTATTGTTATAGAGTACGAAAGGTTTTTCTTCCTCCGTATGATTTCGAATCCCTCGTCGCCAAGTTGTTATGTAGTGGTTTCACAGTGGAGGCTTGTATTTGTACTAAGTCGGTCCTAAAATAGGTTCGACGTACAAAACGTTAAGAACTTGATATAAACGGTATAACGCAGAGTAATCTAGTTGTGGTGGCTGATACTTTAATATCCGACTAACGGTCGTCCGACATCGACTGACTGACCAACTCATTGCCGACTCACTTGTTACTTTTACTACTCCTACTTATTATAGGTGGGAAAGACTATTAACTATAGAATAGGTGTGTTCCACTATAACATTTATAAAAGATAAAACAAAAAAAACTTGATAGTCGTTGGAAGGTCGCTTCGTAATCGACTCCAATGCGCCTAAATTCTTAACTTTCTTTATCATAGCCTCTATTAGATAGAGCCGTAGGCAGTTCTCCCGATGGAGATGTATTCATCATGAAAGTCCATAGATCGAAGTAGCCTTTAGGTAGCGCCGTTAGCATTTCACACCATGGAAACATATACAACATGATAAGCTAAAGGTTAAAAGTCGATGGGTAATGTCAAAGAAACCTTTAGGGAGAATCGTAAACGCTTCTCAGATTGGCAAGATTGTTACAAGTTTCTTTTGGATTGTTTGCCATCTAAGAATAAATGTCTCATATGCTTTGTTGTTCAACAAATACATTCGTGGAGAAATGATTGATTCATGCCAAGTTTGCTAATACGAAGTAAACCATAGACTCAGTCCACCTGGTATCAAGTTGTCTTTTCTTCTATGGACCATGTCCCTTTGGGTTGTGGCCGATCTTATCTCCCATAACATCTTACCCTTCGCAGATTAAGATAGACATCGAAAAAACAGAAAAGTTATATACTATTTAGCATACTATATTATTGCTAATCTACCAACAATTGGTTCGTCTGTCTTTCTTTTAATATATACTGTGAGTATCAAATTCTGTAGAAGTACAAGTTTCCTTTTCGCTTCCATTTGCTCTAAAATTTACTCACATATCCAGTCGATCATATTCTCAGCATTTTTTCTGTACAAACACGTTTCTGTTGCCTCAAATCTCTTCTTCGTATGTCAGGAGATTTTCCAATATTCGCTGACATTTACGAGAAAATATATTATTTAAAATTTCAGTACTATTTATTTTGTTTCTATCGAATTTTTCCAGTTTCTTTGCTTAGATTTGGGAAGCGTATTTCGCTATCTCAATGTACCATTGGATATCGGTGTCGCATTTTCTTCCCTCTATTAAAAAAATCCTTGATATTTTAAATATTGTACTTGCTTTATTTTGCTGTCTCCAACTGTAATTCGCTTCTTGATCTGTTCCTTTTGTTGACAATTATAGAATCTGTCTTATAATTCATGATTAGTCCTTTCTTCTTGCTTTCCTTCACTACTTTCTGCAGGAGTTCTTGTAGTTTCCTTTCTGTGTCTGCTATCAACACTGTGTCATCTGCATATCTTATGTTGTTAAGATTGTAATAACAATAATAATTATTAGTATTATTATTATTAGTAGTAGTAGTTGTAGTATTAGTATTTTATTTCCTTTGATTTGTAGTGTGTATTCATTTCTTTCCGGGTTCCGATCAAATGTCAGAAATGGCATCATAATATTTTCCACTGAGGAATTTTGAAAAAATATCAAATATATTTTACATAGATAAAAGCCTGTTATAAAGTAATAAAATGTTATTGCTGACAGTGGAGTTTGAAAACAGATCGCCAGAGAGCAAGCAATGGCGATCCTGTTTTGAATAAGTAGATTACGTGATGGTAAATGAAAAGTATATATGGGAATTAGCGTGGAATCTAAGTGATCACTCTCCAGCTTACTTGTGTTAGGGAAGGAAGGAACCCAGACGAGGCTATGCCGAAGGACAGCGTCTAGTATGGGGTGGTAGACAGCTACTCGACCCCATTTTTACGTGGTCTACGGGAAATTTTGCAGAAGCCTACGGCTCAGAAACCCCACAATAAACATGGCCTTGTGCCGCACTCGATCGCGTGGGGCGGTAGGTGAATATCTCACTCTCCGGCTTACTTCGGAAGTGTGCTTGTCAAACTCTCTACCTTGGGACAGAGAGGAACCCAGAGGAGGCTGTGTCGAAGGGCAGAGTCTCGTCTGGGATAGTAGACAGCTACCCGACCCCGTTTTTTTTTTACGGGGTCTACGAGGAATTTTTGACCGAGCCTACGGTATCGGATACCCCACTATAAACTTTGACTTGTGCCACATCCGACCGCGTGGGGCGTTTAGTGAATATCTCATGTTCAAACTCTCTGCCTCCGGGCAGAGAGGATCCCCAGACGGTTAGCGTATATTGTTCGAGCGAGTATTATCGAGCAAGTACTATTAGTGACAGTGTTATTCCAGGGCGTCTGATACCAGTATTTTTCAACGGCGTTATTATCGCTGTATCTGCGGTTAAAAAGTTTCTACTACAACGAGCATTACGCTCGTTGTAGTAGAGATTTTTTCATCACACAAAGTGACAACAAGTATTTGTTGACATTACAAAAGTGGCAACGAGTGTACGTTGACATCGCAAAAAAGCCATTTTCCACTGACAAAAAAAAAAAAGAAAGAAAACATTTTACATAGATAAAGCCCTTCGTAAGGTGTGGGCTCACACTCTTGGGAACAATCTTTTATATTTCTTTAAAGCATGGATTTCCATGAATCCCTTCAATGAGTTTACTGGAATCTTTTCCAACTAATCTGAGGGCTCCGACTACAACGGGGATTGTTGATGTTCACATGTGCCACATTTTTGAGATTTCGATTTCAAGATCCTTGTATTTTGATAACTTTTTGAAGATATTCAAAGGTACATTGCAGTCCACAGAGACTTGCCATATTAATAACGAGGCACTTTATTATTATTATTATTAGTAGTAGTAGTAGTAGTATTTCCTTTGATTTCTGGTCTATACTCATTTCTTTCCGGATAGCAAACAGGGACCTGGGGACAGAAATAGCATCAGGGCATTTCCACTGAGAAATTTTAAGCAAAACAAAAAAACTAAATACCCCTAAGATCACGCACAATTTACATAGATAAAGTCCTTCGTAATGCGTGGGCTATACTTGTGACTTGTGACTTTGTATTTCTTTAAGGCTTGGATTACCAGGAATCCTTTCACTGAGTCTATCGGAACATTTTCCAATAAATTCGAGGGCCAAAATACAACTGGAAATGTTGATGTTCTCATGTGTCACAATTTTGAGATTTCGATATCAAGGTCAAAGTTATTATTATTATTATTATCTTTTGCGAGGTTTTGTTTACATCTTGCATTATGCATTTTCTTTATAAAGTCGCATGATTTCCATCGAGTTCCTTTTGAAGAATATTTATATTGTCAATATAATAGATTTTCTCAAATATAGGAATTTAAGTTTTGATGCTATAGACGCCAATGTCCCAAAGATAACTAGAGAAAATAGAAGCATAATGGTCACACATACTAACAACTTCAATCCGCTGGTCGACATATTATTATTATTATTTAAGCAAATTTCTTTTTGATCTGTATTTAATTTATAATTACATTCTGGCTCATAAACAAATGACTTATGGCAAGAGGAGGGTGTGATTTTTCTTGTTTCCACTTAATTAAACAAAAGACAGCAAAAAAGAAATTTAAATGGACAAGACTCTTTGCAAGATATGAGATGTGCTAGTTGGAACTATTTTTTTATTTTATGAAGAGATAGTGCACCAAAGATTTTGAAATTTCGTTATTAAGTTGCATTTTTTATCTGATCCGATGCACCAGCCACAATAGTAAGAGTTTTAGTTTTAAAGTGCCACAATTATTTTCTATTTACATATCTTGGTCTTTGCATTTGTTTCGTTTTCCCCATATTATTATTATTTTTATTTTCTTTGATTTCTGGCGTTTACACATTTCTTTCCGGGTCCCGCTCAGGGACCTAAGGTTAGAAATGGCATCATGACACTTTCCACTGACAAAAAAAAAAAAAAAAAAAAAAGAAGAAATTACATAGATAAAGCCCTTCGTAAAGTGTGGTCTGTACTTGTCAGAACAATTTTTTGTATCTCCTTGAGGCATGGACTTCCAGGAATCCCTTCAATTAGTCTACTGCAATCTTTTTCAACCAGTTCTAGGGCTCCAACTACAACAGGGATTGTTGGTATTCCCATATGCCACATTTTCAAGATTTCTGTTTCAAGGTTCTTGTATTTTGAGAGCTTTTTGAATATTTTCAAAGATACATTGCAGTCAGCAGGGACTTCCATATCAATAAGGAGGCACCGTTTTTGTTTGTGGTCTTTAATAACAATATCTGGGCGGTTGGCTTTGATTGTTCTGTCAGTGTGTATTGTGTAGTCCCATAGAATAGTAACAGGTCCTATCTCCGTAACCGGGTCTGGGTGGTGTTCATTATTATTATTAATTATTATTATTATTATTATTATTATTATTATTATTATTATTATTATTATTATCCTTTAATTTCTGTTGTATTCACATTCCCTTCCAGGTCCCAAACAGAGTCCTAAGGTCAGAAATGACTTCATGACATCTAGCACAGATCATTTTTGTAAAAAAACAAACCCAAACACCATAAGATCACATATACTGTACATAGATAAAGTTCTCCGTAATGTGTTAGCTGTACTTCTGAGTGATTTTGTTTTGTATTTCTTTAAGGCATGGGATAGCAGAAATCCCTTCAATGTCTTTATCTGGCTCTTTTCCAATCGATCAAACTACAACTGAAATTAATAATGTCCTCATGTGCCCCATTTTTGAGATTTGAATTTCAAGATCTTTTATTATTATTATTATTATTATTATTATTATTATTACTATTATTATTATTATTATTATTATAGTTTATGTCGGCATTGAATTCTTGCGATTCGGACACGTTCAAGATTATCTTCATTCATCACTGCAGCTTTTTATCTTATTGAACTGCTTGTCTCAAATATTTTTCTTTTGAAAAGGTTAAAATAGTTTAAAAAAAAAACCCATAAAGACGAGGTAATCTGTGCAAACATCTATGCCGAACCATTTTGAGCACGATGGTCACAAACACTATACTTTTCCCCCACACGTCATAGTAACAATGAGATCAAATAAAGTAACGCAGTTTACAATGACACCAACTTGGAAAGTCAAGCCAGCAAGTAAACGACATTAATGAACGCACATTGATGGCTTCTACAAACACGGGAAAACGCTATACAGCTGCTACTTGTTACAAAGGTAAGCCATCACTACTACAACAGGGAAGACTTCTTTTACTACCACTACTATTTAAGCTTCGTTTTTTTTTCTAGCAACACAACCACATCCTGACCACCATTATTATTATTGCTTTTATTATTATTAACTTGCGTTCTGACCGCTGATACTACCACTACAACCACTGCATAAGCTATTATGACGTAGCTTATTACAACTTACTAAAGCGTCTACTGCTGTGAACACAAGTTCTGTGCATAGCCACTACGCCTGTCAACGATCTCCGGCCTCCTCCAACTACGGCCTACGCCTCGACGCTACCTTCTCTAATGACTAATGTTGATTTTGCCACTGGCTGCTGGGAATAACGTCTGCGGCTGACCGGGGCTCTGGAGGCCCATTGCAACTACTGGAAGAATCCGTAATAAACGCAGAAAGGGATAAACGGAAAAGAGCGAACGAACTTGGAATGAAAGTTTCTTTTTGATGTCGGGGGCGTAACACCCTTGACTAAACCTTTATGCGCAATCATTATCTATTAACATTTGAGAGAGACGCATATTTTCTCCCTATTAATGGAAAAACGATCGTCTGCACCTCACAACCGAAAAGTTAAGGTAAGTAAAACATATATACATATATATATATATATATATATATATATATATATATATATAGAAATGTATACATACAGGCACAGACACAGACACAGACACACACACACACATATATATATATATATATATATATATATATATATATATTGCATATACTTACAGGTTTATTTGGATGCATATGAAAAGAATTATACAAACACACACACACAAACCCATATCATTTGCACCTAAACCTATAGCCGTATGCATATAAAGTTGCTTTCTGTATATGCATATATATATATATATTAATGTATAAATCCACATAAATGAGTTATATTGTTCACATGAAATTTGAATATGCATGCATTTATATGCATATGCAACAACATTCACAACAAAAGCATGCACTTAATATGTAACCTGTAAACTCTTGCATATACTGAATATTTTTAATATTAATTTTTAATATTACTTTGCAGGCGTATGATTATCAGCAGGATATACATATA
>OZ010590.1:92674547-92694547 GCA_963932145.1 Acanthosepion lycidas
TGTACTGATGATTTGAATATATATATATATATATATATATATATATATATATATATATATATATATATATATATATATGTTTAATGGACTCTCCCGTCTGTTTCGACGTATGAGGATCTGACACGTTAATTGTTTCAGTTATGAAAGTTTGTGCGATAATCTTAAGTGGCATTTAAGACCCGCTAGTGAAAGAAGGCCACATGTAGAGCAAGTGTGAGGATTGTGAAATGCGATCACTGTTAGATTGGCTGACCTTTTAGATCTTGCTCTCGCTTCTTTAAGATGATTCAGACCAGCAGATTGAAAATTGCTGTGGCCACTAAGACTATATATATATATATATATATATATATATATATATATATATATATATATATATATATACTAAAGTAAAAGCAACTAAAACAACTTAGACCCGAACGAAGAAGAGAAAGAGAATGAAGGACCAAAAGATAATCACTGAGCCTCAGTAATGGGCTCAACGCCAGTTTACTTAGAGCAAAAAACACTTCGCAGTGTCAACTCCTAGCAACGTCAACTCCTAGCAAAGGACGCGCTTGAGATCTTCTGAGGACTAGAACGCTCTCTCTCTCTCTCTCTCTATATATATATATATTAGGTTGGTGCAAAAATAATGTCGTTTTCTCACATATGTTACTATTTGAGAAAACGACATTATTTTTGCACCAACCTAATATTAGGTTGGTGCAAAAATAATTTCGTTTTCTCACATATGTTACTATGTGAGAAAACGAAATTATTTTTGCACCAACCTAATATATATAAATCTTTTATGCTAGTTTCATTAAAGACGAATGGCAAGTTTTCCGAGAGCTTTCAGCAATTCTTTTAGTCATTATCAAGAGCGATTTTTATTTTTTATTTTTAACTGAATGTTTGGGTTTTTAATGTGTGTCTCTGAAATTATATGAATGATTTATTTGCCAAACACTGTCAGTACATTGTGGCCATGTTCATAGTTAATGTTATCGAGTGTTGGCTTTTTTTCTTTTTTCTTATAAGGAATTCCATTAGTTTTAGTCATTTTTACATGTAGATGAGGTTATTATGCTTGTATTTTCTACAAGTATGTTTCGGAATGTGTTTGGTAGGTTTCCGTGTGTGTTTAATGAGTCCGAATTGAGCTATATGCAGATGTAAGGCGAATCTTCTAGATATGCTTCTAGTAGTATGACCAATGTAATTCTTTATGAGTTTGGTTTGATCAGGAACACATTTCCTTCAGCGCCATTTGAACTTTTACTTAGTGTTGGCTCCTTGTAGTTTTGATTTTGTGGGTGTGTTGTTATTTTTATGATAAAGTTAACTGTTTTAAATGTTTTATCATAGATACTTTAATGTTCTTATTCTGGTCGACTGGATTGTACATTTCTTTATGATATTTTCTAGGAGAAAATTCGTCATAAAAACATGTTTTTGGCATTTGTAGTAGATGTTTAGGGAGGCACGGTGGAGTAATGAATAGCGAATCGGATTAAGAAATCGGAGAGCCGAGTTCGAATTCCAGTCGAATCACTTACATGCTACTACCCTATGGGTAAATAGCAGACCGGATTCTGTAGCCATGGATGACAACTGGTCTACCCGCAGAAAAAGATGACAACCTACTACTGGAAAAAATCTGTCTGGTCAGTCATGTATCGAAGGATACATGATCGCCTACGCGTGTATCACGCATTGCACATAATTGACTGACTGAGCAGATTTTTTTTTTTATCTGTATGTTCAGTTATTGCTATTAGTTACTTTTGAATGATACAGTCTAATCTGGTGATCGATGATGTAGTTAGGAAAAATAAAAATCACTCCTGAAAATAGCTAAAAGATTAACTGAAAGCAATCGAATATGCAGAACTTTTCGACAGTTTTACACACTTTATGTCCAGAAAAGAAAACAACTCAAACGAAGAGAGGAAAAATTAAATTAAAAAAAAAATCACTCTACCTTGTCAGTCGTCTTTAAACTATTGACCTCGTAACTAAGAATAGAAAGCAGAAGTGAAGATTATTCGGATATATAGAGTAGATAACGGTCGATTCTAGACTTTAGAAACCAGCTTCCAATGGAAGACATCTTAACTAAGAAGAGAAAGTTGAAATGTCATGTACTCGGCATCCTACAAGGTACTATTTTCTTTTCCCTAGTTTGCAAAGAAGACGAAAATACATTGAACAATAGGCCGACAACTGAATGGACTGTAAAATAATTTATCGTCTTCTCTAGGACGCGGATGTAGTTTATAGTCTTACCCATGACGCGGATGTAGTTTATGCCCTTATCCAGAATTCGGATGTATTTTATCGTCTTTCCTATGATGCGGATGTAGTTTATCGTCTTACCTAGAAATCGGGTGTAGTTAATCGTCTTACACAGGACGTGGATGTAGTTTATCCAGAATTCGGATGTATTTTATCGTCTTATCCAGGACTCGGATGTATTTTATCGTCTTATCAAGGACTCGGATGTATTTTATCGTCTTATCAAGGACGTTTAATTTATTTTCCTTTTTATGACCGTAAATCAATGATTACGAAGACTGAAATTTATAAGCAATACAAATGTTTGTTTACATTATTTACATTGTTCTTCGTATTTATTGCCATATTCACGACGTTTTGGCCTTGAATATGGCAATAAAGGTGACTGCAATTTCAAATGTAACCGTTTCTTTCTAACTTCATGCCTTTTAATTAAACTCTACAAATTTTTGTTCACCACTGCAGTAATCAGGTATTGAACTGACAACTCTTTGGGTCAAATCACTGAATCCATTGGGCCATGTGTCCTTGAAGAGATCAGTGTATGATTTTTTTTTTTTTAACTTATAAAATTAAAATCTCAGCAACTAAGAATAGAAAGCAGAAGTGAAGATTATTCGGATATATAGAGTAGATAACGGTCGATTCTAGACTTTAGAAACCAGCTTCCAATGGAAGACCTCGTAACTAAGAAGAGAAAGTCGAAATGTCATGTACTCGGCATCCTACAAGGTACTATTTTCTTTTCCCTAGTTTGCAAAGAAGACGAAAATACATTAAACAATAGGCCGACAACTGAATGGACTGTAAAATAATTCACAGAGAATCAGATATTGGAATGCAACCGTTATATAAAAAGGGATCTGGTCAGGTGGCTAACTATGTAGCGGTCCAGCGACCACACCCAGTTAGGGGTGTGGGGATGTGATCTTTAATTTCAGCGGATTGAAGATTGACACTTAACCCTTTGAGCTCTGGGTTCCTGAACAATTCTAACTCTTCTAGCTGAGCTCCTGAGTCAAATTTCGCAAATAATTGGGATGTAATGTTTCACGGTAGATATAAAAATAGTTAAAATTGTTTACCCACCGTTCAACCGGTGCCTGGGCATTACGTCATTATTCTCTACCGCCGGTAAAGCGGTGTTCAGGGCTCAAAGGGTTAATGAACTCTATATAAATATAGGACGAAACGGCTTTCCAGTGCTTTCTGTATTCTCTTGAGGTTTCTTCCAGACTAAATGAATTGCTTCATTATAATTATCTCAAATCCTCCTAATTTCTTTCACACACACACACACATATATGTATATATATATATATATATATATATATATATATATATATATATATATATATATATATATATATATATATATATATATATATATATATATATATATGAAGTGTGCTGTTTTAATTAAAAGATTGGTTTGTTTTCTACGGCTTATCAACGCTTTGCGGGTTATTTAATAGATTTAGAGATTTTAAAAAATTCTTTTTGGTCGAGAATTAGTTAACCCCTATCTGGGGGGAAAGTGGTGGATTCCTACCTTTCCCAAGAGTATTATCGTATAAGTGAATATAACGATCTTAATTGAAATTCGAACTCATCTCCCAGGTGAGCAATCCATTATACACCCACACTTTCAAGATTACCGCGCGTATTCCCAAGCGGTCACCATTCTATGCACAGAGCAGGCTCGACGTTGTTTAACCAGTGATACTACGGGAACCAATATTTCAAATTCATGTGGTTGTAAGCTTTATTTAAAATAGAAAATAATTTATTAAGGAGAAAATCTATTGCAAGTGAACTAATTTCTAAGTCTTCCTTGGCAAATTGACATCCAGAATAATTATATAACATATAGTATATAATATAATATAATATAATGATATATAACATATAATATAATATAATATAATGTAATGATATATAACATAATATATAATATAATATAATGATATATAACATATAATATAATGATATATAACATATAATATAATATAATGATATATAACATATAATATATAATATAATATAATGATATATAACATATAATATATAATATAATGTAATGATATATAACATATAATATATAATATAATATAATGATATATAACATATAATATATAATATAATATAATGATATATAACATATAATATATAATATAATATAATGATATATAACATATAATATATAATATAATATAATGATATATAACATATAATATAATATAATATAATAATATATAGCATATCTCCTATGAAAACTAATTGTATTAAAATGTGGCATATTAAAAAAAAAGAAGAAAAAATTGCCATAAAAATTAAAAGTAAAAGCGTTTGCAAGCTTAATAGGGTTGGTTACGCCATGCATATAGACGCATCACATGCTAAAAATTTTTTAATTTAAATTTAATCTTAATCCTTCATATATCTTCAGCATTTATCTCAGTGTCGAACTATAACCAACTTTTTAGGTTTCATTCCATCTCGTTAGAAAAGGCTTCCATTTTGCCAGGTCTACAGCCCTCACTGAATATTTATATTAAGCTCTTGATAAAAACTGCGAAGGATTTGACAGGGTATAGCATTCTGCTCTTCTGTGTAAGCTCCAGCGCTACGGTATTACAGCACGATTGCTTGATTTAATTCAATCCTTTCTATCAAATCATGAAATGAAGGCCCTTTTGATCAGGCTTGCCTCCAGATCATTTCACATAAACTCGGGTGTGTCCCCCCCCCAATGCTCTCACGCTGTTTCTGATCTTCCTCAATGCTCTTTCTGATGTCCTCAGCTCCAATTAGGCATTCATGGCGCTAACATTTACTCCTGTCTCAATAGTAAATTCGTCAGAGATGACAAAGTTAAGCTGCCCGCTGTTTTTGAAAAGAACCTCCAATCAGTGGTTAGCTGGAGCAGGAATGGCTTGTAAATTCTAATGTGCCCAAAACGAAACTGCTCTCATTTAACCACAATAGATAAACTTTCTTTCACACCATCAGCATGGCTGACGCTAGACACACGGAGAACAACATACTGCACATGTTTTCAACTTAAGTCGAACGACTACATGGAACCAATGACTGCATTTACTGCAGAGAAATTTGGGTCACTGTGCCGTGCCAGAAGTTTTTTCTCGTCAGAGTCCACCTTTCACATTTACAAATCCACCATTCGTCTATGTATTGAATACTGCTACCATATCTGGTCTGGTGCTCCTGCTATTCATGCCGAGGTCCTTGACAAAATCCAAAGAAGGGTCTGTAATGTAATAGATCCTGACTTGACATCTTGACTTCAGTCACCTTCTTACAGACGTCATGTGGCTTCCCTCTGTCTTTTCTCAAATATTTTCGTGGCAACTGCTCTGAAAAGCTTTTGTCCCTGGTGTTCCTGATTACGTGAATTTAAGCGTGCTACTAGATTGGCATCTAGGTCCGACCCTTTTACTGTTGAAATAGTTAAATGTAACCTACATTTCTTCTCCAACAGTTTCTTTTCTCGCACTTCCCACCCGAGTAACTCCTTTCCGTTTAATTACTTCCCTGATTCTATATTCTTCAAAAATTTAAATGCAACATCAATCGCCATCCTTTATCTCCTTGAATCCCATTCACCTTTTGTTCTATCCTTTCTTCAATCCTCCCTATACTCAGTCTTTTCTCTCACTTTCCATCTCTGTAATCCTCTGCGTACTAGTGGTATTCTTGCCTTTCTTGGGGTGAAATGATTAAAAAAAACTACCATTCATCCATGCTTTGAATATTACTGCTACATATTGTCGGGTACGCTTGCTATGTATTTAGAGATTCTTGATAAAATACAAAAATCTGCAATGTTATTGGCCCTGATCTGGTGACTCTTTTATTGCTTTCCTACCGCCGCAACTTAGTTTCCGTGAGCATATGGAAACGAGTTAGGACTTCCTAGAGACTTGAGGTATTATGGTGACTGTAGTAAGAATGATAAGTAAGAATGTGTTATTTTGTTGTAAGGAATGCTGTGGTATACTTTGGTCAGTAATTATGGGTAAGACTGATTGGAGACCAGCTTCACTCCTTCCCACTTTTTGCCATAGCCAAATTTTTGTATTTTCAAAATAAATACTACTTTCATCTATACTACGCAGACTTTATGAATTTAACGGTAGTACTAGTTTGGCGGCAAGGTGTCACTGTTTTTTAGTGTTGAAATGGCTAGACGTAA
This sequence comes from Acanthosepion lycidas, assembly GCA_963932145.1. Lineage (NCBI taxonomy): Eukaryota > Metazoa > Mollusca > Cephalopoda > Sepiida > Sepiidae > Acanthosepion > Acanthosepion lycidas. Next base: position 92,681,044 of record OZ010590.1, read on the forward strand.
ACGTAAGTTCTATACTAGCAGTTTATTTCGCATTTCTTGCTTGTGGAACTGTCAGCCAGTTTTTTGCTTGAAAGTCAACTTTGATCTTCAAAAATTTGCATGCAATGCCAATCGTTATTTTCTGTCTTCCTGTTTAATTTCTGTTCATTATTGTATTAACTACTTAATTTTTTTTTCTGACAGTCAGTAATCCCTTGCATCTTAGTGGCTTTATTGCCTTGCTTTGAGGGAAATTATTAATTAAAATAGTCTTAAGCAGTCAACAGAACATAATCTAGTCTAGAAACAAGTTACATAGGAACTTTTCATCTTGTCATTCAATTATACACCATAATAACATATCTAGATTTTGTTTATTGTATTCTTTCATATATATATATATATATATATATATATATATATATATATATATATATATATATATATATATAAAGGAAAATATAAAGGGAACTTAATTCTTATTAAAAAAAAAGATACCAACATCCAGAAGAAGACTTACACAGATTTATATATTGAATTTAATTAAAAAAATATTTCGTTTTTAAACTTGTCTTGATAAAAACGGATTGATGAAATACGTCGGAAATGACTATGAAATATATATTCCATTTGTCTACTTTTCATTCAAATTGTCTTATCATCAGGATTTTTCTCAGAAATGTATTAGTTTGGTGCAGATATAATGTCGTTTTCTCACATATGTTACTATGTGAAAAAAAGACATTATTTTTGCAGCAACCTAATAACACACACACACACACATATATATATATATATATATATATATATATATATATATACCAACAAAACTTGTACCAACAGAAGAAGAAAATAGATTTAAATAGAATGGTCGTCATTACTTTACCTTGAGGAGAGCCTTTCGGCCAACACTTTCTTAAAAAGTGATCTGTAGCAAGCAGCAGGCTCAAATCAAAGGCTGGAAACGCGGATTACGCAGCACGTACCTGCCTATATGTGTCTTAGTAGCTAGGGTTTGTGTTAAAAGTACCACTCAAGCAGTGCATGATTCCTCTATTGGGCAACATTTATTGGACAATCCCGATTATGCCACCGATTATAATGACGCATTTTTTCCATTTTACACAAAGCTTGCTCAGTTCAACCTTTCTGAATTCTTGAGGTTTCTGATGAAACTTAATATAAATTAAGTTTCATCAGCCGAGTTTATGTAAACAAACGGAATATTTTATTCGTTCCTTACGTTTGATCGACTTGATTATGATTAACTTTTTTTTCTATTTTATACTCTTTTTGGGAACTTCGTATTTTGCTTCTAGTCGTTATTTTATTTTATTTTTTTTTATTTTTTAAGCATTTCACCCCAAGCAAGGCGGGAGCCACTAGGACGCAAGGGGCTACAGAAAATTTAGAGCAAGATCAGATAGGAGTGATAGAAGAAAAGATGAGGGTAGTGGATAGATCAAGGCAACTGGAGATGTCGATTGACATTACACTTGAATAGCTGGAGATTGTAGCTCACAGGGAAACAGGAATAGGGAAGAGAGTTCCACAGGCGAGAGGTGCGAGACATGAAGCTATTGGAGTAGAAGAGACGGCTACATTTAGGAGTTTCGACAGTGAAGGGGTGAGGGCGAGATGCCAGCCTTGTATGGCGCTTGAACTCATGACGTCTGGGAACCAGCGAATGCAGCTCCTCGGAGCAATTTCCATGGAAGTATTTGTAGAACAGACAGAGGGAGGCGACGGCGCGTCTGTGAGAAAGTGACTGTAGACGAGACGACAGAGCAGGGCCAACTACATTGCATATCCACCTCTGGAGCCTATCAAGAACCCCGAGGCAAACAGAAGGGGCACCAGACCATATATGGCAGCAATACTCCATTAAAATCTATTCTAATCGTGTTCCAATTTTCCCTCCTCATTCCTTATTTACTAATGTCTTCGATTGTTTCCTGTTGCTTACCAAAGTTCAACTTTTGAGAAAGTTTTGGCCGAACGGGTCCTACCAAAATAAAATAATTACGCCCACTATCTATATATATATATATATATATATATATAGTGTAACACGGATATAAGAGAGTTGTCGGGACCGGTGAATAAGTCTCTTATATCCGGGTTTCTCTTATATCTGAGTTTGGTCTATTTTGTTTAGGTACGTATAACTCTAATTTGGGACCAGATGAAATCTCTCTTATATCCGGGTTTCTCTTATATCCGGGTTACACTGTATATATATATATATATATATATATATTTTCTATGTGTCCTGTCCATTTAAGTGAACATATATCTTCCCAATTTCCTGTCATTTCATTATCTTTTCTAAACCTTGCTCCGATATCCATCTACTTAAGCTTTCTTTGTAGGCTTTTCGTTTTACCCTCTGTCCTTTCTAACTTCAATATGTCCTGTGAGTATCATATTTACCAAACCCTCTTTCCTCATTATATATCCTAGAAATTTCAGATGTCTCTTCCTAATGTGTCATTTTTATTTTTATTTTCTCTAAAACTTAAAACGTTAATCAAATGTTTGGTCCGTGGTATTTTTAGCATCGTTCATTGGAGTCACATTTCTGCTGCTTGAAGCCTTTTTTTCATCTGTAAGGAAATTGTCCAACATTGATAAGTCTAATATTGCATAACAGTTCAATTCTTTGTTTCTAAGTTTTTTTTTTCTCTTTCTTAATACGTTGCTTAGTTTTTGAAATGTGGCAGGGACTGTTGGACAATCTCTTTACAGATGAAGTAGAGGCTTGAAGCAACAAAAATTTAGTCCTGCAGAAGGATGCTGAGAATACCATGGACCGATAATTTTACCAACGACGACGTTTGGGAGAAAAGGTATACAAAAAAGAAAACATACTTAAAATCAGAAACATACAGTTAAGTTTCTAGGGCGCATAGACAAGAAAGATGGGTTGGAAAATCTGATACTCACAGGACAGATACTCACAGGCAAGAGGGACAGAGGAAAACAATGCATAACTCACTTGACGAACTTGTGTAAATTGATGGCAGAATAAGATTTAGGAGTGATAACAAAAAAGCAAAATTTATTAAGAGCTATAAGGTATATTGTGGAGGGCCATGTTCGTTAAAGTCTTAAAGTGACATAGCACGTAGAAGTTCTGTTTACATACACTTATGCACACGGCGCGAGCCACACAAATGATTACAGAGATAAATAGTTACAAAATCGAAAACCATCATTGTAATAAGAATTTCTGAAAGTAATTTATTATACTCAAACAGCTACTTAATATTTTCTTTCATAAATGCTTTTTGCGTTTATTATTTTCGTGATCGTAACGTTATCGTCAAATGCTGTTCTACAGAAGGATACTGAGAATGCCATGGTTGGAGCGAGTAAGCAACGAGAAGGTCTTAAGAAAAATAGCAACAAAAACAACACTTTTGCTCAGATTCAGGAACAGACAGCTTAATGAGGAAGAAAAGCTTGAAAAACATAACCCTGACAGAGCATGTTTAGGGATAATGAGATATGGGGAAGTTACTTATCTGAGGAGCTTGTGTGAATGGATGGCTGAACGTATGTAGGAAATCATAACAAAGAGAAAGAAACCGCTAAGGTCAGCAAGGGATAGGAAGTTTTGGAGAGCCATGATCATCCTTATCCTGAAGGAATGCAGGATATAAAAAAAATTATTTTAATTAGTTTTCCATCGCCGTAATGAAGTTAAGCGCAGTACTAGAGTGGCAGATAGGTCTCTTAATATCACTGTCGAAATATCTATTTGTAAGTTTATTTCTAATAGTTTCTTCCCTGATATTTCTCACTTGTGGAACTTTTTTCGGCTTCTTACTTTTATGATACTGAAAAATGGTCGGTACCTGGTTTCTCCTGCTTTCCTCTTCGTTTACAAAAGATCAGGCTAATTGCAGTCTTCACTTTAAACTCTCGATAATTTCCACAAGTATCTCCGTATCTATGCTGATGGTGAATTATTTTCTGCTCTGCAATTCCTTTCTCATAGACTGGACGTCGCAAGCCTCTTGCTGTTCTATTGCTATGAAAAGTCATCATACGAATTACATTACTTAGTTTCACCAGTTCTAACCTTCACGGCTAAAACCCGACATGCAACGCTCATTTTAACGAACTACACTCATTTCCTTCGTGTTCCATTCGTGAGATGTAAGTTCCACTCGAGCAGATTCTTCCCACGAACCGCTGGCGTGTACAACCGACTCCCAAGTGTATGCTTTCCCGATCACTACAATCTTAAACCTGTTAAGTTTAGCATTAACAGTGATCTTCCCCATATATCTGCGTAAACTGTTCCTTTTACTCAGAAACTCTCTACTACGAGTGGCATTAAGCCCTTGAACAGGTTAAACGTCATTGTACCAAAAAATGTCAACTACGATTTCAAAAGGTTTAAATGCAATGGCAATCGTTATATTCTGTTTTCTTGATACCCGTTCTTTTATTGTCCTTCAAGTTTCTTTCACTCACAATAACCCTTTGCATCTTAGTGGCTTTATTATCTTGCTTTGGAGTAAATGATTAATTTATGGTTTAATTAATTTAATTTAAATTAAAATTAAATTAAATGTTAAATTATATAAATAATAAAATAACTAAAATAAAATTTTTATTAAATAATTAATTAATTAGTATCTAATATTAATAATTAATATTAATATTAATATTAATAATGAATAATTAATATTAATAATTAATAATAATTATTAATATTAATAATTAATAATTTAATAAAATAAATAAAATAATAAATTTAAATTAAAATAATTAAAGTAATAGTAAAATTAAAATAATTAAATAATAAAAAAATAAAAAAATAATTACATTAATTAAAATATCTCGATTACTCACATGCGGGAATCATTCAGGTTTAGACCTTTTAAAAATCTCCCTCTCCTCCCCCTCTGTCTATTTCTCTCTGTCTCTCTTTATCACGCTGGCTTTCCAGTTCTCTTCTTCATCTATTTCTTTCGCTTCCTACTTTCTCCCTCAAACTATCACTCATCGCCCTCCTCCTCTCTCTTTCTCTATACTGCTCTCTTACTCCATCAAACTATCACTCTTCTCCCTCCTTCACTTTCTCTCTATCTTTTACCCCCCTCTCTCTCTGTCTATCTCCCTCTTCTCTTTGCACTTATAAGGGTCAACATATAGATAAATCAAAAGTCATTTAGATAGACTAATGTTGTTATATTAGTTGTTACAGTCACCATTTCATCTCACGGACCCACAGACTTTGTTCAGGTTTATGAGTTATTTGCTTTCCTTCCGGACAGATTTGAAACGAGCCATTTCTTTAATTTATATCTGGTTTGAGTAAGCCAATAAATGACTGTCTCTCGTTTCAGAAATTCAGGATAAAAATTAGATAGAACCGACAATATTTAAATGCATAGTTCGATTAGTTAAGCGACGTGCAAAACACGAAAATGAAAATGACAGCTGATCAATATATAGGCATTTATTGTTCATAACAAAGCCTTTGCATATATATATATACAATAGCTGCCAATAAATTGAAACTCTATTATATCTAGAGATATAAGTATTAGGTTGGTGCAAAAATAATGACGTAATAATGTCGTTTTTTGACGTATTTTTAACGTCAAAAAAACGACATTATTACGTCTTTATTTTTGCACCAACCTAATATATAAATAATGACCGTATATTCGTTATCGAGCACAACCTCCTGCGAGGGTGAGTAACCATTCCCTGTTGCAGACGCCTGTTCTAGCATATATTTGTCATCAACTAAAGAGCCTACTTGTGATTTTTTATTATTTGTTATAGATTCCTTTAAATTCTTTGAGGAACATAAGGCCGCAAGATATATTAGGTTGGTGCAAAAATGTCGGTTTTTGACGTTAAACGTCAAAAACCGACATTATTTTTACACCAACCTAATAATTGCGATTTCTGTAACAAGCCAGTTTTTAAGTGAGTAGGCACAACAACTGAAGGGTCAGTTTTGAATTCAGAGTTGGTCTTTTCCTAGACTAGTTGCCACCCAAGGCTATACCAGTTCTTCTATTTACCCATAGAGAGAGGAGAGTAAGAAGATTTATCCCCAAGGGTTATTATTAGGTTGGTGCAAAAATAATGACGTAATAATGTCATTTTTTTCACGTTAAAAATACGTCAAAAAACGACATTATTACGTCAGTATTTTTGCACCAACCTAATAGCACATAAGTGAATGCAATGGATTCGACCGGAATTCGAACTCGGCTATCCGATTGCTCCATCCGAGTCACTATCAATTACTCCACCGTGCCTCCTACTTCTCATTTATAGTGCATCTATGTCGAGCGAACGTTAGTTTGACTTTCTGGGAGATAACGTATAATCTAAGGATGTTCAAAAGTTTGAATAAGGCCAGTACGTTCACACTATCGGTCACAATGACTTGTGCCTTCGTACTAACACAACTATCGATGGTCTTTGAACAGTTCCATCAGGAGAATTTGATTCACAGATCATGGGATAATACGCGCTATCGTTTGCAGCAAGTTTCCAAAGGTTTCCATATCTGCTGGGATTGTTTCCTCCTGTCGGCTAAATCCAAAAATCCCTTCCTTGATAAATCGACCATTAGGTAAGATTCCAACACCGTCCAGCTTACTTTCTGTCAGCCAGTTACCCACCAAAATAATAATGATTGTACATTTTTAAAGGAACGGATAGATCATTAGCCCTGCCGTGTACTGTCATACCGATGTCAGCTTACGTTCTTTGCTCTTTTTTCTATATCTTTACAAAAATGTTTCCACAAATGCTGTTCTCTTTACAAATGACGAAACCTGTTTTCATCTGTAAAGCTGCATCAATAACCGGAACTTCCTGTATGCAAACTGTGTAGCTAATTGAATTCGAGGATGCCACTATACTAGGGCGGCTAGCTAATCCCCATTTTTTTCAGACGCCTGTGATGCAAACAATTACAAACAGATTCATGAAAACCTCTACGTAGCGAACGAATTACCATGTGGTGCCTGGCAGCAAATGTTGGTGTTTGAGGCCCTTACGTTTTTCGAGACGAGGCAGGTCGAGCAATTTCCGTCAATTCTGGAGATGTTACGAGATCTTCTGGAACCAAAATTTACAAAATTGGGTAATTCGGGTGTATGGCTTCAAGATGATATAATCCCTGTGCACACATTGATAAGATCCATGGTAGTTTTGAGGGAGCTGTTTCCAGAGAACTTCATCTGCTTACGGGGGGGATCATTAGATGGATCTGCATGTTCGCCTTATCTATTTCCATTTGATTAATTTCACTAGAGTTACATGAAAACTGATGTCCTCAGTCTGAATTGAAATGACGAATGGAACACCTCTATATGCCAGACAGTTATAGAAATATCTCTGGAACTGATTCACAAGGTAATGAAAAACTATAGAAATCGGTTACAACATTGTATCGAGACTGTAAATGAAATAAATTAAATCAAACTGTAATAGTTTTACTTAAAGATTTCAATACAGTTTTCTAAACAAATATTTGACATGCTTTGTTTTCAACCTACAAAATGTGTTTATTGACGCACCTTGACAAGAATTTACTCAATGAATTCGCTAACTTAGAAGAGTATTTTGAGGGTGGCTGCTAAATGCTACTTGACATTCCCCATAGCTCTTTTTTTTTGTTTTTGTTAGATATGCAAACGGCCTCCTAGTCATAGTACCAATCCAGTTCTTCTTTGACTTTATAGATATTTCAATAGAATACGAAGGTGCATCAATTAGTCTATAGCCTGACATAGTTATTAAAAAGAATTTGGATCTGAGTATTTACTACGTAATGTTCAATTTAAAGGATTACTGAATCATTTTTAAAAGACATTATGTTGAAATTTGTTAAAATAAAAGTTCCTCTTCTTTTATCCTTAATCCAGGGAAGTATTAATGTGTTTAGCCAATTTTCCATTCTGTTTACATATCGGAAGTCGGTTTTTCTCTATCAGGTCACATGTTTATGCAATTGATACCTGAAATTTGGGTACGTTATTGCTGTACTTATTTGAACTTGACGGCTAACCGACATATATTAACTGTGCAGAAATATGGGTCTTTGAAATGATCCTTTGTTTCTCTCTATATCATAAGTACTGCAAACGGCATTACTCTCTTCTATGTTACTTACAATGTCAGGTTAAGTTTAGGTGGCGTGGGGATGCCTGCTCACAAACAGACATGTTATTCAGCGTGACGTCTTGGTTTTCAGTGACATAAATTTTGGCATTTTTACTTATCCACTTAATTCATATTTTTTACACAAAGATTTTCTAAAAGGATGATTAAATGTGTAAGTCATATTTTTAATATTTAAATTTATTCCTACAAATTTAAAGTACCATTTCTTTTTCTAATCACTTATAGACTATACGGTATTTTTACAAATAAATATATTTGAATCTCATTACTAATTAATGATCAAATATAAAAATGTATGTTTCATCACTCTTCTCTTTTTTTTTCCAAAATTAATTATTAAAAATATTTGACAGTGCCTACAAAAAATAGCTATTTACTTTCTTTGATTTAGTAAATTTTTATTTTTCAGAAACTTAATGTATAATTTTTCATGTATGCACAATGGACATGGGTCATTTCCTGACCTACAAGCTCTAGCTTTTCCTTTTAATTTACATTTTACCGTGGGTTGTTTTATTGGTTTCTTTTAAATGTCAGAAATATTTCGATAGGGACGTTTGATTCCGGTATTTATTATTATTAAAGAGCGTTTGAAGTTGTTTGCACCTTCTTTTGAATTTATTCCGTGGACATCCAATGTAGAATTTAACCATATCTGGACAATCAATACATGAGATGATGATTACTGATTCAATACGGCTTTTATTATTAAGGGGGCAGTTTTGAGGATTTCTACATTTATTTAATTTCTCTTTACCTTCATTTCTTTTTATTTTAGGATCTATATTTTTTTTATTTTTGTATAAGTGTTTATTCAAGAAATTAGCATTATGTTTTCTTAATAATCATTTCTAAGTTCTCAGTACAAGTGTAACTTAATTTTAGGGTGTTTTTATTGAAAATTGTTCTAATTTTACTACCTCTAGGAAAATGTTTATTAGTTAATGCAAGGAATTTTTGTCCTAACTCACTATTTGGTTGTATGGGGAGGATGCATACAAAATGATTTTTCTATTTCTGTTTTTTTTTCTATGGAGTGCATTTTCATGTTTTATATAATTGACTTTTGGGTATTTATAGCCACTATTCTTTAGAGCTTTATTACAGAAATTACTATGCTCATAGAACATTTTCTCATTCACTGAATTTGTACTTATTCTCTTTTCGATAGATGAATGTATATGCTTAATTATAGATGAAGGATGAATAGACTTATGGTGTATATACAAAGGATTAGTATTGGGCTTTTTGTAAGGTAGCTATATATTATTCATTAAATCTAGTGTTAAACATTTCAAATTAGTATTTACAGTAATTTTCAAGTTTAGGCATTTAAATTCTATATGTAATAGTTTTCTACTTATATCATTTTTACAGTTCGCAGAATTTCTTAAAGTTATAATACCATTATTTCTGTACAATGTCATTAATACTAATTTTACGATATGCAGTAAGATTATACATTATAAAAAGACCAATAAGGTCAGAGGACTATGCAGAGTCCAATAATCCCTTTGTTATGTCGAAGTGGTCATTAGAGTTTTTAATCCATTGTTCGCCCTTAAGTATGAGTACCAATTTTTTCGCATTTATAATTTTTTCTCTATATCTGTTATGTCAGAGTATTTAGTAGCAAAATACATAGTATTTGTGAAAATTTCCTTTGATATCGATTAATAGTAATTCTCAATACCAAACTGTATTATTGTACAATTTGGTTTCTCATTAATATTAGTAAATCAATTAGTAACTTCTTTGGTATTGATCCAAAGTTTTAATCCTAGTTAATCCTTTATTTGTTGGTTGACCCTTTCTAGGATTTTCTTACTAAATCCGCTGATTTCAAGTCAGGTTGGGTTGATAATTCTTGTATTCGGATTAGCTTCGAAATCGGGTTTGTGATCTTTTATGGTTATATAGCACTCTTTTTTTTTTTTTGGTACGTTTACCTAGCCCATCACTAATATTCGATTTATCCCCTTATGTTTTTACTAATATTAATGTTTTCCACTATATTTATGCAATTATTACAAGCCTTTTTATAGTTTTTATTTAAATCTTTTTTTTAATTAGGTTGTTGTAGTCCGTTAGTATTAATTTATATAAATCTCCTGCTTTATCCAATTTCATTAAAATTTTATCAGTTAGATTAATATATTTCACTATCAAATGTTTTTGGATATAGCTTTTCTTTTCATGGAAAGTCATGTTGTTTATTATTTCCAGTGAATAATTTTCAAATCCAAACAATTTTTGAATGAACGGCGCTGTTTCCTTGCTGTTAAATCCATATATTCAGGTTTCTTTGATAAGTTATTCCATCGAAGAAAAAAGTAATCTCTTCATCTAATCTTTTGCATAAGTTCCTCTGTTATTTGCATTAATGTTATGAAATAATTTCTTTTGTTGGTATTTGGAATTTTCTTCAGAGAAATTCCGAAATTTATTTTTTCCTTATTTTTATTATTTTTATTTAAAAAAGATTAAGAGTGCTCTACCTTAACTGGGAGTCAATGTCCATATATTAAAATAAGAAGAAAGAACAGTAAGATTTATAATCCGGTGTTCTTAGGAATTACTTAAAAAACACAGTGCTCATTACAAAGAATAGACCAAAATATTATAATTATTTTCTTTTTTTAGAATATAATTCCATAGTGACACAGAAATTTCTGTTTCGAAACTGAAACTAAATTTGTAAATTTAATAAAATTAAAATCCATAGTTTCGTTCAATTTTCAAGCGATGTCAGGAATTTACTTAATTCATAATCGCAGAAAAACTGACTATATTGAGTTGTTAAGGTTAAGGAAAATTTAATCTATTTTGATTAGGGGTGGTTGGGTTTTAATTTCCCTAGACAAGTTATGTATCTGTTAAGGGGCCCACCGCTTTTTCATACAAGTGGACTTGCCCGGTGTGTACTTGTACTGGTGCCGGTGAATACCCAGAGAGTCAGAGTGAGACAGTGATACAGTGAGAGAGTGAGAGTGAGTGAGAGTGTGAGGTAACCGCTTTGTAGGAGTCACAGTTGCGAGCACGTAGACTCAGAAGGAAGGCCTACTTCGATACTGAATTTCCCAGACTGTATATATATTATTATTGCTACTAACCGCATTTCTGGATCTACTAACCGTATTACCAATTGTATTATTACGTCAATACATTTATTTGCTATATTTCATTCCTGCGTTTGTCATTCATTTTGAGACCGGATTTCATCCCGGAATCCACAACAGTGTCCAATATATGATATTTACGAAGTCAGGTTAAGTTTAGGTGAGGTAAGGTTGTCTGCTCACAAACATAGACATCCGTTATTCAGCGAGTCGACTTGTGTTTTCAATGACAAGAAATTTTGGCATTTTTATTTATCTGCTTAATTCATATTTTTAGACACAGATGTGTAAGTCATATTTTTAATATTTAAATTTTATTCCTACAGATTTAAAGAATCAATCCTCCTAATAACTAAGAGACTATACGGTATTTTTACAAATAAATATATTAGAATGTAATTATTAATTAATGATTAAATATAAAAATGTATGTTTCATATATCTCTTCTTTTTTACCAAAATTAATTATTACTTAAGGAGAATATTTGACAGTGCCTACAAAAATAGCTATTTAATTTCTTTGATTTAGTAAATTTTTATGCTTCAGAAACTTAATAATGTTAATTTTTCATGCATTTCATTTGCTAAATAAAAATAAAATTTATAAGGTAATGTGACTTTTGGAAAACCCTGTAAACACATACACACATACACACACACCCCCGCATACATATACTGGCACAAAAGACTCGTACACACACACACACATGTTTATATGTATATATTATTTATGCTGCTTATATTTAGACTATTGTCCTCGTCTTTATTGTTGTTATTATCACAATGTTTTTCTCCCGCATTTTTTCTGGTGTATATCGATCCTATAGTGGATTCCAAACCCTTTAAATATAAGGAAGTGGGGTGGGGTGGGGTAGACTATTCGCGTTTCACTGCCCATGTCAAGGGATATATTGCCTTGTTCTTAATTTTTGTGAAAATAGATTCTGTCGAACAAGACAAGCAATTACTGAAGAGTATCAATAAAAACTGAAAATGAGAAGCATTCTTTTTTCAGTAAAAAAATCCAAACGTTGAGACTTTGGGGTATTGACCTGACAAATGGCCGATGCGGTCCTTCAGAGAAGCGACGCTGTAGTTTAAAAAACATCAGCTTGAGGCAAAGAGCAATGAAGTTGCGTTACGCCGACAGTTCCCAGTACGGTAAAGCGGAATGATTTTTGGGTCCAGAATGATTGACTAGAAAAAGATAACACAAATGTTCCCTCCAACGAGTGCGGTTAAAAAAATCTGTCTACAGGAACATTCCTCTGAATTCTCTCTCTCTCTCTCTTTATATATATATATATATATATATATATATATATATATATATATATATATATATATATATATATATATATATAAAGGAGGTGCGGTAGAGTAATGGATTGAGATATCAGAGAGCCGAGTTCGAATTCCAGTCGAATACATGCCAATACACTTGGGAAAGGTATGAATCCTCTTCTCCCTCCAGCTATGGGTAAATAAAAGGACACACTGGGTCCTATAGCCTTGCATGGCAACTGGTCTAGGAGAAAGACAACTTTGAATTCAAAACATCCGGAGGGTCGTTTGGGGATCGTGTGGCACGTAGTGCAACAGGTCTCTGTATTCGGCCCTTCAAAAAATGTGGATGGTTCTGCACAAAACCTTCACCACTATAATCAAATCTCATGTGCTGGTGTCGGGCTGTCGGTTCCTAGGAACTGATCTGCTTGACCCTCATACATTGAATTCAACGGGAGAGTCGAGTATATATATATATATATACATATATATATATATATATATATATATATATATATATATATATATATATATATATAGGAATGGATTTTTCATTTAGCAATACGACATTGTGTAAAATCCATTAGTAAAATTGTTTTTGATTACGTTACGTTGTTTATGTTTACGAAAGTGAGCAGAGATGTATATTTCGAAAATCTGGAAAGGTTTATGTCCAAAAGCATCATTGGCCTTCTTTTGAGGTTCTTCGTGGCTAATGGCTCAAATCAAATATATATATATATATATATATATCCCATCCAATGAAATCCTGACAGATAAACTCGTCACAAAAACTTCTTATATATATATAATCATTTCTCTACAAATAAGGTGATAGTGCCACTATGACGGAAGGTGTCACTGACAGTGCATTTAAACTTACTGTTACAGCTATTTCCTCAGTAAAACAATGAGACCTATTTGTTAATCTAGTAGTATGCTTAAAT
>OZ010590.1:92699547-92739547 GCA_963932145.1 Acanthosepion lycidas
GGTTTTATTATCATGGAGTTATACCTCTCCGGTACTACCAGGGCACGGAAGAGTGCAGAGTCTTTTGATCCTCATTTCAAGTGATTTAGCCCGCCTGCTGAAGGGGTTTACAGGTTTTGGCGCGTGGATGGGATGGGGATACTTTCTCTCTCACACACACATATATATATATATATATATATATATATATATATATATATATATATATATATATATATATATACTCATATTGATTTATTAATACAATATATTTTATTACTTAAAGGTTTCCCTTAGGGGAACGCAAGTCTAAATCCTGACTGATTGTACGTGTTTTTCTAATAAGAGTTTTCGAATATTCTGTCCTGTAGATAAAAATAACTAAATTGACTGCTTACTAAATAAACAGGTCGTCTACTCAAATAAAGGTATTCACTAAAAATAGCGATTACCTAAGAACAATTAAGTAATAATTTATTAAGTAATAGATGAAAAATCCATCCCTAAAATTAATTTGTTTACGAAGGATACGAAACGGAGCACTTATTTCTATTTCAAGAATCGGCCAAGATCTGTGTTTAACAGCATTGTTCGAGCTTTGATTGACTATAGGTTCTCTACTGGAGAGTTCAAAGCACTTCAGATCTAATGACGGTTTCTCCCAGGGGAAAGCAGAATCTAATTCTGCCGGAGAGTTAATATTTTTCTAATAGGATTTCTCGAATTTTCAGGTCGGAATAAACATGTGTCTATCTTAATAAAGTAAGCCTCAGAATGATCAAAGACTATGCACGAAGAAAAATCGTACATTACATGTTACGCGACAATTATTGAACAACTACTGCGAAAAAAGCTCAACGTTGTCACAGCTGAGCAAGACAATGTAAGACCCTAACGAAACAAGCCAGATTCGCACTGGGGGTGAATAATACAGTGGCATGTCAACTTACTCCAATCTTCAAAACCCTTTGAAAAGCATGTCATATTTGTCTACAAGCACGATACATTTATCTCTGACATATTTTTCTGAAATCATCAATGATGATCTATGTTCCGGTTTATCATGGGATGAAAAAAAATAACTCACCCACGTCCACCCTCTGAGCATACTTTTCTATTGAGCATATATCTGACATTTAATTGGTCAATCAAGACATACCCACAAGTCTATTTTTAATTCTGACCTTATCTCCCCCGGTTTTCACTTTCGGAAAAGAGATAACACTTTGTTTTTTAAATTTCCTTAAAAATCATTTAATCACCAGTTAATTACCATCGACTGAAGAAGTACAATCAAAGTATTGAAACATGAAAGCTTTTATGTAGCGATTTCAATCACGTTTTTTTAATAATCTTATAATAATAATAATAATGATAATATATATATATATATATACATATATATATATATACATATATATATATATATATATATATATATATATATATATATATATATATATATATATATATATATAATAAAAAGGCTTAAACACTAATATTCCATGGTCATACTTTATTCTATTGGAATTGCAAATACGATCCAATTCATCAGACCTACAAATTCAAAAAGAAAACAGAAAAAACAACTCCAGAAATAAAAAAAAATAGAATTTAGAGAAAGTGTAAGTATGAGAGTGTGGGACGAATGTTAGAGCTATAGAGATGGGTAACAGACGAGAGAAGGTTGGGGGTTAAAACTTAACAGAGAGAAGTTTTAGAGAGGTGAGTTAAAGACGGTTTAAGTGAGAGAAATATGAATGTTGTCGGATGTCTAATACATTAAGGATGTAACCGGAAAGGATACATTTGTGGTGACACTCTCTCTAAATTCAATTAAAAAAATTTATAAAATATTTCATAGCTTTAAGTTGGTTTAATAAATTGCAAAGGGTTGATAAAACTTAGAAAATGAATCAGTCAATCAATCAAAAGCAAAATCCAAATGCCCAGAAGTTTAGTAAAAGGTACCTTTCAGAAACTAAGCAAAGTATTAAAATATGTCTTCCAAAAGTAATATTACTGAACTGTTACGTAATATCTAATCTTGCGTGTGTTAGTGAATACTGAACAATCTCATCTCAGTTGAAGACGAGATTTGAAGCGCCAGAGATGTTCTATTAATGAACCCTAGGGAAAATATAACGGATAGATTATGCGAGGAATGAGGAAAAGTATCGGAATTGTTGATAACAATCAGTGAAAGAATTGGAGACATCTTGAGGAAATAAAATTTGCCAAATATAAACACACACAGAATGTATATCGAAAAGAGAAATAATGAGAAAGCAGGGCGTACTGAAGCTCTACACACTTGCACATCCAGAAGGTTAGTTTAGATTTTACTGTTTTGACGAACACTTGAGGGAAAAATAGGTTTTTTTCTTTTATTCCTTTTTCCATCATAATGAAAGGTATAATTATCGGCTGCTTTAGCAGCAGAGAACCGGGTGTTTTTCCTATGCCGACACGTATTTTAAATTGACCATATGAAACGGTTGCCTTGGTTGGAAGACAAATAAATACTAAGAAGAAATGGATGTTGAATTCAGAACAGACAAACCGGTCGACCATTCTCATCTAAATCTGTGTAAGTTATATATATATATATATATATGCATACATACATACATACATACATGATCTGAAAAAATTTCTTAACTTTTAAATAACAATTTTATCTTTTATTTTATATATATATATATATATATATATATATATATATATATATATATATATATATAAAATCTGAAAAGATTACTTAACTTTTAAATAACAATTTTATCTCGACTTCGAAGTTTCTTGGCAAAATTTCCACTCTTCAGGGGGTTCTGGTTTTAAACGATATTTTGATAAAAAAATTACTTTTCATGAAAAATTAGCAGGAAATTATTCAAATATATATATATTCTAATATATAGCGTTTAAATTATATCCCGGATGTAT
The DNA here is from genome assembly GCA_963932145.1 of Acanthosepion lycidas. Lineage (NCBI taxonomy): Eukaryota > Metazoa > Mollusca > Cephalopoda > Sepiida > Sepiidae > Acanthosepion > Acanthosepion lycidas. The sequence continues at coordinate 92,702,473 of OZ010590.1, forward strand.
CTCGGTCTGGGTAAGCTACAGGCAATTCCAAACTTTATTTAATATACAAGTGGTGACTTATCGTTCCACTGATCATCTTTTTATTTATTATGTTAGTACTGTTTAGTTATTACTCCCACGTTTCCATTGGGTGCAAGTACACACTGCCGATCCAGGGATTGAACCCCAAACCACTATGTTACCAAATCCACAAACCGAAGTTTACACCCACTAGAAATAGTTTGGCTGTGAATTTCATTTGATGATGACAATAGTCAGAACGTAAATAATATATATATATATATATATATATATATATATATATATATATATATATATATATATATATATATATATATATATATATATATATATATATATATATGTGAATATTGACCGAAAACAATTATTCTAATTGTGAATTGTTTGAATGAAAATTAATCGAATGGACAATTATACTAAATGATAATTATTCAATATGCAAAATTATTTATTGAAATGAAAATGCAAAAAAATTTCGAAATACAAATATCTTTAATACAAAAATAGTAAGTAAAATCCTTATAACCTTAAGTTATATAATTCTACATGCAAATAGTCAACAACGGAAGAGTATTCGTTATAGAACGCTACTAATGTTTTAAGTTTTCCATTTACGTCGCGGTATTTCTTGGCGACCCTTATATTTTGGCAACCTGCTCTTATTTTTAGAATATGAATTTCTTACATGTCTGGTTCTCTTTTAAGAGCGTCTAAAAAATTCCATATTGTGGAATAATGGAATGACCCTTGCTGCAAAAACAAAATCCTATGCCATGCTTCAAGGGCGCTATTAGTTCTAGATGAATCAGCATTGACACCCTCAAACATAGGCATTCGATTATTTTTTTTATTCAAACAATTTCCAATTCGAATAAATGTTTTTCGAATAATTTTCTTGAGACGTATACACACACGCATATACATATATATATATATATATATATATATATATATATATATATATATATATGAATCTGTGTAGTGTCCGCCCAAAAATATATATAGACTTCAGGAAAGGAAAAACTTGTTTTTCGTAGTTTCAGACTTTTACCTATGGGGGATTCTAATGGTTGTTGTGTATCGCAGAAAACCAACTACATTGGCGGCCCTTAGACAAGAAATTGAAAATGCAGGTGCAGCAATCCCATTGGTCATCTTGGCCAAATTTTCCCATCCAGCAGTTCGCTATACTAATAAATATGTGAAAGCTAGAGGTCACCATTTTGAACATCACTTGTGGTGTAAAGTCCAAATATATATTAATCGCGTGATGTCTGAATAAAATTAGTATCACAATATCTATACAAGCTTTTCCTTTCTTGAAGTCTGTATAGATTTTTGGGGGTGGGCAGACATTATATATCTGTTTTTGTTTTTCATTCTTCTGCCAAGTTTATCCTATGCTAATTTAACTTTTGAACTGTAGTGTATATATAGTTGTATATGTGGGTAGCAATCCCTCTCTAATACATGCTTCATTAAAATGACTGACAAGGCACTTATATTAATTAATTTATTGTATTATGCTCGTATGCGAACAAGAGTTTAATTTTTAGGATATTGCGTGTGTAGAAATTTTCCACATAACTTTGGTCACAGTTTACGGTTATTTTTACAGACATCTGTATTTGTGCTATTGAAAATTACCTGATGTTGTATTCATTGTTCGAATGTAGGTGCATTTTTAAGTTAAAAAGGATATTTTTAGTTGTCGTTATCTGTTCATATATTGAAATGGAGGAAAATGTTCAGCTTTGTCTGACAAATCTGGACCTACAGAAAGAAAATTAAAATATTAAAATTAGAAACTAACACATACATTCCATTCAGAAAAGACGGTTGGGATGAACTTTTTTTTTTTTTTTTTTTTTATAAAATTCAGTGACTGATTAACCACAAGTTGGAATACTGGGAGAGACCATATCCACGCCATAGAATTGTGGTAGGGGGGGAAAGGGATTGGGTAGTAGAGTGTAACTACCCCTTATTTTATGGAAGAGGGGGGAAAAAAGTTTTACGTGTTACCTCCAGTAGCTTGCAAATACCTAACTTGTGCTGTTGACTAAATTCTCTGACCCTTTTGAATTTTTATTTTTTATAATCAGTTCACTCCAAGTAAGGCGATAATGTTACCAGGACGCACTTGCGTCTCCTGTTCAGCGAAATGCACTTTTGTCTGAAGATGTGATACATTGAACTTTGTCTATTCGTTCTTTCAACCCATTAGTACAAGAAATATCTCCATTGCCAGTATTTGCAAGCATCAAAGTGGACAAGAAAAGGCACCCACGACTTCCTGATGAGGGTTCCCTGTTATTAACTTTGCTAAAGAAATTTTTGACCCTTTTGTGATGGAATTCAGTACTTTGTTTCCAGAGAAATTAATGTATTTCTTTCATCGCAAAACATCAGAAATAATATGAAGAAAAAATGCGAAAATAATCTCCTTTACAAAATCTTATGTATTTATTTTTCTTTTTGACATCGGATTTTAAAATCACTATTTGTATCCAATCTTGCAAAGAATTTATCGTTGCACGACATATGATAACAGTGTCTGGAAAATGTTTTAAATAAGGAGAGAAAATGTGATTTCGAAATCTAAAGTCTCATCGGAATAACAAAACATGTCTGAGCGTAATATTAAGAAACAAGAACCTTTCCTTAGAAACAACAAAAACTGTACTTAATTGAAATATCAGTCATCCTATATAACAATGAGTGCTGAAAAGTTTGCTTAAGGATGAAGAGGAGACTTGAGGCAACATAGATATTTTACAGGAGACGATGCAACAAAAATGTCGTACTACAGGAGACTTGAGACAATAGAAATTACGTTTTAATGTAGACTTTAGGTAACAGAGATGCCGTTCTCCGAGAGATGAGACAAAAAAATAGCGTTCTATAGAGAGACTTGGGTTAACAGAGATGTCCTCCTATGGAGGATTTGAGACAATACAAATGTTCTACGGTAGAGTAAATTAACAGAGATTTCGTTCTACGAAAGACAAAGCAAGAGGCGTGTCATTCTAGGGGGGCTTTAAGCAACATACATGTCGTTGTACAGGGGATATGATACAAGAAAAATATCGTTCTACGGTAGACTTGAGACAAAAGATGGGATACTTGCGCTAAGAGAAATGTCCTACGGGAGATTTGAAGCAACATACAACAGACATGAGGTAACAGATTTCGTGCTACAGAAGCTAAGCAATATATTAAGATACAAGAAAATGTTATTAGAGACATAGAAAGGAATGCTGAATGAAGTTATTAGGTTTGTAAGTCCCAAATATTCATACCCTGATGTCCTCAAGGACATATGGCCTAGTGGATAAAGACGTTGGTTAGATCGAGTGACTAGACTCAAAGAATTGTGACTTCAACACCAGGCCACAGCAGTGGTGAACCAAAAGCTTGAAGAGATGAGGTAAAGGGAAATAACTGAGACATCCGGAAGAGGCATGGCACGTGGAACTAGAACAATCTACCCCGGTGGTCGAAATAAAGGGTTCGGTTCAAAATTACAATCAGAAGGATACCTATAGTTAGAATCAAAAAGTGGCAGCTGTATTCTCTAGCGCACATAATGAGGAAAGAAGGCATAGAAAATTTGATACTTACAAGATGTATGGAGGACAAGAGAGACAGAAGTAAAGAACCAGTAGCCGACTTAAGCTTGTATAAATAAATGTCAGTTCAGAGTGTGCGAAAGATAAAAGATACAAAAGACCGAATATTGTGGAAAACCCCAATCACCCACGTCCTGAAGTATATCGTAGTTTACCTACAGAAATGTTCTTTTGTTAAAATTCCGAATTGATTTGCTTCAAAGCAAAGCGACGTTTAAAATATTTGATAATTAGGCTCACTACTGGAGATGTTCTCTGCAAGTTTTTCAAGCGCACAATGCAACCCAAATTTCGGTAAAACGTTAAATCGCTGTAATAATTTAACCTGCTCATTAATCGTATCCTTTAAACACAATCCAGAAATCTATTATAGGATAATTAATAAATTAGCAAGGAGAAAATGACGCCGGGAGAAATTAATTAGCAATGTATTTAATTATGAAATAATTGTTACATGCAAGGAGAGTCAGGCGCGTGAGTTAGTCCCCCATTTTGGAAACGGTTAAGGTAAAAAGAGGAAATCAAGTGAAATGTTTAAGTGGAACTCTCTTATTTCGAAGATAGTAAAACGCTGCAGCAAACTACAGAGAAAATGCTATCAGTTTTCTGCGCTTTATTCTGTTGTTCGTGCAATGCAATTGACAAAATGACACGCACAGGGTGGGGTGGGGGGACAAAAAACGTGTAGAATATTACTTCCTGGGCTATTCTAATCTAACGATTTTTTTTTTCTTTCATGAGATTGTAACTGGATTTTTCCATTTTTTATTCCGCTTTACAGAGAGTTTTATTGCAATTTTTTTCTGTTTATTTTTTTATTCCATGGGGAAAAAAAAGGGGAAGAAAAAGAAAATGAATAAGGTTTGAAAGAAAACGAATGAGAAAATTGTCAAAAGGTGGCATAAATCTATCACACGGTCTTCGTCATTTCCTTCAATTTATTTTTCTTTCGGGCTTATTTCATTCATCTGTACTTACATTATATTCTGTTATGTATACGTCTCTCTTTCTCTCTCTCTCTGCATATATATATATATATATATATATATATATATATATATATATATATATATATAAAATATTATACAGTATGCGATGGATAAATTGTCTAAATTACGCGAAAGTGAAAATAAACACTGCCATCGCATTTAAGCAGATATTTTTTTTTTACCAAAATTAAACAAAAATATCTTGAAATACAAAAGAGTAAATGTTTTCAATAAAATCGCCACTCGTTCCAACCACAGACGCCAGACAACTTTGAAATGTCTTGCGACTCTTCTGGGCGGTCTCCTTGTTTAAGTTGGTCAATGTTGCCATAATCCTTGCCTTAAGTTCATCTTTGGTGTTACAAGGGATTTTGTTAGTGTCTCGCTCAAAAATGTGTAAATTTTCTTTTCATTTTTTGTTTGGAAGTAAAGTCTGATGATCCGCGTTCCTTTAACAGGGCTGCGGTGAAATAATTTATAACATGGAACCTTAAAGTGGTCTGTTTTTATTTAAATTATTTGCTCTGAATTTACATTGAGCTCTCTGGATTTTATCCTCCTTAGGTTTACCCATACGGATTACCTAGTTTTCCATAAACTACACACACACACACACACATATATATATATATATATGGGTTTGTCTATGTCTCATTCTGTTAATTATTTGTCGATTATCTCATTGTTTTCATCTCTCTCTCTCTCTCTCTCTCTATATATATATATATATATATATGTGTGTGTGTGTGTGTGCGCCTTTCTCTCTACCTATCACTAATTTATTCATATCTGTCTGTCTATGTATGCATGTAATTGATAGAGACGACAAGTGGGAGTACTCAGTGAGAATCAACTCAGCAACAGAGCGCGTAAACATATCCATGTAAATAGATAAGAATATGTAATAAGATTATATATAAACATTCGATATATATATATATATATATATATATATATATATATATATGTGTGTATGTGTGTGTGTGTGCGTGTACATGTTACGTATGTGTGTAATCTGCGTTACTTTTTTTCCTCTAAGGAAAAGGTGATTATTTGTTAGATGAGGAGAAATTTCAAATTTCTCATCTTATAAACAGATTTACCGTAAACTAGATACACAGCCAAACAAGTTTTTTAGGAAAATCAGACAAACTGCGATAAATACCGAACTAATTATACATATATCAGCATATATATATATATATATATATATATATATATATATATATATATATATATATATATATTATATTTGAATATACGCTCTTTTAGCGCTAGAGGGCGTCGTCAGTGATGTTCTAGAAAATGATCATTGGGCAGTTTCGGGTCTTTCAAACATCATACTGACCTCACCAAATCGACCCCCTTCAGAGCTGATCAGACTGAAACAATATTTATTTATACGATATGTATAAAATGTGGCACAAGGCCAAATAGGGGGTTGGGGAATGACGGTCATCTTCTGTCTTAGATCTAAACTTAGCTAGTCTCAGACATGTTCCAATCACCAAAACAACACATTCACTCCTGCCTTTCTTACTACGTCCACCATAATACCTCAGATACTCTATGAAGTCCTAACTAGTCCCCTTATGTACAAATATTGTTCGTGGGGGGAGGGTCATAAAATAATTTTTAAAAAGAACCCCAAATGATTATGTACAATATGACTTAAAAATATTTACAATGAAAACAAAACAAAAATTGTGTTAGTAATAAAACCCCCCACAAACCATAAATGTGGCAGAAACCTCAGTTAACTAGACGAAATCAATGCGGGGCTAAGGAAAATAAGAAAAAACATTCATTCCTCACAAGCATTCACACAGAGGCACACACATTCATACACAACAACAAATACGAAAATCACACACACGAAACGAAAGGCGCCCCGCATCCACCAGAGAACTGACGTCACTGACCACCTAAAGAGGGGGGATGGGGAATTGAACAAAAGAAAAATAGGGACAGAAATAAAAGGGACCAATGCGCATGCATACACTAGCTAAGTTAACCAGAAAACGGAAAAACTAAAGAATCAAAATAGAAAGCCTAGTCTAAGCTAAAATCTGGGTGGGTTGCCTATGTTCAACCCTGTTAGGACAAAATCCTGTACCTAACCGACATCCAAGTGCCACTCTAGGTCAGCCCCTTTCACTCTACACATTCGCGCAAGATTCACCCACCTTTTGCCAAATTCCGATGAGGTGAGCCGCCGCCTTTCCGTCCTAATCTTGACTTTAAGCTGATGCTTAAAGAACAAGATCAGTTGGGAAGAGGTGAACTTCTCGCCTTCATGGAATCCCTTCTGACGCGTCGTCCAAATCACGACTCTCATAATCCCTAGTAAGCAACAGAACACAGTGTTCAGCCTTCGTCAATTGCGGCACCACATTGCTACAAACAGAACTGGCTTCCAGGACAAAGAACTTTCCCTGCAGCATGTGAACCATGAGGCCTTCAACAAACTTGCACAACGGCACTACCGTCTTGCACTGAAAAAAGGCGTGACCAATGGTCTCGACTTCCCCAGTACAGCGACGACAGCTTGGATATTTCTCCAAACCTGCTGAACAAAGTCTCTTGCCGACCCAGAGGGCCCCACGAATCATCAGCCAGGTGAGTGATGCCTCATCATTATTGAGACATTTCAACCCAGGCGCCCAAGGCCATATCGAGCGAGCCTCCTGCTTCGTAAGATCGAGCTCGTCGATCAGATCATCTTGAACGGACCCCCTAACTAACACTTGATACAATGCCTTACGAGACAACGCCTGGGCGTCGGAGAGGCCATCCGTCGTCCGTAAGAGGAGCTTCAAAGCACTACGACATTCGCGGTAGAAGGAGCACTCGCCACGAGGTCTACGGCCGGCCTCCTCCTCGCACGAGTGCACACTTCTCAGGGATGGGAAATGTTTTCGGACATCTTTCCAAAAGGTGCCCACCTCATCCAATCCGCGACACATTCGGTCTAGAAAGGCAATGCGAAGCATATATTGACGAATCTCAATGCTAGGCATACACAGACCGCCCTCAGAGGGATGAAGGCAACAGATCTCGCGAGATACCAAAGGGGCCTTGTCTCTCCACAAGAAAGAGAACAAGGTCTGGACTAAAGACATTAGTCTGGCATACGGGAGTGGAAGCACAGAGAGTCGGTAAAGGAGGATCGGATATATGTGTGAAACACATACCTCCGCCTTTCCCTTTAGTTGAAAGTCTCCTCCGAGACCACAGATTAACCGCGATCTCGGCCTTCCCTTGCACCTCCGACCAATTCATTTTCAACTGGAGATCAGGACCGAACCAGACGCCGAGTATCTTGATCGGCCCATCCGTCCAGAGGAAAGGTCCGGGAAGAGAAACTCCCTTCCACGCACCCAACCGCAAGCCCACAGACTTATCGCGGTTGATCTTGGCCCCTGTCACCATCTCATACCCACTGATCTCTTTGCTGACTTCGTCAATCTCGGCTCTGCTCGACACAAGAACCGAAACGTCGTCAGCATAGGCGGAATACCTGGCTGAGGTGGAAGCCCCAGGCAGGGAAATTCCGCGCAGGACCGGATTCGCCTTTAACTTGCGAAGGAATGGTTCCAGCGCAAGAACGTAAAGCAGAGGCGAGAGCGGACAACCTTGACGAATGGAGCGAGACAATACGAAAGGCTTCGATCTTACCCCATTCACTTCCACCAGCGCACCGGGGATCGCATACAAAAGTCGGATCCAGGAGCGAAAGTAGGCTCTGAAACCGACCGCCGAAAGGACAGCCTCCAGAAATCGATGGTCAACCCTATCGAAGGCCTTGGACTGATCTAAATTAATCAGTGCGGCTTCACTGTCGACTTGTTCTAAGATCAAGCGTACCATATGAAGGTTATCCTCAATAGTCCTACCCTTCACAGCACAAGTCTGTTCAGGGCCAATCAGACTAGACAGGACAAGCTGCAAACGGTTGGCTAAGATCTTCGCCAAAATCTTTAAGTCAGTGTCTAACATCGTTAAAAGGCGAAAGTTCCCTAACCCATCCCCACCGTCCTTGTCCTTACGAAGCAACTTGATCACACCCCTGGTGAAGCGTTGAGGTAAAGACCCCTGCTTCATCCAGTGGTTGTAAATCAGTTCCAGCAAAGGAACAAAAACGTGCGACATCCTCAAGTAAACTTCGTAGGGAAGACCATCTAATCCCGGAGAATTATCCAGGCCAACCTGCTTCAGCGCTTCCCAGATCTCCGACTCTGTAATGGGACCCTCGCACCTAGCCGCTTCAGCTGCCGAGAGGCAGGGAAAGTCAGCTAAATAGGCGTCGAACTGAGCAGAGCTCAGACCGGGCTCCCTGGTGAAAAGATCCTGAAAGTAGTCCCGAAACCTCACATATGCCCGCGTTTGTAGTCACGGTCCACTTATCCGGCAACGTGACGCATGCTATATGTCGCTTAGACGCGTTTCGATTTTCCTCTGCACGCAGTTCAGCGGCCATATTCGTTGCCTCAGAAGACATTCTTTTTAACCTAGCCCTAACTACCAGAGCTTGATCCTTCTTGATAAGCAAGGAGGACAACTCTGCCTTAGCTAAAGCTATGTCCCCACTAACACGGAATTTCACAGCCCGATTGACTATCTTCTAAAGCAGTTTGCGCCGCTAATCTATCTAGATTGAGTCGACGACTAAAATCGGCAGCAAACGTTCGAATTTTAGATTTTAAATTGCCCCACCAGGCATTTCCCACAACCGCTCCCGTCAATTCCCTTTGTATCGTTAGTAACAGCTGGTCCCGGAAAACCTGATCACCAAAAAGTGAACAGTTCAATTTCCAGTAACCAGCCAATCTAACCTTAGGCTTATCTAAGTTTACACGGACCCGGGCAAGCCTATGATCCGTATAAACTATATAATGGAAACTTGAACACCCTAAGAGCCCTACATCGACTAAGACTCGGTCCAGGTAGCTCGCAAGCGTCCCAGGAGTCGAGTTGCCACTAGTTGTCCAAGTCCATGCTACCTCCCGAGGGTGCTCATACCGGAACTTATCGACAAGATCAAACTCAACGATAAAGACCCGAAACGGTTTCACATCCGGGTTGTTAGTACCTTGTTTATGCCCTATACGATCTATATCGGGGTCAAGGACGGCATTCCAATCCCCAGCTAAAACTACCCGACGAGACGTCGTCAAGAACGGCGCGATCTGCCGAAACAAAGCAGGCCGCTCGGAATGGGTATTGGGCGCATAAACCCCAATGAGACGTAGAACCTTATCCTTTATGGTAACATCCAGCACGCAAAGTCTGCCCGCCGGATCCGCGAAGACAAGGGTACAAGCAGCCTTCAAAAACTTGCTCACTAGCCAAGAGACACCCCTCGAACGACCATCAAAACATGCTGAATAAAGGGCGAACCCCTTAGACAGTATGTCCTCACGATCATGAGAAGAAAAACGGGTCTCTTGTATACAACATACATTCACTCCGAGGCGCTGAAGTTCACGAGAGAGCCTCGCCCTGCGAGACTCGGACCTCAGGCCCCGGACATTTAAACTAGCTAACCAGAGTGCCATTGTGAAGCCAATTAGGGTTGTCCCTCAGGATAGAACATGGCTGGGGTGAGGACACCGACAGCTTGTCCCATCGAACCAGATATCATCTCAGTATCAAGAGTATCATCCTGAGACAAGCCACCGATGTCCGCAGGATAGGTTAGTTTAAGGGATCTATAAAGGGATGGGTGAATAAAAAGAGGGACCCTCCCTTTACATTGCTTGGATTTATCTAAATTTTCCTCAAGAAGGACGGCAGCTGGGGGCACCACTTTCAAGGAGGCCTTTGCCTCCTCTATCATGCCCCAAATCTCCCGCGCACCCGGGCCAGTTCTAACTACAGCCAGCAGAGTTCGGGCCTTCATGAAATTTTCCGGCACCTCCACATCAACACCATTGAAGTGCCGGAAATTCCATAATATTTTTAAGGGCTTCGGGTTTTTGGTTTGCCCGAAGACCCTTTCTGCCTGTTCCCGGGATACGCGGCAGACGTCTTCCCCGTTTGATTTTCTTTTTATCGGTAGCAACTTGAGATTCTGAGCTTCTGACCCTTTTCTTATTTGGAGACTGAATAGGTGTTGGAATCGGAGTTGTAATGGGTGTAGAGGAGGGTGTCATGCCAGAAGGCGTCCTCACAGGCGAAGGTTTTGAAGAAAGATTTTTTTCGGTGAATTTGTCAGAGATTTTGGAGCAGGTGGTATAGCAAAAGTGTCTTTTTTTGATGAAGGGGAAGACGGGGCAGAGGATAGGGGGCCCGGTGCCCCAATCGATTTCTTATTTTTCCCCCGCTTAGTCTCAAGCTTTTCTTTTAATTTTTTTAAATCCAATATTTTTCGCCAGTTTGGCTCATTTAATTTTTGAGCATCAGAGGCATTTTTTTCGTAAGACGCCGAGGCGTCGCCCTCAGAGCTGGTAGAGGGAATGGGGCTGTAGGTGACTGTCCCCGGTGTCATGTTGGGACTGAGGAACCGCTGTTTGGGTCTTCCCCTTGCCCCTAACTACGAGGCGCCATTCCCCCTCCTCCTTCTCCTTAACCACACTTGTGGCAGGCGTTGGTCTCGGGGGTAATGTGGGTCTGGGCCCAACCGGGGGATTTTCCTCACCGGTCCGCCTCGCAGCTAGGCCCATTACAGGTGCCGCGGATTTTAAATTCTCTGCCAAGGGGGGATTTTGGTCGCCAGCGACCGGAACTCCAGGGGCCTTCTTTCCTGGGCAGGAGGAGGAAAGGTGACCAGTCTCTCCACACCTCCAGCAAGTTGGTCTTCTACCGGTCACTATGACCGGCATTTTCCGGTCGCCATACTCCAAACAGTTGGGGACGGACTTGAAGGCCTTCTGGTCGAGCATAATATCAAAAGTCCATCCCCCGTTCAAATTGTCGGAGAGAGCCCCTAAAATTTGTCCGAACTGCATAAAAAATGCAGCCAGGAGCTCTCCCGAAATTTGAGGAGGAACCTCGAAGACGGCCACCCTGGTCCGCCTGCGGCCTTCATATTCCGTTCTGATGATAAAATCTTTCGTTATTAATTAATTCTTTGCCATGGCCAGGCAATCTTCTGGGGTGGGTAGCAGAATGTCCCACATGAAGAACCCGGTACCCTTAATTACTCTTTGGGGTTTTATCCCCAGGGACAAAAGTGATTTAATCACTGTCTTTTGTGGAGCGACAAATCTTTCTAGTTTACTTATCCACCACAAAAACGGTCACCATTCTCTTTGAGAACACATCGAGTTCTTGGACAATATCGACGAAACCATCTTTATTAACAAGATGGGCGTACCCCTTCGCCTTATCCAAGAAATCCGCCATGTTCAGAATACAACTTGGTGGGGGGGACTTCCAACAAGAGGGCAATTCCTCGGCAGTCTTTTGTGCCTCCTTTGGTACCTCAACATTTTTACTAGAATCTTCTTTTTTGGAGACACTCGGGACTTAAGATTGGGCTAGCCTGCTTTTTAGTGGGTTTATCCGGCGGGTCACCTTTCGCCGCCGACCCAAAAAGGTCTTTCTTTACATTAGACCGACTGGCTTCGTCGGCCATGGTGGATTAGAGTGGAGACTTCCACCTGCGGGTCCAAATTTTGGGGAAAGGAGTTGGGAGAAAAAAATAAAGAAATTAAACAAATAAAGAAAAAGCCTGGATGTACCAGTAAATAAAAATAGCAAAGACAAAAAATAAATAAACTGTGCACAATAAAAAACAAACTAGATCAAACAGAAAGAAACAGGCAGGTAAAATTAAAAAAAATAAAGATGGCGCTCAAAGGCTGCCGAAAATAAAAGAAAAAACAAAAACTCCTTTCTTTTTTTTTTCAAAAATTCAAATAAAATGTACAGGAAGAAAAAGAAAAGAAAAAGTCTGGTTTGTAACCAGAAGAAAAAAAAAAAAAAAAAAAGTTTGCGGCCGAAGCCGCTAAAGAAAATAAATTAAAAATGAAAAGAAAAACAAACTAGTCAAACCAAATGAAAAGAATGCGACCGAAGTCGCTAATAAAATGAAGGCGGGTATAAAAAAAATAAAAACGAAAATAAAAAACAAAGCTTTCTTTTTCTTTTCTTATAAAGTACTTATTTTTTAAAAACAAAAAAAATAAAAAAAATAAAAAATTATGTAGGCCGAAGCCCCCCCAAAATAAAACAAACAAAAGAAATGGAAAAATAAAAAAATTAAAACTTAAACAATAACTTAGCAAAATGTCTTGGTGTGATCAAAGAATATCGTCAATCCGAAAAAGATCGCCAAGCAAATCCTCGTGGCCAAAAAAATCAGGTTCGTCGCTCTGCAACACAAGAAAACAATTAGACGAGTCCAAAAAAGACGGGACTCAATCAGACTCTGAAAAGCCCTCTAAAAAAAAAAATGCTTGTTAACACTGACTTTTATAAATATACCCCGTAGTCACACATTTGATTGGAGATTGACCAACAGCCAATCACAACGAAGCAAATTCTTTTTAAGCTGTTCACGGGTAATTTCTTTTTTTTTTCTCTTTACTTCCCTCCTTGGTGGACACCCCCTCATCGGACACTTAGAAGGTAATTTTCCGTTCTTACCCACTTCCCCTCACGTTTCATTTTACCAGCAATAATTACTATATACAGAGATAAGAAAAATAGCCATTAAAATTAATAAATAGATTACGGCGAGTCAAGCCAAGAGTGCTTATAGATAAAACCGTTTTAAACTTTACGACTAATAAGAATATATATATAAAATAAATAAATTACAGTGAATTAAAACCGAGAGATCTTATAAATTACATAAAACATCTAAGAGATGTTCGACGAATAAAAAAAAAAAAAAAAAAAAGATGGCATAGGAATAATAATTAATAATTTAGAGCGAGTTAACTCAAGAGGGCTTAAAAATATCACAATAAAACGTTTAAAACACGTTAACGGATGAAAAAACTAACTATAATCTCGTTTATACGATTAAAAAGGAATAAATACAACGAATTAAACCGAGGATGCTAATAAAAATCTTAATGAAACGTTTAAAACATGTTGACGAGTAAAAACCCTAAACTTTTGATTATAAAACGTTAGAAACGAAACGAAACGCGAAGAGGGGTAAAAGAAAAAAAAAAACTATTCGTGAGAAATTCGTAATCAAACATGCTTTGCATACAGTCAAATAGTATGGGAGGAAGAAAAAGGAAACCGGAAAATAAAGTCAATAGAAAGTCAAAACACAGGGAATTTCTCATCGGTAACAAAGGACGAAAATGGTGGAACAAACTATTGAAGCTGGATTTCTTGGGAACGTAACGATATTAAGCATTTATTCTAGATACTGGTGTAACGGGGGAATAATGATTATGCAAAAAGAAAAAAAAAAGAAAAAAAAAGTCTTTTTTTTTTTTCATAGTGAAAATAAATAATAAAAGGAGAAGTAAGAGAAAAATATGTATAATAAGAAATAGCATGAAACGAAGACGCTTTCCTTCTTCTTTTCCTTTGAAGGTTCGTATGTATTATTTACAGTGGCTTTTAACGAACCATGTAAAAAAAAAATAAATAAATAAATAAAATAAAATAAAAATAAAGTAAAAATACCATAAAAGAAACGACTGTTTTTGATTATAAGTATCCTCAAACCGGTTACGGCGATTTTAGTTAATTAAAAGTTATGACATAATTTTACACTATTTACATTTAATATACAATGATGTATAAAAAAAAAACAAAAAACAAAAAAAAAACCTCTTTTACATTAAATTTAGGATTTCCCCAGTTTGCTTGACCATACACTTGACCGTTTTAGCCATAGCCATTTGGCAGTTCTTTCTGCTGTCTCGGTGATAGTTAGAATGGCTTTTCGTTTTTTTGATCCCACAATCCCAATGTCTGTTAAGGCACTGACTAATGATCTTGCCACAAAACCCCTTGTGCCTACTTCGATTGGTTTGCAGCATGCCTTCCATCCATTATTTCTACAACTTTCCAATAATTCATCATATTTCAGTTTTTTTCTTTCATTGGCTTCTTCAGCGTTATCCTCATAACAGACTGTTAGTTCCCACATAATGACCTTCTTTAGTTTATTCGAAAAAAGGACTAGGTCTGGACGCAATCGGGTTTTGAAAATGTTCTCGGGGAAGACTAGCCTTTTACCTTAATCGACTCTGAGTTCCCAGTCTGTTGCACATGATAAACAGTTGGGTGCGGTGATTTTCTTTAGGTTCGGTTTCGCTCCAGCTTTAATAAAATTTATAAAATTCATGTTTGAATTCGGGTTGTTTGTATGGATGGCTGTGCTAACGACCTCCGCAATTTCTTTTAATATTTGGTCATGGCGCCATCTATACCTACCATCTGCTAGAGCTGATTTGCAGTTGCTAAGTATGTGTTTTAAAGAACCAATTTGACCGCATAAGGGGCATGAAGGCGATTCTGTTCTGGTCCATAATTGTAGGTTAACGGGGCTTGGTAGGAGGTCATAAACAGATCGGATCAAAAAGTTTATGCCCAATTCATTACGCCATAGATGTGACCATCCAACTTTCCGAGGTATCATCGTCTCCCACTTTCTCCATGAACCTTGTTGTTTAAACCCAATCACCATAGCTACTCTCAATTCCTCTTCTTCTGCCCGAATTTCGTCCAGTAAGAGATGATGCTTTTCATTACCTACGGCTTTGTCAATTCTAACGGTAGGAAAGAAACGTAGCCCTGTCCGACCCGTGGCGACAGTGCCCAACACCACTTTTTCGCGAAGACGCTCTTCTGCCACCTCCAACTCTTTTACGGCGTTCCATTTTCTCCCGGTGTAAACCTCGATATCTGCTCCTGCCACTTTTGGGTCCTTGGAGAACTTGTATGTTCGCACCTTAGCAACTTTATATTCTTCTATGAGGCTTTTAAAGGGTAGTTGAAGAATGTTGGAATTTCCGTAAAGGGCGGCGCTACTTAGACACTTTGGTAGCCCTAGCCATTTCCGTAAACGGGAGTTGATGTTTTTTTCTATGTGTTCTACGGTAGAGGTAGTAAACTCATAGATGGACAATGGCCACAATATTTTGGGCAGAATGACATGTTGGTAAATTCAAGCCTTGTATCGTCCGGGTAAGCCAGACTTGTCTACTTTATCCACTTGTCTACTTTATATATATATATATATATATATATATATATATATATATATGGTAGACACTTCCGTCGTATTCGATGCATGAAAGTGAAGCTGTTCAGTTCCTAGGAACCGACAGCCCAGATACTAGCACATATCATTTGATTATAGAGGTGAAGGCTTTGTGCAGAACCAACCACACTTCTTCAAGGGCCGAATACAGGGTCCTTGCCACAAGGTCCCCAAACGATCCCCCACAGGTTTTGAATTCAGAGTTGTTCTTCTCCTAGACCAGTTGCCATCCAAGGCTATAGAACGCAGTCTGTCCTGCTATTAACCCATAGCTGGACGTAGAATGTGAATATTAATACCTTTCCCAAGGGTATTAGCACGCAAGTGAATGTAATCGTTTCGACTGGTATTCCTCAATCCGCGCCGCTATCCACTACTCCACCGTGCCTCCATATATATATATATATATATATATATATATATGTAAAGAAAAAATGAAATCTTATCTTAAGCGGCAACTTTTGTCTTCTGATTGAGGAATTTATTTTTCTGGAATTATTACTAAACAGAATTAAATTTTCCTTACTTTTTCGTGAATTCCCAGACGTTTATTTTAAACTGTATTTTATTTCTTGTTCCGCCCTGAATTTTTGGGAAATATTAATGAAGATAAATGCATCCATCTTGCTATCCACTTTAATGACGTTTAAAGCAATAACAATATGTTGGATTAATAAATAAACATCCAGTATTCCTTTAGAAATTATGTATAAATAATATATACGCACGCACACACACACACACACACATACATATACGAGCTTTCCGGACAACTAGTCTTAACTTCTTTAAGTCTGGATAAAGCTATATGTATTCTATATATATACTATGAACATTTTAACACATCCTTACATTTCATTACAACAATTTTTCTTGGTGAAACTCTACCTTGAGTTGACAATGGGCTTTGTATTAGTTTAAATAATGTGAAATTAAATTTTCTTTTGTACAGGTATGTATACATACATACATACATACATGCATTCATATATATATATATATATTAGGTTGGTGCAAAAATAATATCGTTTTCTCACATAGTAACATATGTGAGAAAACGACATTATTTTTGCACCAACCTAATATATATATATATATATATATATATATATATATATAAGTAAAGACAATCTTTAAATATCCATTTGTTATAATTTATTTCATGAATAAATTCAATTTATATTACCAATTGAATATATTCATATATAATACCAATTGGTGTGTATATATATATATATATATATATATATATATATATATATATATATATATATATATATAAAAGAAAGAGGTTGTAGTGGTTCCAACGAGAGAAAAGTATGTATATTAAAAAGAAGAGAAGAGAGGTGCCGTAAACGTTTTTGGTTGTAATGTGGATTTATTTAGAAAAAAATATTATGCTTTGTTTTACATAATGTTACACTACACGGGTTTCTGGTCTCGTGACCGTCTTCAGGTAAAAGCGGAGATTTCCACATATTTTTAAAAATAATTCATTTTTTCTTTTGTTTTTCAATGTTAAATATTCTCGATATGAGACATTTTCTGTGTTTATAATCCGAATTTCTTTCTTGAATATATATATATATATATATATATATATATGTGTGTGTGTGTGTGTATGTGAGCGCGGGCCTGTATATGTATACAAAATTTATATCTAATAAGACTGAAGGCATGAACAAAGCTAATAAAAATGTATCTTTCCAAGAATTTATCCCTCTGTAGAATTTAGTTATATTTTCCTTTTCAAATTAAAATTTGGTAAACTTGCCATTTGCTGACTTGGAAGATCTGATACTTTCTGTTATCGAATTCATCAATATCTGCATTCCTTTTTCTTGTCGGTTATCCGTTCAGACTGCATTCAAAACACGAAACGAATATTTCTTTCTTTTCGATGCTCCCTGGCTATTTTCTTTCAGTTATGGTCGAAAATAAACCGGACGTGTTCAATAATATTCTTGTCAAGAATCTGACTTAACCACAAAAGTTACTTAATTCCTTTTTCAGCCTGGCATTCTCAAATCGTATTTTCTTTGTTTTATGCTCCTTGCACTGGAACTTTATTCTTCAGGAAATGATGGCTGTTTTTATCCAAATAATAGTTTTAGAATATTGACTGACTTCTTTTGTAGAATGAATGTGTATTTCTGGATTCATATTCCCAACACACTTCAGGTATTTGAAACGACCAGCGATTCAAACGTCTGTCCACGCGATAAACCAAATCGTTTGAATGTTTAATAGTGAACTGCAAGTCGTTCAAGCCTATTTCTCTCAGGGTGTTCTCTCAGGGAGGTACTGTTCCATCATCACCGAGCGAATGCTGAATTTTCACATGTCACGATGGTCAGGTGTCCTCCCGGGGAGATCAAATGCGTTAAGCGCCTCCTGGGATTTAAGCTCTACACAGTACTCAAATGGCACTCGCACATACGACCCATCGTTAAAAATGATAGAAAAATGGTCGGTTCCCTTACCGCTCTAGTAAGTAGCTGACTCTTCCTACTATCCACTACCTGTACAAGGGCCAGATCTGGCCGGATATGGAGTACTACTTCCATATATTGGCTGGAGCTGTGCATTGGTCACTTTTCAGTTTCAATTGTCTCTAATAGCGTCTCCGCGTCTTCGTGGGTGATGAATTATTTTCTACCTAATAATCTCTTTTTAGATGCAAGCCTCTCGCTGCTCTATCGCTATTCCCACTACATTCTAAACTTCACGGCTATGACCCACCATGTAACGCACATTGTAGCGAATCAACCTCATTCCTCTTTTATTTAATTGGTGAAAAGTTCCACTTGAGCAGCCTCTTCTCGCGAACGACTGATTTTTGAAACTGACTCCCAAGATGCTTCCCCGATCACTATAATTTTAACCTGTTAAGTATGATGTTAACTGTTATCTTCCCCTATTGTAAAAATATAATAAAAAATCACAATAAAGGAGTATCTGACGTATACGCCATATCCCTATACTCCCAATGTCAGTTTTAACTGACCCCGTCTTTTTTCCCTATATGCCATTTTTTTTCATCTAGACGCCTTCTTTTTACCCATTTTTAAACTGATGCCTCCTTTCTTTCTCCATATTTTATCCGTTTTGTTTTAAGTCAATAATTTCAGATCCCTAAAAGGATCTTTAATCTGTTCTAATTTGGCATCTCGGCTTCAGTTACTTTCTCAGAGACGTGGCGTGGCCTCCCGACGTCTTTTCTACAAATATTTTCATGGAAACTTCTCTGGCAACCTTTTCTTTTTCCCTGGTTCTCCGAGTACATGATTAAAGCGTGCTACTAGATTGGCATCAAGGCCCCACCCTTTTACTGTTGAAATAGCTAAATGCAATCGCCACCCCTACTTCAACAATTTCTTTTCTCGCACTCCCCGCCTATGAAACTCCCTTTCGTTTCCTTGCTTTCCTGATAAGTACAATCTTCAAAAATTTAAATGCAACGTCAATCGCCACCTTCTGTCTTCTATAATCATTGTTTTCTCTCACTTTCACTCCTTGTACCCCACTCCTAGGTACTAGTGCTATGTCCAACTTTCTTGGGGCGAAATGATTAAAAAATCCTCGGTAATTTTTCATTATATTTCAATGAAATCTTCGCTTTCAAAAATGTATTTATTTTGCCATATATGGTGTCCATTTTCGTTAAATAAGCTCTTTTATTTAGTTCCGTTAAAACTGTTACTGTTTAGATATATGCGAAAAGAAAGTGTCAGTTTAAACTAAATCCCCAAAATATGGCTTACATATAATTGCAACAATTTTCGCTAAACATTCATATGAAAGCAAAGAAAACTTACAAGAAATTTCACTGAAATTTTTACTTTCCAAAATTATATTTTTTTGGGTCCGGAAAATCTTTGTTGTTTCCGGGGAGAGTTTGAACATAAATTGTCCAGTCACATTCGAGCAGTTTTGACCTTCATAAACATATAACAATAATATTGTATGGGTTATGTTTTGTAATTATCGGTATTCATTGTTTTTTGTTTTTTTTTTTTCTTCGGTGTTTTTTTTTTTAAATTATTGCGTTTTCCCGTTTTGGAGACTCTCTTGTCGAGGACTTTACAAGCATTGTTTTCAAGAGTTTGTAGGGTCTTACATTTTTTTATCATTATTTGTGAAATATATTTATTATATTTGTTCCTTAATTTGATGACGTCTTATTCACGGTGGGTTGATTGTCTTTCATGGTTAAGTCATGTGAAATTTGTAGTCCTTTTTTTTTACAATTTGCATAGTGTTTTATTTTTACATTATTGATAAATATTTGTTGAATTTATCGTGTTTTCTTGCTATGTTGGTCGATGTCTTTTTATCAGATCTAGTATAATGTTATTTGATAAACTGCAAGTTCCCCTGTGGGATAATGAACACATACACACACACGGGTTCACGCAACATACACACAGAAACACACACACAAACACCCCACACACATACCCTCATGCACATACACACACATCTATCTATCTATCTATCTATCTATCTATCTATCCATCTATCTATCTATCTATAGAGAGGGGTGGGGTGGGGATGAGAGTAAGACTGTCCTACACGCAAGGCGCCTGTGATCCGCCGGCGGGCCGCCGATGGCAACGCCAGCGGTCCTCTTGTGGCAGCTAACAGCAGGCCATCAGCGGGCCACTAGTAGTCCGTTAATGGTAACATTGTCGAGCCGATCCCATCAGCGGATCACCGTTGGTAAACGCTAGTGGCATGCCACCTAGTGACAGATTGGTGGCTTGCGTGTAGGGTGGTTTTAACATAGGCATCCTCTACGTAAGCGGGTTGCTCTAACATCCATATTATGTAAACAAATGCGATTTAAATGCAGAATTAATTTTCTGTTTTTTCGGATCACTTCACTATATCTGAAGCGGAAACGGAATGAAAGGGTTTCTTAAAATAAATTGTCTTTAATTTTAAACACATTAAAAGAATTAAGTAGCCAATCAGCAGGCGTTTCCAAACATTTAGCGTAATTTCAAAAGCGCGCGCTTGCATTAAACAATTTTTGATGCGTTTCCAAATAATATGCTTCCACCGTCAGAAATTCATGCGATCTTTCACTAACCTTTTCCTCTCCTTAATTAAACCAGCAAGGTTACCAGGTGTTACTCTAGTGAAAATAACTTTTGCAATAGATTAAAACTTTGACCGCTGACCATCGATTTACCGGTAGTAGAGAAAAATGACGTAATGCCCAGCGACCGGTTAAACAGTGGTAGAGAAAAATCCCTTAATTCCCAGCCACCGGCTGAACGGTGGGTAAACACTTGTAACTATTTTTATATCTGCCGTGAAACATTACATACCAATTATTTGCGAAATTTGACTCAGGAGCTCAGCTAGAAGAGTTAGAATTGTCCAGGAACCCAGAGTTCAAAGGGTTAAGTGTCAATCTTCAATCCGCTGAAATTAAAGATCACATCCCCACACCCCTAACTGGGTGTGGTCGCTGGACCGCTACATAGTTAGCCACCTGACCAGATCCCTTCTTATATAACGGTTGCATTCCAATATCTGATTCTCTGTGAATTATTTTACAGTCCATTCAGTTGTCGGCCTATTGTTTAATGTATTTTCGTCTTCTTTGCAAACTAGGGAAAAGAAAATAGTACCTTGTAGGATGCCGAGTACATGACATTTCGACTTTCTCTTCTTAGTTAAGATGTCTTCCATTGGAAGCTGGTTTCTAAAGTCTAGAATCGACCGTTATCTACTCTATATATCCGAATAATCTTCACTTCCGCTTTCTATTCTTAGTTGCTGAGATTTTAATTTTATAAGTAAAAAAAAAAAAATCATACACTGATCTCTTCAAGGACACATGGCCCAATGGATTCAGTGATTTGACCCAAAGAGTTGTCAGTTCAATACCTGATTACTGCAGTGGTGAACAAAAATTTGTAGAGTTTAATTAAAAGGGAGATAACTGAGACATGGAGAAGAGGCATGAAGTTAGAAAGAAACGGTTACATTTGAAATTGCAGTCACCTTTATTGCCATATTCAAGGCCAAAACGTCGTGAATATGGCAATAAATACGAAGAACAATGTAAATAATGTAAACAAACATTTGTATTGCTTATAAATTTCAGTCTTCGTAATCATTGATTTACGGTCATAAAAAGGAAAATAAATTAAACGTCCTTGATAAGACGATAAAATACATCCGAGTCCTGGATAAGACGATAAAATACATCCGAATTCTGGATAAAGGGATAAACTACACCCGAGTCCTAGGTAAGACGATAAATTACATCCACATCATAGGTAAGACAATAAATTATATCCACGTCCCGAGTAGGACGATAAACTATATCCACGTCCTGGGTAAGACCACATACTACATCCGCATCCTAGGTAAGAAGAAAAACTACATCCACGTCCTGGGTAAGACGATAACCTACATCCGCGTCAAGGGTAAGCGCGATAAACTACATCCACGTCCTGGGTAAAACGATAAAGTTTTTCAGAGTCATGGTTAAGATGATAAATTACATCCTGGGTAAGACAATAATTAACATCCGCGTCCTGGGTAAGACGATAAACTACATTCGCATTCTATGTAAGACGAAAAACTACATCCACGTCTTGGGTATAGCGATAAACTACATCCAAGAGCAAGGCCTCTGATCAGCAGGTTTTGAGGAGCGTGGAACCACCTCTTCATTGCTGGCGTTACCATGTCTTCCCTGACTCGGGGTAGTAACACCTATTATGGTCCCAGCTATTGGCAAATATTTAACCCTCAAATTTGGGTCAAAACGTATAAAAATAGATTGTATTACGATCAATCATTTTTTCTAAAAAGTATTATTACCAGAAATGAATAAAAAATTATCAGCTATACATTATTTTACCAGCAGTACATATTTTAAAGACAATATCAGCAATAAATTTATGGAAAAATATTAGCAGCAATAAATTTTAAAACAAAAAATATTAGCAGCAATAAATATCTTGTCGGCATTAAATAACCAATTGAGGTTTATTTGTCGTAAAGCAAAGCAAACTAAACTAAATAAATTTGAATGAAAAAAACAAAAAACAAAAAAAAAAAAACGGAAAATGCTTATCTTTCTCCAATAAACCTAACTTTAGAAAATGAAATACCCTACATACCTAAAAAAAAAAGATTCTGTCTGCGATGCCGGAAATGATATTGCTATATTATCTTTACCACTCGGAGACTCAAGAGAAGAAGAAGGAAAAGGAGAGAAGTAGAAGTGAAACAGTACAAGGAGACAAGAATATAATAAATAGTGAGAAATAACTACTGCATTTAGCAATAAAAGCGCACACGCCTACACCACCCCTCCCCCCCACACGCACATATACACAAACCTGCGATTCGACATCATGTGAACATTTTTGAACTCTTCCTCATATCCTGCCCCTGAAAAACGCTTCGCTGAAGTCTTACCCCAACTCCCGGGAACGTCAGACTATTCTCTAATCAGTGTTCAAGTTGTTGCTAAACTAAAGTCAACCCTTGATATGCCGTTCCATAAAACGTTTTTTCGCTAAAAGAATGCAGAGTGGGTCAGCTTCAGGTCTTATATGGCAGAAACTCCTATCACAAGAAAAATGTAGTTATATACTTACTGCATTCAGAACTGCTCGCGATCACTGCAAGAAAGTTCTAGGAAATGCAAAGTGTAACAAGCGGTCCAGGCCAAGTTTGAAAACAATCAAACTGGATCAGTGGACTTCTGGAAGATCTCTAACCAATTTATCAACAGAGTTAAAGTGACTGTGCCCACTAACGTAAAAGGCCCCAAGATCATCTAATCTTTGTCGGATAATGCGAAACTTTTTGCCTCAATTTTAGATAACATGTCACCTCTTTCCCCATTTGCCCTGTATCACTGAGCACAATTCCAGTAATACTTTTATCACAGTCCGAGAAATTTCAAACATCTTGACCCTAAGAAAGCCATTGGTCCAGACAAAATCCTAGTCGTTGATCTTTAGAATATAAAGCAGGAATTATCTCCGATCTTATCAAAATTATTTAATCACAGTTTGAAGGAGAAATCATTCCTGAATCTGTGGAAGGTGTTAAGTATACGTCTGATTTTCAAGAACGCGGGTAGGCGCACATTATCCTCTCAATATAGATCCATCGGTCTCCCTATTGACATTAGCAAGCTTTTTAAATAGTTAACGCCCAATTGGGGTCAAAGAGCTATCAAATTATAAAAAAAAAATAATTTTTTAGTAAAAATACCAACACATTTTTGAAAAAAATAATACGAGTAATACATTTGACTCTCGACAAAAACCCTCTTTACAAAAATACGCCAATAAAACGGATTTCTTTCAATGTATACTTATTCTATTCATAAGAATCTATCCTAACAATCTTTTCGGCATTAAATAACCCATTGATGTGCTGATATGTCGTAAAACAAAATAAACCAAAACAAACCTGTTATCCTCTACTTTTATTAGAGCCAGATCAGACTAGAAATGGAGAACTGGTGCTAGATCTGGAGCTGACAATTTCTAACTTTCCAGTCTTGATTGAGTTCAAAAGTGTTGCTGATGAGTTCTTAACAACCGGTTTCCGACAGACAAAACTTAGCAAGCTTATCACTACGCAATACTGAAAATGTTCTGACGAGCTACGTGGCTTGGTTTCACTCCTCCTGAACAACACAGCCATCATCCACCTTGCGATGTACACAGGAACGAATCATCCTCATTCTATGAACAGCTTCTGCTTTTTGAAACAGACTACTGCGAAGAAGCATGATGAAAATCTTAACCTCTCCAAGATTAGGATTAACCGTTATCCTTCATACATATCTTAATAAATTGTACTTTTCGACTCATTTCTTTCTTGTCTAAAATGATGTTAATCCTATACAAGTCCCAAGAGCCACTCGAGGTGGCGGGTTACTGACTAACAGAGTTTTTAGTCAGTTGTGTGAAGAAGATAACAGTTAACCCGAGGCATCACAGGTTACGATTATAGTGATGAGGGAAGCATCCTCTTGGGAGTTAGTTCCACGCAACAACGGACTGGACAAAGTAACGGCTTGAGAAGAACTTACATCTCACCGATGGAATGCCAAGATAATGATGGCTGTTTGCTATAATGTACGTGCTATGGCGGGTCTTAGGTTTGAAGGTTTGAACTGGTGGAACTAAAGAATGTAGTTCATCTGAACACTTTCCATGGAAATAGAGAGCGAGTAGCGAGAGGTTTGCTTTGTTTTTTTTTCTGTGGTGAAAGGGTTATGAGAAATAATTCATCACCCACAAGGACGTGAAGAGGCATTTGGTGTCTATCGAGACTGGAACGTGAAAAGTGGACAGCTGCTTCCTATATATGGTAGCAGTACTCCATTTTCGTCCTGATCTGGTTCTTGTACAGGCTGTGAATTGGACGAAAAGTCAGGTACATTCTGGAGCGGTGAAGGGACCCGACCCCCTTTTTTTTTTCTTACCAGAATCTTTTGCGATGGGTTGTATTTAACAATTCCGCTTGAGGTCTGTGTTGAGTTTAAATCCGGGTCGGCGCTCAAAGCAGAGGGACTCCCTGAGAGAAGACATCTCTCGTTCATCGTGATTCTTCTAGTTCTTCTACCCACTTATTAGGTAATTAATGTGAAAAAAGAAAAAAAAAACAAACTCTTGTTTGAAGGACAATGTGATTTCCAGGAAAAAAAAATATTTAATGTATTTAGATTTCGTAACAAAGCTAAATTCTTCGTAACAGAAGTTCACCAGTTGACTCCGAAAATGTAGTTACAGATCACATTCTGTATAATCCTAGAAATGGTGTTGGTTTGTTGTCTGAGGGAAGATCAAGTTTTGACTCTGAATTTTAGCGTTGATCCCTATTTAAATAATCACGACCATGTATCTCCGCTTTTCTTCCGGTTGCTCTTTAAAAATCCTTGCAGACAAAAGATCCATGGGATTGTGCACTGTATTGGGAATGCTAGCATTTTCACTTCGCTCCTGGGAATCTCCTCAAGACGTCTAGGTCATGCATACTGGAACTTACTCTGACGTTTCCGATCTTCAGGTCAATTGAAATGCCACTTCTGATTCCAGCTGTGTAGTAAGTGCATCGAAAGGGCTCGAAACGTAAGCGGATTTAGACTTTGCCTACATCGGATTCGTCTTATTTCCTTTCTTTTTTTTTTATACCTTTTATGCTTACTTTAAATGAATATCCGTACGTTGTTTGAGCTGGTTCGCTTTTAAAAGCTAGCGACATTTTGCCATTTGAAAGGCCAGAAATGACTAGCTGGGATACGTCACACACACACACACACACACACACACGTGTGTGTGTGTGTGTGTGAGAGAGAGCGATAGTGTGTGTGTGTGTGTGTTTATATAAGTTGTAATCCTTCTATTATGGAAGGGTCATTAAAGACGAATGACAGGACACTGCGATTAACTTTTTTATTTAATTTTTCTGATCTTAAAAATTGTTCTTTTCTGAATATAAAGTATTTAAAATATTCTAATGTTCTGTATGGTATGATCGCTCTGGGCAATTTTTAAACATTATCAAGTATCATTTTGTTTGTAATCTTAAACTGATTTTAAGAATTTATTATGTATGTATCTACATATATAATATGTCAGCCAGTCTTTTCTTTACTTTTCATATATATATATATATATATATATATATATGCATATACGCATATATAAATATATATGATTTATGATAAAATACAGTTCTAAGCTATGCTATATTTATG
Organism: Acanthosepion lycidas; assembly: GCA_963932145.1. Lineage (NCBI taxonomy): Eukaryota > Metazoa > Mollusca > Cephalopoda > Sepiida > Sepiidae > Acanthosepion > Acanthosepion lycidas. The sequence continues at coordinate 92,729,053 of OZ010590.1, forward strand.
GGTTAAAGTGTTCAGTATCAAGAATAAATCCTATATAAATATAAAAGTGGACACCGAAGCTAACACAATCTGTTTCCTGCTTATAGACATTCCTCAGGCTTTCTATAATTTATATATATATGTATATGTATATATGTGTGGGTGTGCACGCGCAGATGTGTGTGTCGTGTGTGCATATACACACACGCGCATATATATAGACAGAGAAAGGTATATATATATATATATATATATATACACTAATGAATAAACATACTTTTCATATAATTAATTGTACACAGATGCATAATAACTAAATATACATAGAAAACATAAAAAAATTTATTTAGTAGAAATTAGTGCTATCCCTCTCTTTTACGGGATAAAAAAGTATTCGTAAAATTTAAATTTTAGTTTTAAAACTTTTAAATTGCTTCAATATTGTAGATTATTCAAGTGGAATATTCTAAAATGTTCGAATAATATTATCCATAGTTATTTTTAGCATAAAAATACAACCAGAGCATTCTGTAATTGATATTCGGGCAAGAAGGTTATCGTCATGCAAATTTGCAAAAAGAACTGATTGTTAAGCTCTGGAAAAAAAGGTACACTTGACAGGAAAATATCTGACAACGCGAATATTCAATTTACTACTATTTGTTCATTCATTCCGCGGTACAAAAAACTCCAAACCTTTGAAAACCAAAGAGGAACAAGTGTTCCACGAAAGATTTCTGCAAGATCTTCGAGGAAATTAATGTGTCAAATTAAGCAAAATCCAATGGTTACTTGTCGAGAGTTGCAGGATGATTTGCTTTCATCAGGAATCTGTGTCACTAAACGGACAATAAACAATGAAATTCATAGGGACAATCTAAAATCATGCTCCCCTCGGAAAACAATAATTAATAAATAATACTTTAAATAAAAAATGTGTTGGTGTACAAATATTTGTTTCCCCACACTGTGTATATATATATATATATATATATATATATATATATATATATATATATATATATATATTTGTGTGTGCGCGTATGTATGTATCTATAATGAAAAATTAATTAAAAAAACTTAACTGCAGGGCCTTATGAGTCGTTTTTAATGAAACCTGTCTAAAAGAGAGATTGCTGCCCAAATACGCAATTATATACATACATACATACATACATATATATATATATATATATATATATATATATATATATATATATATATATGTAAAGTTGCAAATTAAAAAAATAACGTTTTTTTATGAAATTATTTATTTATATTTAATAAATACTTTCATAAAAAACATTATTATTTTTTAATTTGCAACATTTTCTATATATACATATTAAGAAAGTATACGTGGCTTCTCATTATGCTATATATATATATATATATACTAAAGACAAAACTGCTATGTTGTTATGAACAATAGACAACCTACCAGAAGACCGTAGACAAGAAAAAAGACAGGAAACGAAAAAAGAAGGTGCAAACTAGGTGTATCTACACAGAACATTTGGTGACGTTGGCAGGTACGAAATCTACTGACGATAGATATAAAATAAACTATTTAAAATAAGAAACATGACTTCTGTTTCAAACACGTGTATCCGCTAAAATAAAATAAATAAATAAAAAGAAGCTTTTGATGTAAATATGCGAGTGTGTAATGTTTGTCAATGTTTGTTTGAAAATTTTCTTGAAGATGTTCCTGAGCGAGGGCCGTTTTTTTTGTTTTTGCGTTATTTTTAATAGCAACTCCAGTATTTATTAGTAATACAAATTCTTATATATTATATCCTAACAATTATGTACGTGTCAAATGCTAAAAATTCATAATACATTATAACAATATTTATAAATAAATATAAATATACATAACACAAATTACAATTTTTTTATATACAAAATTGTGGGCAAATGTGTCACATGGCTTCAAAATAAATAAATAAATAGATGCACGCTGGTTTGCAGCCGTTACCTAATTTGAAATAAATGCGAGGAAGAAACAATGATGCATAATAAAAAGTATAATTATTATTTGGAAAAAATTACATAGGAAAATATAACTAAGTACACGTTTGTGTGGTATTTTAATAAATATTTGTCTTTCTAAGAAGACGATTGCTGTTGCGCAACCAGCGATCTCTTAAAACTACCTGCACAGGCGTGAGCCCAAGAGAAGACACTCCAGCCTCGAATAAGAAGAAATAGTCTACTGATAGAAGGTCCGTCTGTATAGGGACATGGTCACCGTCAAGACGGCACGTGAGATACCTTCTTCGGTTAAAGGAAGTCTGTAAAAGAGGCATGAGGGCACGGGAGAGGGCATCGAGAGGTGAAAAGACGCCAACAACAATCCCAAACGCTGGAGACGCCATTTACACGAAAGGCTCGAAGGAGGAGAGAAGAAACTGCGGCTTACCCCCAGGGTGAATGCTCGAAGAAAAGAACACTGTGACATCGGGGGAGAGTATCTTCGCATGTATTTTTTGCAATCGAGACAGTCACACCTGAGTGGGCCAGTACAGCCACAAAAGATATTGTGTCTCCATCAGAAGCTGAGTCGTAAAATTTTCGGTGCAGATCCACGAATAACACATACATAGATGATTGATACTCTAGTCAGAAATTTCTGACAATAAATCACAAAACTGTCTATGTCTATGTATACAATAAGGTTGCATCGTAGAATATAGATGATTATGCAGAGGCAAAATTGAATCGCTTTCTTCCTTTCATTGAAACTGTCCAGACAGAAAAAATTCAATGACGCTGCTATCCGGTCTCGAAGCAATATCAAAAAGAAACATATTTTCAATAATACTGCTTCTTTGCTAACAAAGTTATGCTATGATTCCTGTACATCATCCTTTACAATCTGCTTGAATAGTGGTACCATTATATATATATATATATATATATATATATATATGAGATTGAAATTTGACAGGTAATCCATCACAAACACACACACACACACACACACACACACACACATATATATATATATATATATATATATATATATATATATATATAAACAATAAAATCCAAAAATAATTAATAAGCAATAAAATCCAAAATTACCTCATATGGGGAATACTTTACTGCGGGCGATAAAGCCATACTGAAAGATGAAAGTTGTTAAAGCAGGATTTTGATGGCGTCTCTGCTTCAGAGCTTAACGAAGCTGATCACCGTCTTCAAAACCATTTAACTTAATGAAACTTGTCTTACGCCACTCCTTTAGGTTTGATGCTTGGACTTCCCAAGTTTTGAGATCAAAGACGTTTCAAGTTGCCTTTTAATTTGTCTTTTTCATGTAAGAGTCGACGTCCAATGTTTGGAATTTGTTAGTCGTCTATACAGCACCTGTTTTGGAAGCCTATGCTCATCCATTCTCGCAACACGACCAGCCCACCTAAGTTGTGTAAATCTTTGCTAGAATGGTTTCAATGACTTTGATGTTGCTACATTTCTTCAGTATTTGCACGATTCTTGGCTCTGTCATCACATTTTATATCAAATAACGTCACGAAAACAGCTCATGTGAAAGGCGTCAAGTGGATTTATGTGCTTGGGGTAGAGGGTCTAACTTTCATCACCATAGAGAAGGGTTGAAAGAATAACTGATCTATATATGTCGTACTTTACTCTGAGAGACACGTCGTTGATGTTCCATAACCTATGTTTAAGATTAACGAATACTGTGCTGGTGAAATACACACACACGCACACACACACACACACACACATATATATATATATATATATGTATGTATGTATGTGTGTGTGTGTGTATGTGCGTGTATTTAGGCAGCACATCTTCATTCAAGCATGTTTGAATAATCTATCTATATATATATATATATATTTATTTTAATGCTCTCTTCAACCCCTGAAGTTGATCTTGAATGAAATTGAAATACAGAAAAAACCTCTCATCTACGGACTCCCTCTCCCCAAACACATATCAACGGACTTTGGATACAGCGGACGACATCAGCAGGTAAAATCTACTGGAAAGAAAAATTCAGAATTGTCAGCGATGTTTTTCAATTTTGCGGAGTTAACGGAAAGACACGTATTAGTTCTCAAAGTGACCGCTTGATGGCGGTGGTCGGTCTTTTAGTTGTAAACAAAGACGGAAAATACGATACCTTAGTGTGCGCGTGAGAAAGTAGCCATGGGAAATCTATTATCGTTGCTATTTTGATTAATATATCTATATTAAGTATATATTTACTTATGCTATATATATATATATATATATATATATATATATATATATATATATATATATATATATATATATACATATATATATATGTTTATAGTATTTACATTATGATCATAACTACTGGTAGTTACTATAGTGGTTTTATAACTCCAAAAATAATCCCTTCCCATCTACGGAAAATCGCCTTAATGGGTCCCTATTAGTCTGTTGATGAGAAATTTATCTGTACTTGGGAAAATAAAGACCATATGGATAATTACGGCTTTTTTATCATTTTTTTTACAGGCGGAAAGTAATTGATTCGGGAACTTGAGAGAACTAAAATAATCTATCTTCTATCTATATATAAAATTCTGTGACTTCCGCTAGTCTGTTATACTCTCTAAAATAGCCTTACATTGAACGATCGAAACCAAACTTTGTGGAGAAGTTGGTTTTATTAGGGTGCCTAACTTAGAACAAGATATTTTCATTCATTTATCTGGAAATATTAACAATTTTATTATTTATCATACAAATACTCCCACTATTTTAAAATCAATTTAATGATTAAAATAACCATACTTATTTAATAAAAATATTTTTTTGTATATGTTTTCTTTAAGTTTTTTATATACTAGAATCCAGTTTCTATTTCGCCCTTAGTTTTTGAGAACTATAAACAAATCACAAAATATGCTACCTCCAATCATACCCCAGGCGTTATTCTGGAAAAATATTCAAGGTTTTTTTTTTATTGGAGGGGATTAATCTGAGTTGCTATACAGTTTCGTTCGGCTGACACTGATGTGAAATGATTCTGGATTTATTTACAGATCGCAACATCTATCAGAGAGATGAAATTTAAATTTTTATTATTGCATTATTCCAAAATTTTAACACATCAGCAGACAGCTATTAAAGTCAACAACTGAGCACAAATAGTTATTAATTTCAAAAAGTAATTAATGTATAATATTGTCTATAACTACATCTACAAGAATGTCGTTTTCGATAAAAGTTTTAAAAAAATAATCATAAATCCGTAAAAATGCGTATATTGTGGAAAATCCCTTTTTCCACAATATAGCTATTTGTGCTATGTTATAATGCTTATTATCTAAACAATAATAATACTGAATAATTTTTTAAACATTAAAGTATATTTAATCACATCTTTTTAATAACTGTTGCGATCTATAATCTCAAATTAATAGCCATGATGTCAATTTAAGTTTAACAGTCGTAGGCCAGATTACTAACTTTAGAATTGCAAAAAGTTAATATAACGTTCGACATTTAAAAATGATCGCCATGTATGTTGAACTTGGATATTGGAGGATTTTGTTGCAGTTCTGAGCCGAGTGATTTGATAAATTCGTCTCGCCTATTTGTTCTGAATTAAGAGAGAAATCATTTAAAAAAAAAATCAGTCTTTATGAATCTATGAACATCTTAGGTGTTGCGACAACGAGGACATGTAGAAAACTACAGAAAGCCAGATTATGAATCGAGTGACAAAACGTTGGACGTTGATAACATGACATCTGTTAAAAGCGATCCGTAAATAAAATCGAATGAAAAGCGCCATAGAATAGATCATACCCAATCCATCAGGTGTTGGTGTCATCGATTAGTGGACCAAAAGAATACAGAAAAACGAGATGAAAACACCCGGACAGCTTGAGAGATAGACTAATGAGAAGTGGAGTAATGCATTTTTGGAAGAATTACAGTTAATAAAATGAATAGTGCATGAAGACTTCCACGATAACTAAAGCTTTATTTATTGAAGGCCCACATAGAGCCATAGTTCAAGAAGAAGCCAAACGTTTTCAGAAAGATGATTTTCAAGCACGAAAATGCTTCATATCGTACTGAGAATAAAATGAAAGAATATACAAATAAAATATATTTTAAAGAAACAAAATTGAGATTAATAATGTATTAAGTTGGTATAAAAATAATGTCGTTTTCTAACATATGTTACTATGTGAGAAAACGACATTATTTTGCACCAACCTAATAAATAAATACAAATATAATAAATGATAGCGTTTTTAATGTCTTTTTCAAAATATGTCTTTCTAAAAACTTGCGCTCATTCATTCAATATACCTTTTAATTATCGCGCATATGTTTCATGGGGTTTCAGTGACTTAGGTGATAATTTAAAACTTTATAAACCTCTTGAAACAAGAGTGACATGTCATCTGCTATAAATTATATATATATATATATATATATAATGATTTATCCTGCAAACATTTGTGAGAATCTGTTTATGAGTCATCTGAAAATGATGAAAGGCTAGACGAAGAGAACAAAATAAGAAGCAGAGAAGACACCCTCCAAGTTAAAGAAATGAGGATATTGTTTTCTCATCCAAAGAATAATCTATTCACAATATGTGGTGTCTGGAAATTATCTAGGACAAACGCGTACACACACGATCACGCACAAACACACACACATATATAAATAAATATGCATATATATATATATATATATATATATATATATATATATATATATATATATATATATATATAATTATCTGTGAATAAATGTGAGATATATTTGATAACTATGTTTTCTTAGTAAATACTTTAACTAAATTATTTCTATTTATTTATGTATTTACAATTTAGTAATTTGACATATATATATATATATATATATATATATATATATATATTAAAATAATGAGAAAGAAATGTAAGATTTATAATCCGGTGTTCTTATCAATTATTTTTATTAAAAAAATACAATTCTGAAGAGCATAAATATTATAAAATTACTAATTTAGAAATATTATCCCATCGCTACACAAGAATTACCATGTTTCAAAAACTAAAACTTTAAATTTTCAAGCGATTTTTGGAATTTTCATATCTACTGAGTTTTGTAAGCACATACATTCTTGATATTAGTTGCTCAGGTCACGGGAAATTCATTCATTTTGATAAGGGGTGTTAGGGTATTCATTTTTATAGACAACCTGTGTATCAAAATATGAGTTACTGTTAAAATCAGGTTAATTTAAGATAGTGTATGGGGGTGGGCATCTTCAACGAATTATGACATCCGTTTTTTGCATGTCGTCTCGGTTTTCTTTTCACTGACAAAAAGTTTTATTTTGCCGTTTAATTTATAATTTTATTCACAAAGATTTTTTTCAAAAGGGACGTTTGAATATGAGTACGTTGTATTTTTAATATTTAAAATATATTCCTACAATTTCAAATTAGTATTCCTAATTCTAATTACCAATAGACTATACGTTTTTTTAATCAAATAAATATATTAGAACTACTTTCTTATTCAAAATTATTATTCAAAGATCAAGTATAAATATGTATGTTTTATTTTTCATCTTTTTTTCACACCTAATTATTATTTAAGGAAAATTTTTGAAAGAGTCTGCAAAAAATAGATATTTCATTTCTTTAAGTAAATTTTTATTTTTCATAAACTTAATAATGTATAATTTCTCTGGTATACACAAAGGACATGGGTCATTTAATGACCCACAGACTCTGGCTTTTCTTATTAATTTTCATTTTACAATGAATGTTTTATTAGTTTCCTTTAAATGCCAGAAATATTGAGATAGCGAAGTCTGCTTTCGGCATTTACTTATTTTAAAAGAACTTTGATGTTGGTTCCAACGCCTTTTGAATTTGTCTTGTGCATCTAATGTAGACGTTAACTTTGTCTGGATCCTTAATTGATGAGATATTGCATTGGTACACTCATGATTCAGTTCGACATTTTTATTAAGAGGAAAGTAAATTTCAAAATAAGTTATTCCAAAAAACGCTTGAAAACGAAACAGTAGTATGGATTTTAATTTCATTCTATACATAAATTTAAAGATTTAGTTTCTGTTTTTGAAACATGGTAATTCCTGCATAGTGATGGGATCATGTTTTTAAATTAGTAAATTTATAATTATATATGTATATATATATATATATATATATATATATATATATATATATATATATATATATATATATGGATATTACACCGTAAACATGTCAAAACCGATACACAATTACAGTCGTGTTTCGCTGCGTATCAATGCATCTCATCAGGCGATTGTAAATTGCAAATAAATCATGTTGCTCTTCCTTGTATTAAGCCCACTTTTAAATTTATATATATATATATATATATATATATATATATATATATCTTTTAAAATATATATATATATATATATATATATAATAAAAACGAAGGAATATTAATATGCAACCCAGTGTGTCTGAAAATTTTAATTTTTTAATATTTTTATTGTTCAATATATATATATATATATATATATATATATATATATATATATATATATATATATATATATATATATTAATTTCAATAAAGGTGCAGTTAATTTACAATTCATGAATTATTCATAGATAAAACAAATACAAAGGTTAATGATTAAATGGCGAGAAATACATCTTCGCGAACAATTCAATAATATACAAAATCCCCGAATCTGTTTATGAATGAAAAGATCCTGTTTTATAAATTTCCGTTGCATTAGATCTTTTTATTTTACAAGCTTTCGGATAATAAGTGCGACATTATTGTTATTATTGAACAATATAGTTCATGCCACTTTGACGGAAAAAAAATTTACCAGTAAAAAAGAATTCTTTTATCACTACATTTGTACATAAACGCAGAACTTTAACCTTAAAATTTAAATTCAAACTCAGCGTTGCGACTGCACGTTCCAAAACAATAACACACATTTCTCATAGCATTTTTCGGATTACAACCTTGTTTTCGTTTGTCCACTTATTACTGAAAGTATAAACAAGAACACGATCTATTTCATACCTGAGGATGTCTGTAGGAACAGACGAAAGCTTGTAAAATAAAAAGATCTAATGCAACGGAAATTTATAAAACAGGATCTTTTCATTCATAAACAGATTCGGGGTTTTTGTATATCATTGAATTGTTCGCGAAGATGGATTTCTCGCCATTTAATCATTAACCTTTGTATTTGTTTTATGTATGAATAATTCATGAATATATATATATATATATATATATATATATATATATATATATATATATATATATATGTGTGTGTTTCATACAATTGGAATTAAGATACCATTAGTCAATGATCATTCTCGCTCGCAAATTTTAAATTTAAAATTCACAGTATTTTTAAATCTGTTTATGGTGTCAACTTGTTGAAGACGATTGGCTAGCTGAAGAAAGAACGAAAGAAAGAACGAAAGAAAAGAAAGAAAAAAGAAAGAAAGAACAAAATAAGGAAAAAACGGATTGGTGATGGTTAGAGGGGAAAGAGAGAGAGAGAGAAAGAGAGAGAGATAGAGAGAGAGAGAGAGGAAAGCACAGAACATGGCATTGCATTTTGGAGTTTCATGATCTTCATGGTAAGGTTTAGAGGTATTAATGTTTAGGTCAAGGATGTTATCCAAATAATACAAATTTTTAGGTTAGATGAGATATCTATCTTGAACTGCAGGAATTTGAAAGCTTTAATAATTTTTCTGTAGTTTAATAGTGAGTGGACCATTGCTATTAGGAATATAAATTATCCCATGATCTCTATTTAGATCTATCTGCTTCGGATCTATGATTCTACTAAGGATTTCAAGAATTTGAAAGCACACATGGTCAGCCACCTGGGTTGAATCATAAGCGCACCCATAGGAACCTCGAAATCGTCACTCTTGCACTTAATCCAGGTGGAATTCGTATGTGTCAACAGTGATTTCCTGGCAGTAAAAACGTTATTGATTTCATCATCTGTTATATCCATCTAGTTTTTTACAAAGTTAATGGAGTCAACCAACAGATTTCTAGATATGGACGAATAAAAATCAATAATATTGGACTTAATGAAGGTGGCTTTATTTTTGTCAGTAATTTTACTGAAACATTTAATGGTATCAGAGGAATCTTTCCAAAGTTTGGCCCTGGTAGCCTTACCCAGTCTATCAGTAATGTTTTAATTATATTTTTAGAGATTAAGCCTAGCTCTGATTTGGCATGATTTATAAGTCTAGTTTGAGTGTTACTTGAGAAGTTAGGTTTACAATCATTGAAAAAGATATAGGCATCTTTAGTATTTATCTTTCCCACTCTATAAGTAATATTCATTACTGTCTACATAGGTTGTCACCTTATTAATTTTAAAGATCCTTTTGTAATATTTGTCTTTTTTGTAATTGTCAGTTATTTTGTTGTGGTATTTAGATGAAGCACATTCATAAATGTGCTTAGATTTGTCTGCTCGGA
>OZ010590.1:92744547-92807047 GCA_963932145.1 Acanthosepion lycidas
CAACGCTGTGCGGGTGATAGTGACTCGAGGATAGTGGTTCGAAAGAGAACTCGGAGTGCCAAGTTCGAATTCCAGGCCAGTTTCCTTATATTTACTTACGCGCAAAACAAAAGATAAAAATCCAACTCTACCTCCCACCATCTACAAAACTTTTATCTGCAAAAATCAATGTTGTTTCCAAAATAATTTTCTACCGCAATACTTACTCTCCAAAAATAAGAAATAATTATTAATAAAATCTAAAATATGTCTCTGCTTTAAATAATCCACAAGGGGTTGATAAGCCGTAAAAAATACCTGTCACTCAAACCATATCAACTGTAATCTTTTAAGCTGAGTAACCTCAAACACATATATATATATATATATATATATATATATATATATATATATATATATATATATATATATATATATATATATATATATGTATTACATATTCCGTCTCAATATCTTCATTATCCTGCGATTGTCATCAACATTATAGTAGTCGCCAATGATACTTCCGATAAGGCGTTGGCCGAAAAATTACCTTTTCAAGGCAAAAATATCAGGTTTAATACTATCTATAAGGTATCAGTTATATATATATATATATATGTATGTGTGTGTGTATTCTCAGCTGACCTGAAGTGCAAAGACTATATTGCTTGGTCAGCTACTAATAAATTCTATTCACCATGCGAGAAGGTTTTTCTCTCTAGAATCGATCTTACATATCTATAATCTACGGTAAGACGAACAGCGCGGATTGTATACCATACATGTCAGCAATATTCCATGCAAGGGTGAATCGTTGATTTACAGATTTGAAGGATGGACTCTGGTGAGAAAAACTTTCTGGCGCATAGAGAACCAACTTTCCTTGTGGTAGATGAATATATATATATATATATATATATATATATATATATATATATATATATATATAATTTAAAGAAAAAAAAGACCACTTTAAGTTTCCTTTGTTATAATTTATTTCACCAGACATTCAGACTTGACTTTCAAGGGTGAAAAAATGAAATTTAATTAAATATATATATATATATATATATATATATATATATATATATATATATATTCATGAATCATTCATACAAAAAATAAATATAGAGGTTAATGATTTAAATGCCGAGAATACTCTCGAAGTATTCTTGTCATTTAAATCATTAACCCCGACGAAGTATTCTCGCCATTTAAATCATTAACCTGTATATTTGTTTTTTGTATTAATGATTCATGAATTTATAAATTATATTTGCACCTTTTAATTGAAATATATATATATATATATATATATATATATATATATATATATATATATATATATATATATATATATATACACACACACACACACACACACACACACACATATATATATATATATATATATATATATATATAATCATTTTACGAACGTTTCCCGATAAAAAGATCAAGAACTACTTAAGATTGAGGATTACTGAATAAGTTGTTCGATATAAATATAAGAGGAAGTAAAATGATTATGAAAATAAAGACAGATCCTTGATTTAATGAGACTAAGACCATTGTATTCAGGGAAGTGTCTGATGAGCTGCCTCTTTACAATTGGAATACGGAGGGGACGAGGCTGATTCGGCGCCATGTGCCTAACATGGCGGATTATTCTATAACCTATTCCAAGAAAATCATTGTGATTTTAACAAGAAGCGCATTCTTAATGCTATGTCTCTTCAGGATGTTATTCATCATGAATCTCCACAGATCCCTTTACTTTATTATCTGTGAATTACGAGCTTTTGGGGAAAATAGTGGAGTCGTTTCGCTTTGATTTCTCTATAGTTTCAAAGTCAGAGCTACTGTTTCCTAGACGAGCTGGTACCCAAGGCTAGAGAGGCCAGTGAGCCCTGCAAATTTAGTCATAGCTTGGCCCTTTGTTTTTCTTTTTTTACTTTCTTTCTTTGTTTCTTTCTTTGTTTCTTTCTTTGTTTCTTTCTTTCTTTCTATTTTGTCTTTCTTTCTATTTTTCTTTCTTTCCTTTCCTTCTTTCTTTCTTGTTTCTTTATATTCTTTCTTTCTTTTTCTATTCTTTCTTTTATTTATTTCGTTCTATTCTTTCTTTCTATTCTTTTTTCTTTCTTTCTTTCTTTCTATTTTGTCTTTCTTTTATTTATTCTTTCTTTCTTTTTCTACCTTCGTTTTTTTTTCTTTCTTTTCCCATTCTTTCCTTATTTTTCTATTCTTTCTTTCTTTCTTTCTTTCTTTCTATTCCGTCTTTCTTTTTTTCTATTTTTCTTTCTTTCTATTCGTTCTTTCCTTCCTTTTATCCTTCCTTCTCTCTTTTTTTGCTCTTTCACTTCTTCTTTTCCCCATTCCTTATTTCTTTCGTTTCATGGTCTGCTAACATTTGTTACTTTCTCTTCTTTATTTTCTTCTTTCGTATCAGTTATCTTTCTATCCCTTTTCTTTCTTTCTTTCTTTCTTTCTTTCTTTTTTCTTTCTTTCTTATCAGTTATCTTTCTACCCCCTTTTCTTTCATTCTTTCTTTCTTTTTAGTTATCTTCCTACCCCCTTTTCTTTCTTTCTTTCTTTCTTTCTTTCTTTCTTTCTTATCAGTTATCTTTCTACCCCCTTTTCTTTCTTTCTTTCTTTCTTTCTTTCTTTCTTTCTTTCTTTTTTCTTTCCTTCTTATCAGTTATCTTTCTACCCCCTTTTCTTTCTTTCTTTCTTTTTTCTTTCTTTCTTATCAATTATCTTCCTACCCCCTTTTCTTTCTTTCTTTCTTTCTTTCTTTCTTTCTTTCTTTCTTTCTTTCTTTCTTTCTTAATTTCTAACATCTTTTACTTGATTCGTTTTTCGTTTCCTTCGTTTCTCCCTCTTTCTTTCCGTTTTTCATTACGTTTTTTTTTTTTAAGCATTACGCCCCGAGCAAGGCGGGAAGCCACTAGGATTCAGGGGGTTGCAGAAGATTTGGAGCGAGAGCAGATAGGAGTGAGAGAAGAAAGGATGAGGAGAGGGATAGTGGATAGATCAAGGCAACTGGAGATGTCGATTGACATTACATTTGAATATTTGGAGATTATAGCTCTCAGGGAAACGGTAATAGGGAAAGGTGTTCCACAGGCGAGAGGTGCGAGGTATGAAGCTATTGGAGTAGAAGAGACGGCTACATTTAAATGTTTCTACAGTGTAAGGGTGACAGCGGAATGCCAACCTCGTAGGGCGCTTGAATTCATGGAGTCTGGGAACCAGTGAAAGCAGCTCATCGGAGCAATTACCATGAAAATATTTGTAAAAAGGACAGAGAGAGGCGACGGCGCGTCTGTGAGAGAGTGACTGTAGACGAGATGCCAGATCAGGGCCAATTATATTACATATCCGCCTCTGGATCTTGTCAAGAACTCCGAGGTAAACAGGAGGTGCACCAGACCATATATGGCAGCAATACTCCATGCAAGGGCGAATGGTTGATTTGTATATTTGAAGTATCGATTCCCGGGAGAAAAATTTCCTGGCGCGGCACAGAGAATCTTTATATTTATTTAACCCTTTTTCTATTAACTTATTGCTTTCAAATTTTTTATACTTTTTCAGAAATTATTTCTTGAAATCCTTTCTCTGAGTAGTGAATTATTTTTCATTCAGCCTGTTCGATCCCTTTACAAAGATATCAAGTATCTTTCTGACTTTGTTAACCCTTTTCTTCCATACCATTTTCCACCTCTTTCCCTTTCCGTTTATTTACCATTATTCTGTTTGATTTTCTCAATTTATGATGGAATAAATGATCGGAATTAAGATAAAAAAATATCATTAACTTTTCAATTACGAAACTAACTGGAAAGAATTTTAAGATTTCAAAAAAATATTAAGCCTTCTTCGAGGAATAGATTCTTCAAATGAGATACGGAATTGGATTAAGCCAGAAGCTGTCAACATTAGACTAAATAAATTGTTGTTTAGATATTTTGCAGACTGAATTGCTTGTTTGTTTAAACTTAGAAAAATTAGGGAATGCAAGCGATAATAAAACAGTTGTAGTAAAGCAGTTGAAAGAAAAAAGAAAGAAAGAATGAGACAACAAAGGAAGGGAGGGAGGAAGGAGGAGCGAAACGAGAAATAAGTAAGACATGGAGTAAAATAAGAAAAAGAACGAAAAAAAAAAAGAAATGAAAAAAGAAAGAAAGCATGAAATAAGAAAATAAGAAAGAAACAAACAAAGAAAGGAAGGAGGAAGTAAGAATGGAAGAAAGAAAAGAAAGAAAAGAATTAAGAAATAAAGAAGGAAAATACAAAGATAGAAAGAAAGAGGCTGAACAAAGAATGACAATAGCGAAATAAAAAAAAAGAGAAGCAAATTAAGAAAGAAAGATAATATTAAGTTGATGCAAAAATAATGACGTAATAATGTCGTTTTTTGACGTTAAAAATACGTCAAAAACCGACATTATTACGTCATTATTTTTTGCACCAACCTAATAACACAGAAAGAAAACGACGCAAGAACGAACGAAAGAAAAAATGAGAAAGGAAGAAAGAAACAAAGAAATAAAGAAAATAGTGTCATCAAGAAAGAATTAAAA
Source organism: Acanthosepion lycidas (assembly GCA_963932145.1). Taxonomy (NCBI): domain Eukaryota; kingdom Metazoa; phylum Mollusca; class Cephalopoda; order Sepiida; family Sepiidae; genus Acanthosepion; species Acanthosepion lycidas. Next base: position 92,749,116 of record OZ010590.1, read on the forward strand.
AAATAAAACCTAGGTGCGACAAAAATGATGAAAACTGGTTAAATAAATTGGTCATCTCCGTGGAGCAATGATTCGTCAATTTAAATCACTGCCGCTGACTAATGAAAATGTAAATCTGATCTTGAATGAGTCGCCCAAAAATTTATACCCGCGCTAAGCTAATTAAAAATCAATCATCACTATAAATATTAGTGAAGAAAGCGAGAATACACGAGAATACACGAGAATACACGAGAAATGATGGAAGAATACAATCCAATGCGATCAAATCAATGACACGCGAAAATGAAAGAAGAAATGAAAGTGTCTAAAAAGAAAAAAAAAATAAACTCCTGGCTTGGAGGAATAGATTTAAAAAAAAGAATGAAAAAACAGGTGATAGTTCGTGAGAAAACATCAATTCAACAAAATTTTGCCATTAAGCAGTTAGAAAAAACTCAGAGAAATCAGCTGTAAAACATCAAACATCTTGATTTTAGTGAGGGTGCGTTTCCGAAAACCGATTCATAATAGAAGGTTTAAGAATAGAACAGTTGGACAATGCCGAAGAAATCTGTCTATATATCTGAGAAGAGGTATTATGATTACTTGCATTATTTACATTACTCGGACCATTATTCTCATCTTCATTGCCACATTCACAACGTTTCGGCGATTGTATGCACCGGTCTTCTTTAAGTGATTCGAATTCCGAACCGAACCGAGGGGATAAAGACGTTGGCTAGATCCAGTGACTAAGCCCAAAGACTTGTGAGTTCAATACCAGGCCACAGGAATGGTGAACCAAAATCTGGAAGAGCTGAATTAAAGGAAAATAACTGAGACATCCGAAAGAGGCATGACACGTGGAAGTAGAAAATTCTACTCTTGGTAGACGAAAGAAAGATTTCGGTTCGAAATTCTAATTACCTGAAGAAGGCCGGAGCGTACAACGTCAGAAACGTTTTGAATATGGCAGTGAAAATGAGGATAATTGTCCAAGTAATGTAAATAATGCAAGTAGGCCCGAAGAAGAAAGCAACCTCAAATAGAGTAATTGAGACAACAAAGATAAATAAATATCTGAAAGAATCGCTGTATAAAAATTATTCACACCATTTTCTTTCCAAATCTTCAATTGTTTTTAGACATTAAGACTTGTATTCAATTCACGTAGGATTTTGTATTAGTTCTTTGGAAAAAAAAAATTGTCATTCCGGGAGAAATGAGTGATTCGACTCCATGGAATTCAGATTACGAGTCCTTACTGTAAAGGTGTGTACGGGTGGAGATAAAGCTTGAAGTTCATTCAAACATTCGTTGGAATAACGATAGGCTGTCAGAGTTGCGTCTTTGGGAAAGAAAACGGGGAGTAGAAACCGTCATTCTCTACAAGGCTGTATAAACGATTTTGAAGTCGGGAAAGTGATGATTTGACAGCTTCAGCGCAGGCATTTCAGAAATAATCCATTTTTTTATTGTAGAAGGAATCAGGGGTCGACCTTTTTCGAAAATGTTTATCGATGCTTCGTATATAAGAGTTTCACTCAGTCCGAATAGACGCGCAAAGAATGGATTCTCTTTGGAAGTGAAACCGTCACAAGGGAGAGGTCAACTTGCTTTTCGAGATAGTGGAAGTAACAAGAGAGTTTTTGTTTTTTTTTGCGATTGAGCTCTTAGAACAAAATATCAGCAAAGACATCAGCTGTAAAACATCAAACATCTTGATTTTGAGTGGGGATGTTTCCGAAAAGTCATTCCTATTGGACGGTTTAAGAATAGAACAGTCGGACAAAGTCGATGAACAGAGCAACGTAAAACAGTGTAATAGGGACAACAAGAAGAAAATATTGAAGGAATCACGGTAGAAGAAGTATTTAGATGATTTACTGCATTTTTCCAATTTTCATTTGAATATGAATTGGGGGCGTGTGATTCCTATGGGACGGTTTAAGAATGGAAGAGTCGGACAATGCCGAAGATGAAAGCAACCTAAAATATTGTAATTGGGACAACCTATAAAGGAAATATCTCAAAGAATCATAGTACAAGAAGTATCCAGCTCATTTTAAAGTGTAACCTAGACTACAAATCAACACACCGCCATCTACTGTAAACATTCTTTAAAGTCAATAACTCAAAAACGAAGGATTTGTCCATGTTTTGGTGTGAGGAACTCACCCCCAAAGTTTGTAAAAGTATTGTTGATACACCATATATATATATATATATAGAGAGAGAGAGAGAGAGAGAGATAATATTAGTGGTAAATATACATACATGCAAAATATATAAATATATATACATACATGCATACACATACATATATATTTTTTGAATAAAAAATTCCAAGAGGATAGAATCCAGGTAGAACTCAATGTCCAGGAGAGAGTAAGGATATAATAAAAAGGCTTAAACACTAATATTCCATGGTCATAATTTATTCCATTGGAATCGTAAATACGATCCAATTCATCAGACCTACAAATTCAAATTTTTGAATTTGTAGGTCTGATGAATTGGATCGTATTTACGATTCCAATGAAATAAATTATGACCATGGAATATTAGTGTTTAAGCCTTTTTATTGTGCACACACAGAGACACACACACACACACACACACACACACATATATATATATATATCTATATATATATATATATATATATATATATATATATATATAAGGAAGAGGTTATAGTAGTTTCAACGAGAGAAAGTGTGTATATTAAAAAGAAGACAGAAACCGCAAACGTTTTTGGTTGTAATGTGGATTTTTAAAAAACAATATTATGCTTTATTTTCCATAGTTTTGCTACACATGTTAACCAGAACTAAATAGATCATAACCCCACACGCAAAAGCACACGCCATGCACACATAGTGATCAAATACTGTGATCAAAACACTCACATACATGCACGCAAGCTCACATGCGGGTGTTTGTGGGGCACGAATATATATATATATATATATATATATATATATATATATATATATATATATATATATATATATATATATATATATACACACACATATTGACAAAAGCAGGAGAACTACTCACAGGCACGCATACAAACCTCACACAAGTATGTGTGTATGTACGTATGTGTGTATGTGTGTGTATGTACTGATTCCTTGTAATGGGACGGTGTGTTTGTGTATGTGTGTGTGTAAACATGTGTTCACTGATTCCTCGTAGTGCGACAGTGTATATGTATGGAAAGGGGATATACATATATATACACGCATGCTGACAAAAGCACACGAAAATGGAAATAGATCTGAGAACACACAGGGGTCATTAAACGATAAGCTTATCGATAACTACTCCATCATTTCTCGGACCAATCTTAATTATTTTATAACCCTTCACGCAGAACAAAAAAAAAATTTAATTCATTTAATAATATATGGAGATCTCCACCCTTTGCCTTGATGACGGTTGCGAAACAGGAAACCCGTGTAGCAAAATTATGGAAAATAAAGCATATTTTTTTTAATCCACATTACAACTAAAAACTTTTGCAGTTCCTCACTTCTCTTTAATATATATATATATATATATATATATATATATATATATATATATATATATATATATATATTAGAATGAATCATTCATACAAAAAGTAGATTAGTAAAGTTAATGATATGAAATGGCGAAATCACTTCGCTAACAAAATTTTAAAGGTACGAATCACTCAATGAATGTTATGATCCTTGTTTTGAAAAATTATAAGCTAAGGTCTTTCTTTAATAAGGAAGTAATTTCAAATGTACATTCAGTCATCTTCAGGCATGGAAATTATTTTGTTTTTGGTAAAATTCGAAACGAAAAAAAAATTATATCATTAACTTTACTAATCTACTTTTTGCATAAATGATTCATTGTAATATAAATTGAACTGCACCACATATTTGATATATATATATATATATATATATATATATATATATATATATATATATATATATATATATATATGTGGTAAAAGTAATAAATCCTTTGCTGTATAATCCAAGCGTAATATAAAATATTAAAATTGGTCCATAAGAAAGGTCAATGTATTTATTATTACAGAGCAAATAATCGTTACACAATATAATCCATAATTACCCGATATGGGAAATAGTCTTCTTCAACCCCGGAATAGACTGAGTTCCTGTCGGAATTAGAAATTTAACTGTTACAGCTAAAAAAAAAAAAAAAAAAAAAACGATGAAAAACCAATACAAAATTTATGCATTTCAATGTTTCAGTCAGACAAAAGGCACGAGTGAGTGGTTAGAGGAGGGTGTAAGGTATTAATCTTAAAGGGAAGATGTTATATAAAATTATACTCGGATATTAACCTTATGACATTAAATAGGGGTTATATGAAGAATGAAATGTTAATTTGACAACGAGAGAGGAATAAAAAGTGGGTTTTAAAAAATTTATGTTTAAAAATACAAAATCATAGTTAAAAGTAGTCTAACAATGCAAAATTATATTTAAAAATAGCATATTTAAATAATTTTTTAAAAAGTCATATTTAGATGATTTATATTAAAATTAAGTAAAATTATATTTAAAAAGTTTATATTTAATATAAAATCAACAGGTATGAAAGATAAAAAAAATTTCAAAATAAAAATATAAGATAAAATAAATTATACATTTAGAAATAAAAACGAAATAGATAAATAAAATTGTCAACTATTTTACATATATATATATATATATATATATATAATAGTTAAAAATAATATATATATATATATATATATATAGAGAGAGAGAGAGAGAGAGAGGAGCAGAAGCAGTGGCAGGCCAGTTTGTGCAGTGGATAGCGGCTCGGATTGAGAAATCGAAGGGTCGAGTTCACATTTCAGTTGAGTTCCTTACATTCGCTTAGACGTTAATACCTTTGGGAAAGGGATGAATCCGGGGGTAAATAGAGTTTTTAGGTCATTGCTTATGTTTTGTAGCGACTTGAGTGGTGCCCGAAACTCCACCCTGTGAAGTCAATTCTATTTTTATTTTCTTTATCCCCTTTACTTAATTTGTTAAAACTGCTTCCGCAACAGCGTCTTTGAAGAGCGTGGAATCACTTCTTAATTTCTGGTGTTGTCAGGTCCATCCTGAACCGGGTGGTAGCACCTGTCAGGGTCCCAACTATAGGCAAATAGTTAACCCCTAAACTAGGATTCAAAGACTACGAAATTGTAAAAATAGGTTTTAATACCAGCAATAAATTTTTTGAAGGAAAAATTATTACCTGCAGTACATTTTGAAGAAATAAATATTACCAGCAATACATTTTTGGAAAAAATATTACCAACAATAAAAATCATGTCGGCATTAAATAAACCATTGATGTTGATATACCGTAAAACAAACCAAGCCAAACCAAACCAGGTCAAAGTAACAGTGCCATAGGTTTGGAAAGAAATAGTGGATAAATTTCGTTTGAGTGATTTCCAAGATTTAGTTACCATCAATTTCTTCGCTCAGTGCCGGCCTTTGGAATTTTTGTGCGTTTCCATGATGATAAATGCTCCCTGGACATGAAATCAAACTTTGTCGCTGAGAAAACGTGATGCATCCTCAGGTCTCATCACCTATGATCATGAACACCATAAAGCATCATATCGACAGCCTTTGACCGTTTCAAAAGCTGAAAAAAAATCTGCTCATTTTTTTGAACTTGTGTTCTTCAATCAAATCCTTTGAGATCCATCGTTGGATTTGATTCTTGACATATAAAAAAGTATTCTTTCCTCTCTCATTTCTACATTTATCCATTGTATTATGGTGGCAGTCATTCTGATTTGATGTCACACACGCATGCGCAATATTAAAGCTTTTCTGGCTGTTACATACCCTCTGTTCCTTTACATTCATACTTTCCCAACATTTTAATCCTAATCAGTTTGTAAATAACTATACATTAATCTCAGACACCCCTCGTAATGTAGATGCTCAAAATAAATAAATAAAGAGGCAACAACAAATGCCTAGAAATAAAGAAAATTAAGGAAGACAAAATATATAGGAGCTTTGAATTAAAAATAAATCGGAAGAACAAATTTAAATAAACATGAAATTAAGATGAAAAGGTAAAATAGAAAAGTATCAGAATAAAAAGGAAAAATTGTGAATCTTAAGAATGGCCATTAAGTGTACGAAGGCAGCAATAATGGTAGACTTCAGCAGAAAGTCGCCATTTGTATTTGAATATCGATCCATTCAGCTCAAATGACGGCCAATATTCGCGCCATTAATTCAACCTGTGGCATTTTAATCCAGCATTGTCCAGCGTCACTTCACATGCGGGACAAGAAGTTGTGAAAAAGAAAAGTCAAGAACATATTCTTTGCTATGAAAGAAAACTTAAGAAAAATTTAGCTTGTACAATTAAATAAGGAAATCCTATCTTTTGAGAATTTTTTTCCTGTGAATGTTTTGACTGAGGCAACTTGAAAAAGATTAAAAAGTTATTATATTGTTTTCTTTTAACAATCATTATTCATTTTTTAAAAGAACCGTCTGTGAGTTTTCATTCTTCTATATTTCTTTCTTATTTCTTTGGAATAAAAAAAACACAAACTATTTTACACATCGGTGTTTTCTTTACACATCGGTGTTTTCTTTACACATCGGTGTTTTCTTGCTTTAAAGTTCCTCTCTTTGTTCATTGAAATTGATTTCCAATTTTTATACAGTTAACTGGTATTTTTTTTTCTTTCTTTCCTTTGGACTTCTTCTGCAAAATCTTCATGTTCTTCGTTAGAGCGTTCGGAGATTTTTACAATGCTATACAAATTCATTTTATTCCGTTTCTCCAGTCTTTTATAAATGTAGAATCTTTTATTTCGTCTTATTAAAATTCTACCATTTTATTTATTCACCATGTTTCTGCCCTGTTATCAATCACGCCACCTACTTCCCAAACATTCTCTCTCTCTCTCTCTCTCTCACTTTTCTTCATCGTTTTCTTGGAGGTTCCATTTCTTACGTAAGACACAACATCTGAATTTCTTTTACAAAATTTAACAGCTGTTCAAAGAATAATATCTTTTCGAAGAAGGTTTCGTTTTCTTTCTTTTCTTTCTTTCTTTCTTTCTTTCTTTCTTTCTTTCTTTCTTTCTTTCTTTCTTTCTCCTTTATTACGCAAACCCGTTTTGTATTTTTAATTTACTTCTTTCTTTCTTTCTTTCTTTATTCCCAATGCCATATTTTCTTTCTTTTTTCCTTCTTCCCTTCTTTCTTTTTTGTCATTTATTACCCAAAGCCGTATTTTCTTTCTTTCTTTCTTTCTTTCTTTCTTTCTTTCTTTCTTTCTTTCTTTCTTTTGTTATTTATTCCCCAACGCCATATGTTCCTTTTTAATGTATTTATTTCCCCATTCGAAATTGTATCTGTAAAAGGACAATACGATTAAGGACAAAATGAAATCTTAACTTAGCCGACGCATTTCGTCCAATGGACATTATCTACGCAAATGTAAGAAGTTTATTTTGCAAGAAGTATTTATAAGCAGAAGTAAAAATGTCGTTAGTACACTATTTACATTATTCGGACTATTGTCCTCATCTTTGTCGCCATATTTATCACAACTTTTCCGCCGATGTACGCTCCGGCCTTCTTCAGGTGGTTGGAATGTCGAACTGAACCCTTTATTTCGCTCACTGTTCTAGTTCCACGTGCCATGTTTAATGGATGTCAGTTATCTGTTATCTCCTGTTAATTTCCCTCTGAAAGTTCTCCACTGCCTTAAATAGAGACAAACTCTGTTCAAATTTAGTGTTAACTTTTATCTTCTGCTCATATCTCTATAACTGGAATGAATGCACTGATGCTACAAAGTCTATCTGCCATAAAAATTCAGTATGGGGATTTAGCAAATAGTAAACACCTTTTGTACAGGAGAAAAGGGAAGAGGCTACACTAGATAGTTTTTCCCAAAACCGCAAGTTGCTTCAAAACCAAAACATCAACCTGAAAACTCGTGACATATTCTTAAATAGCCGAGGCTTTCATATAGATAACATGCATATCTATACTGCCAAGCTGTATAGAACCGCTTTCTAAGATGAATGGTTAAAAAATCTGTTGAGAGCAAAGTCTGCGGGTTTGGGCAAAGACCAAACTTCTTCGAACATTGTGAACTGGCGCTACAGAATCACAAAGAACTATACCAAATAACAGAAACTACATCACTTGAGAAGTACCAACAGCAGCAACAATTAAAATGAATAGCATGGAGAAAGTAATGACCATAATTAAGATGTTAACGCTCCACACTACTTCCAATATAAGTTTAGGAATTAAACCCCCATCAGTACTGGAAAGAGCGATAACAGCTGTTGGACTTGAAAAATTTGTTTTCCCCCAAAAATTCTTTTGAGAGAAAGATTTTATAAATTCCAACCGGAAGCTGTTCTGGCTGCTTGGTCAATGAACGCCAAATGTTTCCTTGTAGGGAAACATCTAATATTAGCATTACCATTGTCAATTCAAAATATATACCTTCTTAATTTTTACGTATGTTTTGTAATTATATATTTTTATTACAATAGAATGTTTCTTGGAGATTCAGGAAACTGGTCAACAATATGGTAGCCTTTATAATCAATTTTGTTTCGCATTCTTTATGCCAGCGCATGCGTATACAGTTTGCTAAGGAAACGAGAAATGATTTGCTTTTTGAATAAGCAGAAATAAGTTAATGGTTGAAATTTGAAAATTTACAAATATCTGAAAGGCACTTTGCATGAAACGAAAAGTGCATACAAATTTTAAAAAAATGTTGTTAGAATTTTCGTCTCTTATTTCGGTTAAGGAATATCTTAAACTGTTAAAAGCTTTGATGAATTTTAATGAATAACTGATCGAACCAGAAGTATGGAAAGTGTATAAAAAATACAATTTTTATTTTTAATTTTATTTTCGGCTTCCAAAAAGCTATGGGTTTTAGAATTGCGTGAAGACACGATCAAGTTTTCCTTTCTTTTTTTTTCGTCTTAGCTAAAAATTCATTAAGTGTCTTGCAGGTAGCCTAGGTTCTCTTATGATCATAAAACGTTCAGAAATAAAGGCTCGTGTATAATTAATAAATCTGATGATTTGGTAATAGGAATTATTAGTGAACAAAAAAGGTTCAATTTAAAGTACTGGAAAACAACGTAACAACCCCATGTATATAATTACACACACACACACACACACACACACACACACACACACATATATATATATATATATATATATATATATATATATATATATATATATGAATATGATATGAAAATTTCTCAGAGTTCACCTTTCTTAACAAAATTACTGCTCTCCCAAACAAACGTACACAACAATATCGTAACATCAAAAGAAAATGGTTGAATCCGTCAACACAGCTGTAATGATAATATTCTCCACATGTGACAATAACTGACGTTATTTTCAGTTAACTATATGAAAATAGCGTTCTCCACATTCTTCCAGTTGCTAAGAACATTCAGTTTTTTGTTATTATTAGTTACTTTCTTTAATTAAATTCATTTCGTTTTTTTGCTTTGAGAAAGTTCGAATTGTACGAAACGCGTCAGCAATAACTACAGTTTTCCTATTGTCATTTATATATATATATATATATATATATATATATATATATATATATATAGTCGACTCTCCCGTCGAGTACGACGTATAAGGGTCAAGCAGATCGGTTCACAGGAAACCAACAGCCCGACATCGACACATGAGATTTGATTATAGTGCTGAAGGTTTCGTGCAGGACCATCCACACTTTTTGAAGGGCCGAATTCAGAGACCTGGTGCACTAAGTGCCACAAGGTCCCCAAACAAACCTCCGCAGGTTTTGAATTCAGAGTTTCCTTTTCCTAAACCAGTTGCCATCCAAGGCTCTAGAACCCAGTGTGTCCTGTTATTTACCCATAGAAGAAGAGGATTCACACCTTTCCCAAGGGTATTAGCCCGTAAGAGAATGTAATGGATTCAACTGGAATTCTAACTCGGCTCTGCGATTCCTCAATCCAAGCCGCTATCCATTACTCCATCGTGCCTCCTATATATATATATATATATATATATATATATATATATATATATATATATATATATTATATATATGTGTGTGTGTGTGTGTTTTGAATAATAATATTCGAAAATTAACATTTTTAGACACATTGAGTTGTATCTTAATATTTATTTTATTTTATTATTTCAATTAGGTTCCTCGATTAGTTTCGGCCATCACAGTCATCAACAGGAGAAAAAAGTTCCTACTTGTTAGTAGCAGTAAACTACAGTAGTGAATGACCGTCTCTGAGGAAAGTGAACTATATCTCTAGTTTCTATTTGTTTTTTATCGTTAATTTTGATCAGACCTTATGTTGTTTTTAAGATAGAGGATGGGAGACAGTTTTAGTGTTTACTGGGAATGGGATTTGTGTGTTAAGTTTATGTTGTCTTTTAGTTTTTTCAGAGTGTTCGTTATGGGTATATGTGTATATATTTGTGTGAATTTGTGTATAAGACTTCAACACTTCTGTCATGTGTGGGTGAGAAATGTGGGTAGGGATGGATTTATTGGGTTATATATTAATTCTATCTATGTTGTTAAATTTGTAGTTAAGCCCTTCTGCCAAAACATATCCAATATATATATATATATATATATATATATATATATATATATATATATATATATATATTGGGTATATTTTGACAGCATGTTTGCATTGAGACATGCTTCACTGAATCATTTTGATCCTTTCATATTCATGGTTAAGCTTATTCATGTTTTTTTTTTTTAAAGAAGAGAGAAGAATGTTGATTTCAATTTTTAGTATAGATAACTTCAAGGACATTTATTCTGTTTGTTATTTTCCTGAAAATTATAGATACATTTTCGACGAGAATTTTCCTTAATTGAAAATGCGGAGAGACATGCTGTTGTAAATGAAACCAACCCTTAATAAAAAAAATAATTATGAATACTGCGTTAATGTTTTAAAATGTTTACAGTAGATAGTGTAAAATATCTAGGTTTGTACTAATAATTTTGAATACTTTTTTACAAAATTATTCAAACCCTCATAACTTAGTTACCTTCCCTACGCTTTACATCAAGCTAAATCGTACAACGTTTTTCACATCGTTTTAAAAAAAAAAAAACTTTCAGATGAACACAATAATTTTGTCTTAGTAAAATGTTCAACACTAGAATAATTGTCTTAGAAAAAAGTAAAACCCTGATGATGACATGTTGAAATTGCTCAGAATAAATGAATATATATATAAACACGGCATTTTTTTTCTCTTCCGAATTATAACGACATTTTTTTTAAAAAGATCCATCCACAACAAGAACCATTTTAATTTTTAAGTCTTACATTGTTTTCTATTTCCATTTCCAGGTCCTTGTGTTTGCTTAGTTTTTCAAAACTCTTCGTAGAGATGCTTTTGTCACTTGGTTACGCTCAATTCACTTTATCTTTTCTGTTATTTTTTATTTTATTTTATTTTATTTTATTTTTTTTCATAATAGCTGATCGATTTGTTTGCATTGTCCGATCTCTGTTGATAGAAAAATCCAAGGGGGAAACATCTGCTCCCTCAGTTACATATTCAGGATGATGGCCATACCACTTAGCAGCTGTTTTTATTCCGTAGTGATGACAGATCTCCCAATGCAGATATTCACCTAGCTTGTCATGAGGGTTTTGACTTGGTTGAGGTCGAGTATTGAACATCCTGTTATATGGTCATCAATATTTTTTAAATCAATTCACCCCAAGCAAGGCGATAATTCCACGAGGGCTACTGTAAATGAACGAGAATAAGGACACTTTATAAAGGACCGCAAACCCAATCTTAAACTGGAAATAACGGATAAAAAAAAACGGGAGGAACGTGAACAGGACGACAGGAAGGCTTATCTACTCCAATTCAAGAGACAAAATACGATTTTTTTTTTTACAGCGAGGTTCAATCTTTTCAACGCCCGGCGGGGACTCGAGGTAGACGGTTACGTTTGGAGGCCATTTGTGTGTATAGGCGTAGAAGATAACGATCAATCCAAGCTTTGAACAGGTTAATATTGTATTGATCGGGGAAGAATCATGCCAGGAGTCGTTTTCACAGGTAAGCGGTTCGCGGGAAGAAGCTGCTCAAGTGGAACTTACGTCTCACTACGAAGAGAATGGGAGGCAGAGTGGCTACTATGTAAGTAGCATGGCCCGTTCTTACTGAGAAGGTTTGCCTCGGTCGCACCAAGGAATGTATTTCGTCCAAGTATTTTCCGTGGAAGTATCAGTAGAGCACCGAGAGGCTTGCCACATTCCACCTCTACGAGAGATCGTGAAGGGTGGAGAATAATTCGTCACCCACAAGGACTCGGATACACTTTTCTATCAAGACTGGAGAGTGAGGTCTGTTTATCCCAGGCCCAAATATGTCAGCAGAACTATTTTTGGCCTGATCTGGCTCTTATAAAATAAAAAGGATATCAGCAGGAGCCAGGGACTTACTGCAGTGGCACAGAGAGCCGGCCATTTTTCATGCAGCCTTTAGCAATGGATCGTATGTACGAGTTCCACTTGAGATAAATAGTAAATAAAATTTCAGAGTTTAGGCGGAGACGTCAGAAGTTTAGATTTGGAGTACCCCACAATAAACTCGGCCGTGTGCCACATCCGACTAGGTGGGGCGGTTAGTGAATATCGTCATTTGGATTCACTGAGGCATTCACTTGCGATTCACCTTGATTCACTTCTAGCTCACCACTAGCAGTTGATGACTTACTACACGCTGCTGGCGAATCTTGTACGTTGTTTCTGTTATAAATATTATCGTTCCATTCCCAACCTTCGTTTTGGTTTGGTTTGTTTTGTTTTGTTTTACGGCATATCAACCTCAATTTAATATCGACAAAATTTTTATTGCTGGTAATGTTTTTCTTCAAAAATCTATTCCTGGGAATATTTTTCGTTGAAGAAATCTATAGCTGGTCATATTTTTTCCAAAGTATGTATGGCTGTTTGTATTCGGTGGTATTTTTTTAAACTATTGCTGATAATAATTTTTCCTTCAAAAATTATTGCCGGCAATAATTTTTTTTATGACAAAGTATTTCTGGGATTAAAACCTGTTTTTACACAAATTTGGGTGTTAACTATTTGCCCATAGCTGGGACCCTAACAGGTGCCACCACCCCGGCTCAGGGTGGACCTAGGAACACCAGCAATTAACAGGTGGTTCCACGCTCCTCAAAACCTCCTGGTCAGAGGCCTTGCTATTGGATGTAGTTTATCGTCATACCCAGGACGCGGATGTAGTTTATCGTCATACCCTGGACGACTTTCATTTTGATTATTTTTATTCAGTAACCTTTTCCTACATTACAACAAGAGTAAAGACTATAAATAGATTTTATTTGTTTTGTTTTTTATTGTTAAACGTATCAATTTTCTGACAAACATTACGATTTTATGTCATGATTGATTTGGCTAGGATTAACAGTTCTTTGCAATGCATATATATATCTATAAAATAAAAAGCCACTAAGACACAAGTCGTTACTGGGTATGAAAGAATCAGAAAAATAGACACATTACTAGTCTCAGTCTCAAGGACACATGGCACAGTGGATAAAGGCGTTGGTTAGATCCAGTGACAGGACCCAAAGAGTGTGAGTTCAATACCCAGTTAAGGCAGTGGAGAACTTGGAGAGGGGAATTAGCAGGAGATAACTGATAACTGACGTCCATTAAACATGGCACGCGGAACTAGAATAGTGTACCCCAGTGAGCGAAATAAAGCGTTCAGTTCGATATTCCAACCACCTGAAGAAGGCCGGAGCGTACAACGGCTGAAACGTTGTAATAAATATGGCGACAAAGATGAGGATAATAGACCGAATAATTTAAGTAGTGTACATAATACCTCATCTCAGAAATATAGACAGACACTAAAAGGCCGAAACGTTGTAATAAATATGGCGACAAAGATGAGGAAAATAAACCGAATAATGTAAATGTTGTACATCATACTTCATCTCAGAAATCTAGACAGATACTGAAAGGCCGAAACTTCGTAATAAATATGACGACAAAGATGGGGACAATAGTCCGAATAATGTAAATAGTGTACATAATACCTCATCTTAGAAATATGGACAGTTAGCCTTTTTTATTTAGTCCTTATTAATATCTTGTAAGGAATGAATATCTTTCATGGACGATCATCATAATAATAATATAGAATCATTTTTATTTATAACATAATTTCTTTTTATAATTCTAATAATCTTTTTCGAAACTGGCACTGAAGAATTATCTATCAAAAAAAATCATCGAAATCGGATGAAAACTTTGGAAACGCATAAACATCACACACACACATACATACATACACACACACATACATACATACACACACATCTTGAGAATTATAGTTATAGATATATGTAAATATATTATATTTTCCTAGTGTGTGTGTGCGTGTATATACCAGTGAGTCTGACTGAAAGATGAAATATTGCAATCTCGAACACACTAGAAATCGACAAATGTCAGTGTCAAGTTACTGTGACTTTATAAAACGCACGAATTTTTGCAATGATTTGATATTTGGTGATCAAAATTTATGTATTATGCGACTGATTCGAATTTAATAAAAGGCATGAAACCTTTAACATAGAAGGCGTTAGAAAACATTAACTTTTTCTTCGAAATATGTTTCGTTCTAATTTCTTTTGTTTTTCCTGTCTTTGAAAGTTATTGTAAAATTGATATTCTAACTTTTAAGGGACAATTTCAGGTACCCATCATCTGAAAACATTCTTATTTTATTGCAAATATCGTTTAAGCTTTGTTTTCTTTAAAAAGAACGGACAATAAAAGGATGTTTAAGGCTTTTGGTGAGTTTCTTATGGTAATCATTTATTGTCGGAAATTGTAAAAAGAATTTGACGATGTTGTGTGTGATGTCCTGATAATTCGACAACAGGCGCCAAAAACTGAAAGGCTTATAAGACATTTCTTATCCTTTCTGTTTAATAAAACATATTTAAACGAAGAACTTTCACCCAAATATGCGATGGTGATTTTCTAAGAATAGCTTAGATGTGATAAAGGATTGAAAATAAGGACAACTAGAGAGAATCAAACTCATTATTTAGTTGTAACTGATCAAGCGAGACAAGATTGATAATCCTTACACCATGTAGAACTGTTTGGTTTAAAATGTTATTTTTATTTTATAAATTGTCGACAATTTAGAAAAAGATTTTTACATAATCTTAATACAGTGTAACCGGGATATAAGAGAGTTGTCGGGACCGGAGAAGAAGTCTCTTATATCCGATTTTCTCTTATATCCGGGTTTGGTCTATTTTGTTTAGGTAAGTATGGCTCTAATTTGGGACCAGAGAAAATCTCTCTTATATCAGGGTCTCTTATATCCGGGTTACACTGTATAAAGGAAATCTTAATTGAGGTCGGATTTCACTTCAGTATGTAATAGAGTGGAGCATCTTAATAAAAGTGGGCTTGGAAAATCACGTAAAGTGCAAAAAGAACGAAATTAATCAATGAAATGTCTTAATAAGCTCCTTGGGGTCGGAATATTTCCTCAAAATAAATAAATAGACCCCCCCTCATCTATTAGGGCCCCTAAAAGAAGCCCCGAGGACCTGATATGTTCTACCGACTTGTAAATAAATTTTCTGTACTTGTGTACATTTAGATTTTATAATTAGAATCAGAAAAAAACGTTAAAATATCAGGGAGACATAATAAGGAAAGAAGGCTTAGAGAATTTAACACTCACAGGACATATTGAAAGCAAGGGGACAGAGGAAGCCTAACCTAACTAACGAACTCGCGTGAATGGATTGCAGAACAGGGATTAGGAGGAATTGATAAAAGTTACAAATGATAAAAAGTTGTAGAGAGCCATGATCAACCACAACCTGAATAGAAAAGGCAAGAAATGCGAGTTTAAAAATAGAGAGATAAAAAAAAAAAAAAAAAAAAAAAAACGTTAAAGATTATGTTTGACTTTTCTGGACTCGATAAAGTCGATAACACAAAATCTGTGAGAGGGTAAGGGCTAAACACGCCAGTGAAGTTCCTCAAATTATGGATAGAAAGATGACCTTTGCGGCATGACCTTTACTATCTGTCATGAAAATATACAAAGGAAAGATGGAAGGAGGTAGTGAGAAGATGAAGAGGCAAAATGTACGGAAATAGACGACCAGGAAAAGAAACGAATGACTGAAAAATGGCAAGGTTGATCCTTCGTTGGTAATTTGTGGATATGGCAATGTTATTAATAGCCGTTTTCCTACAAGGAAACATTCAGCATTTAGGCACAGTGAAATAAAAGATGGGGACTCGGAGTTCGAATTCCAGTCATATCCATTACATTCACTTACGCGCTAATAACGTTGGGAAAGATATGAGTCCTCTTCTTCTCTCCCGGACATCTGGAGGTAAATAGCAGGACAAACCGGTTTCTATAGCCTTGGATGGCAACTGGTCTACCGCAGAAAGAAATGACAATCTACAACGGGAAAAAATCTGCCTCGTCAGTCATGTATCGAAAGATACATGATCGCCTAATTGTGTATCACGTAACGTACATAACTGACTCACTGACCGAGCCGCTCTTGTCAGATGAAATTTATAATTTTTTTTCTCTTAAAACAATTGGTAGAAAACAAATTTTTCAAGTCCAGTAGCTGTTATCGCTCTTTCCAGTACTGTTCGGGGTTTAATTCCTAAATTTTTATTGGAAGTAGTGTAGAGCGTTAACATCTTGATTAGGATCATTATTTTCTCTTAGAGTTACATGTGTTATTCATTTTCGTTGTTGCTGCTGCTGGTACTCCTCAACTAATATGCTTTCTATTATTTGGTATAGTAAATTTATAAAATCCTGCAATTAAAACAATTTTTTCAGGAAATAGGTTTCTCAAATTCGCTATTGATGGTAGTTGATGGAAGTTTTCTCCCTAACCTTTTGTTCAAAGTTCTGTAGAATGCTAACATCTTGATTATGTATTATTCGAGTTACGTGTGATAACCATTTTATTTTTTACTACTGTTGAAAGTGTACAATTTATAATGTTTCTGTTATTTGGTACAGTTCTTCTGTGATCCTGTAGCGCCAATCCACAGCCCTTTTAACCATTGATCTTAGAAGGCGGTTCTATACGTCTGAGAGGTTATATATTTCTGACAGGTTTTGGGGCCTGTGTTACTTGTATATGAAAGTCTCGGTCTGACGAGGCTATTTAAGAACATGACTCGCGTTTTCAGGTCGATGTTCTTGCTTTGTAGTCAAGAATGAATGCTTAACATATGGAAAATGGTAGAAAACATGATAGAAAAAGAAAGACAAGAAATAATTTATTAAAATTTAAAGTAAAAAGTTTCTTGACAATATAGAAATCTTGAATGAGTAGACAGTTAAACGCAGAATAATTAGCAGAACTGTCCAACACACAGAATTAACAAAGTTTGCAATCTGAAAAAGAAAAGATCAGGACATAAAATAATATAAAGCAAGCAAACGATATATTCAAGGCAAATTAAAACTAATAAACAAAGCAATATGACAAGATTGGACACGCGAATGTAACGTTCTGACTTCAAGACAAGACAGACCGGGACTGAGTCAGATGAAAATGAGAGTCGGCCCATTGGTAATTTGCGGGTATGTATCGTTGAATGTAATCAAAAGTAGTGAAATTTATAACGATAACAGTTTAATTTTCTGAATTTACAATATGACTCCCACCAAAAATAATCCGGTTTTTCATATGGATAAGATTTTTAAAGATAGAGATATTTTGAATGTGCCTTATTTCTACAGAAAAATATTTTTCTCTAGGAACATTAAACAATTTAAACTTTAGAGGACGTAAGCCGTTCTTTTGTGTGTAAAATGTCTAAATAACTACTCTTTGCCTGATAAAGATAGCAAGACCAGAAACCGGTATAGCGAAAATATGGACAATAAAGTATAATACATTTTTTAAAAATCCACATTATAATCAAAAACGTTTGCGGCTTTTCTCTTTTCTTTAAAATATACACTTTTCTCTCGTTGGAACAAGTATAACCACTCCCTTGTATGTGTGTGTATATATATATATATATATATATATATATATATATATATATATATATATATATATATATATATATATATATATATATATATATTACTAGTGTGGTTGTCTCACTAGATCAGTTAAGACTGAAAAGTGAGTTCGATCCTCACTAGGTGCTCCATATTTTTGGCCGTATGCCACAGCTAAGCTACGCTTAGAGAATAACTATATATTTTCATCTATTTCTATAATTCTCAAAATGTCTGTGTGTTATTGGATGTTGTTTATGCGTTTCCACAGCTTTCATCCGATTTCGATTAAATTTTCTTCTTCGACAGATAATTCTTCAGTCCTGGTTTTGAGACCAAATTGGCTGTAAAAAATTACGACCTGATTTTTTATACTTTGCGCAAAAATGAATGGCAAAATTTAATGTCTGTAAAAAAACAGCTTACATTCAATTTAGAGAGGTGAAATCGAAAAGATTATTACAATTATAAAAAAAAAATATTATAAATAAAAATTATCGTATATTATTATTATGACGCTACATGGAGGACGTTCCTTCCTTGCAAGACTGAGAACTCAAAAAACGGCCCTTTTCATCCCCCCTTCAAATTGTTACCCCACCTATTTGGGGTTGTGGCTCTGTTGCACCCAATTATTGTTACTAATATTGATTTTCGGGTGGGCTGAATTTAAAAACTATAAACTTATAAACTGCTCCAATTGAAAGGCAAAAATTCCCAGTAATGAAACACCCGGTCGAAGACTGGTGATACTGTTAGTATATATATATATATATATATATATATATATATATATATATATATATATATAAGTGCATTATTAATTTATTGTTTTTTATTTTAATTTTATAAATCAGGCTATCGGCGAAAAAAAAAGTACATTTATTAATATATTGCTTATAGCTCTATTCTATTGCATTAACACCAATATCCCACATGTGCGATATATATATATATATATATATATATATATATATATATATATATATTGGGCAGTATATATATTATATTATAAATAGGTAATCATACAAAGAATTAATTAATGATATTAATGTAATTAACGGCGAAATCTCTTCGCTAACAATCTTAATAAGGCATTAACTTACTAATAATCCATTGAATGACGTGATCCTTATGTATAAAATCGTCAAATAGACCAGGTGTTTCTGAGCAGCGAGTTTTTTCGAAAATTTCACATTTTCATGCACATGTTGTAATTTTTCCATTTACAAATAAAGTCCAAATGAAAATCCATTCAGATAAACTTCTTTGTTCGCTGATTCCTCGCTATGCTTTTGTCCTTCAATACGTCTTGTGAGTATTATATTTTCCATTCTATTCTTCCCCATAATGTGTGGAAATATTTCAACAGCCCGTTTATGATTTTAAGCTTAATTGTCTTTCTGGTTCCTATTTTGTTTAGAATCTTGGTTCACAGGGTATTAGTCGGTTGTTGATTCAAGTTCTTCATATAGGGTGGGGTTACTTAAAATTTTAAATCCGTGATTCCTAATATCAACATTAGCCAGTTAGTAAGCGCTAAAATTTTAAAGAAACTGTTGTTATTATTATTATTGAATTTGTGAGAAAACTATTCATTAATGGATAGCGGGAGGAAGGCAGGGTGGTGTAATTGATAGCGGGTGGGAGACACAGTGGAGTAATGGATAGCGGGGTGGAAGGCAGGATGGTGTAATTGATAGCCTGTGCGAGAGACGGTGGAGTAATGGATAGCGGGAGGAAGGCAGGGTGGTGTAATTGATAACAGGTGCGAGAGACGGTGGAGTAAAAATAGCGGGGGGGAAGGCAGGATCGTGTAATTGCTAGCGGGTGGGAGAGACGGTGGAGTAATGGATAGCGGGAGGAAGGAAGTGTGGTGTTATTGATAACGGGAGGAAGGGAGGGTGGTGTAATTAATAGCGGAAGGAAGGCAGGTTGGTGTAATTGATAAGCGGGTGGGAGAGCCGGTGGAGTAATAAATAACGGGGGAAGGAAGGGTGGTGTAATTGATAGCGGGAGGAAGACATGGTGGTGTAATTGATAGAAGGTGCGAGAGACGGTGGAGTAATGGATAGCGGGGGGAAGGCAGGATGGTGTAATTAATAGCGGGTGGGAAAGACGGTGGAGTAATGAATAGCAGAAGGAATGCAGGGTGGTGTAATTGATAACGGGAGGAAGGCAGGGTGGCGTAATTGATAGCGGGTGGGAGATACGATGAAGTAATGGATAGCGGGAGGAAGGGTGGTGTAATTGATAGCGTGTGCGAGAGACGGTGGAGTAATGGATAGCAGGGGGAAGACAGGATGGTGTAATTGATAGCCGGTGGGAGAGACGGTGGAGTAATGGATAGCGCGACGAAGGCAGGGTGGTGTAATTGATAGCGACAGGAAGACATGGTGGTGTAATTGATAGGGGGTGCGAGAGACGGTGGAGTAATGGATAGCGGTAGGAAGGAAGTGTGGTGTAATTGATAACGGGAGGAAGGCAGGGTGGTGTAAATGATAGCGGGTGCGAGAGACGGTTGAGTATGGAATAGCGTGGGGAAGGAAGGATGGTGTAATTGATAGCGGGTGGGAGAGACAGTGGAGTAATAGATAGCTGAGGGAAGGCAGGGTAGTGTAAATGATAGCGGGTGGGAGAGACGGTGGAGTAATGGATAGCTAGTGGAGGCACGGTGGTGTAACGGATAGCGGGAGGAGGGACGTAGAGTAATGGATAGCTGGGGGAGGCACGTTTAGTAATAGATAGCGGGGGGGGACATGCAGTAATAGATACCGGGTGGAGGTAATAGATAGCATGGGGAGGCACGGTGGAGTAATGGATAGCGGGGTGGGGAGGTAAAGTGGAGTAATGGATAGCGGGTAGAGGGATGGTGGAGCAATGGAATGCGGGGGAGATATAGTGGAGTAATTTATAGCGGGTGGATGCACGATGGAGTAATGGATAGCGGGGGTGGCACGGTGGAGTAATGGATAGCGGCAGGAATTGAGGAATCAGAGAGCCAAGTTCGAATTTCAGTCATATCCACAAGATTCAATTCTGTGCTAATACCCTTGGGAATGGTATGAAGCCTGTTCTGTTACCCCCATCTATGGATAAAATAATGGGACAGACTTCGATGGCAACTGGTCTACCACAGAAAGATAGTGCAACCTACTGCGGGAAAAAATCTGCCTCGTCAGTCATGCATCAAAAGATACGTGATCGCCTAAGCGTGTACCACGCATGTCACATAACTGATAACTGACTGAAAAAATATTAATTTTTATTTTGCAAATAGAAATCTGTCACACTAAGCAAAGATTTCGTAGTACATCGGATCAAATTAAAGATACCTGTCCCTGGAAGAGGATGGGTGAAATTGCTAGTTTAGCCATACACTTCCTACGTTTATTTCCCAAAGACTTAACATTTCTCAACTGTTCTTCCTGTAAACGTCACTTCTAATTTTTGCATGTTAACCAAACCCAAAATTTCGCTCCAGAATGCCAGCTCTCTGTTTACCTTTAAACTTTTAATCTTTTCATTTCTCTTCTTATTTCTTATTTTATTTTCCGTATTTTTCCACATCAATTACGCCTTTTAGATTTTAGCTTCATCTGCCGTCTCTTAACCTATTCGCTTTTCTTTCTTTTATGATAAAAAAAGAAGAAAAAACTTTTCAGCTTTTACGTGATTGTTTTTACCCCCAGCGCATGCACTTTGCATTTTCAAAATGATTTTATTTATATTTTTAAAAAAGTTCAATATATTTTTTTTTAATCCAAAGTTATTTTTTACCTCATTTCTGACTTTAATTTTCTGGCAGAATTTTATAGACGATTTTTTTTTTAATTCTTAAAAAGGAGAATATAAAATAGCAGCCATCACGCATGCGCATCCGGAAAATAGTTTGAAAAGCATATAAGTCCTTTTGTTGTAAAGACAACTCATCATTGATCTTTGGGAAGCCTTCATCGCATTTTGACAGACGGCTAGTCATTACTTCTGAGAATTATTATTATCATTATTATTATTATTATTATTATTATTTAATCCCTGCACCATCACCAAAACACATTCTTTTAATCAATGAAGTTGCCATGTTATTTTTAACGTCATCTTCAGTGACCTGTCTGAATCATTTTATAAAACTACTCATTAGTAGAATTAACTAAATACTTGAAAGTTTTAACTGCGTATTTGTGACATCCTTTTATTTTAGTCAACGGCTAATCATTAAATTTTTTACAAGTTTATTTTTGGCTCTATGAACGTCCCTCTGGAACTGTTCGGTCGCTTGAAAACGACTAAAACAGCCCTGCATAATATTCGCAACCTTTAGAAGACAGAAAATATTTCTAGATTTTAAGAATCTTTTAAAGAAAATTACAATTTATTCATACAACTCCTACTAATTAAGAAGAGAAGAGCGAGAAGAGGTGGGTCCATCCCTTTCCAATGGCTTTTGCGTATAAATATAAAGAAACCGACTGGTATTGGAAACCGGCACTTCGATTTGGAATTCTGAGCCGTTATCCATTGAACCACGCGTACACCCAAGCTTTCAGCAGCTGGTATTCCCAGGTATTGAACAGGCTCGATGTTGCTTAACCGGTACTTCAGGGTGATATGTCTGTAAACCTGTGGTAATCGAGGAAGCATCTTCTCGGCTTTCTTTTACATAAAGAAATGGTTTTGAGAAGAAGCTGTTTGAAAGGAACTTTTTCCTTGTCAGTGGATCATGAATCCAATGATGTTGATTCAGCTGGTCTAAATGGTGAAGCTAACAATTGTAGCTGCCCAGAACATTTGCTATGGAAATAGCGATTGAGTTGGTCTGTGACTTTAAATCTCTGGGAAAAGGGTTGTAGGGTGGAAAGTAATTCCTCAACCATAGGGTTACGTAGACGCTTTTTAATTTGTCTGGAGAGTGATATATCCCAGATATGGCAGCAATACTCAATTTTCAATCAGATCTGTCTCTTTTAAATGTAGAGCAAGGTAAGAATAATATAATCCTTTCATTATTCCAGTCTCTTTAACGCTAGTTCTTATAAAAAGAAAACTATGAGTTCCACTTGAAAATTAAATGCTAAGAACAGATGATAAGTCAGAACATTGGACACTTTGATGTGGTATAATAATTAGCAAGCTTCTTTTGCTAGATCAATTAGGACTGAATATTGAGCTCAATCTTCACTGACTGCTCCTTACTTTAGGCCTTTTGAAACAACTAAGCTACACTGTGTAAATCGCTACTAAGCACTTTGACGTAGTGTAATTTTTACCAAGGTTGTTTCATTAGATCAATTACGACTAAGTAGTGAGGTCGGTCCTCACTAGGTGGCAGTTACATTCGATCTTCTGCCACAACTATGCTACGCTTATTAAATCACTATTGAGCACTTCGATGTGGTGCAAGATTTTCTCGCTAGATCAATTATGACTGGGTGTCAATCCTCAGTGAGTGCCACATACTCTCTGCCTTACGTCACATCTAAGCTACGCTTAGAATATCGCCATCATAAGACCCAACTGTCTTTCCACTGATATCCTATAAGGTATCACCATGGGCAGAAGAAGTGCAGGTAGATGGGGAGGAGGTGGATATTGTCTGACAAACGTGGAGTGAACTGGAAGATCTTCCACATATACATAGGCATTGCCATGCAACGGAGAAATAAAAAGGGACCTGGTCAGGTTCTCAGCTGCGCAGTGACCCCTTTGATAACTCCCGGTCATGATGATGATGAAAATGATTATGGATTTTTCTTTCTGGTATTACTTCTTGTTATAGGACCTTACCCATAATAACATAATGGACTATTCCATACGTAATAAATACTGCGCCTCAAGAGGAAGTCTGGAGTTCCGTCTGAAGTCTGGAGTTCCGTCTGAAGTCTGGAGTTCCGTCTGAAGTCTGGAGTTCCGTCTGAAGTCTGGAGTTCCGTCTGAAGTCTGGAGTTCCGTCTGAAGTCTGGAGTGAAGTCCGTCAGAAGTCCTTCAGTGGTCTGTCAGTCAGTCAGAGCGAGCGAGTCAGTCAGTCGAGTCAGAGGCTGTCGCGTTTCAGACAATTACTACTAAACCTGATTGTTCGTACTAACACTTTTCTACCTCTCTGTATAAATTTCTGTTTGTAATATATCTGTGTTATTCCATATCCGCCTTCGAGTTCTTCTTTATTGGTTCTACCTTGGACTATCACCGTGGTACAAGGAACCGGACCATAACACTTCTCTAACAAGCTGAAAAATTAATTAGCTCCAGAACATGAACCGACGTTTTATATTAATGTCGTTTTTACACTTTGCCCTCCTTACAATGAGACTTGTATCAATTTTTCTTCAAATTATTTATCTTTCCAAACTTTGCATGCATTCTAGAATTACTACTCAAAATTATATGTTAATGTTTTTAAAGTTTCACTAATTAGGTTAATAATGCGAAACTTCGGTAAGATTCATAAAACTCTTGCATCAAATATTGTTAGTGACAAACCTTTAACGAGAATTTATGTCCATTTCATGAAATATCCTGTCCAGTTTTGGAGAATCTATTTATTTTTCTGCAAATACGTATATTTATGCAAAGATTGTCGGTTGTCAAAACTTTAAAAGAGTATGACCATCGGTGCCAAGTTTAATCTGTGGTTTCAGTTCTCGTAAGAATAATAATGGTTCTTAACCCTGTGTTAGTCACCTTGGATTTCTGAAAATGGATATTCCGCTAGGGTGTTCACACACGGCAATATAAAAATGCTTGCAGACTTACAATTATGCAAATTATTACCGTATTGTCGAAAAAATAACATTGAAGTCAACACTCATGGCCTGACGATTGCGTCTAGCATGAAACAGCCTGTTGCCCCTGAGCCCTTTATCTTATAAATATGGCACACCTTAAAACTATATATATATATATATATATATATATATATATATATATATATATATATATATATGGTGTAATAGAAAAAATGTCTAATTGTTAGATTAAGATTTGATCCGTTGTATCTTAGAAATGATAAAAGATATCTAACTGGAATTCCCCGGGGTTTTTATATCCCGATGAGACTCTATATTAAGCAACCAGAATGTATAATTACTCTCCAAGCTTAACAGAAGAACCCTGATGAAATCGATCATAAATGAAAATCACATGTTCATCGTTAATTAATTATAGATTGGAAGCTCATAAACGTTTGAATTTAAGTTCCTATACACACACACACACACACACACACACACACACACACACACACACACACATATATATATATATATATAATTCCAGGATCATTTTCCACCTTATTCAAGATAATCTTCGACCTCTCTACCCTTCTAACATTCTGTCCTGGACTAGCAAGTTGCCACACAGGTTTCACGTACGATTTTATTTTCAAGTCTTTTTCCACCGCTCTTTGGATTGCCATAAGTGAAAATCTTCTCTCCCGTGGCAAACGTGTTATAGATCGAGTTGAATCTTTTTATAATCTTTTTAGCTCTAAGTTGAAATGATAATCCCCCTTCCTGTTCTGACCTCATGGTCCAGTTTTCCTCTCTAGTGCCCCCTCTTTTTTATTCACCATTCTCTTGATGGTTCTTGTATGGACTATAAAGACAGAAGCCAGAGTATGAATGTTGGTACCATTACTGAAGGTCTGAATGTTTTTCCCTTTTGCCAGTGCTCAGTTGAGAAGACAGTGGGGCTGACACAAAACAATTTTAATCTATTCTCTTTCTAGCTGAATAACTCAAAGGGGTTTGCACTGATTCTTAAGACAAATGGTGTCAAGATGGCTAAATTTCTTATATGAAAAAAAAAAAGAAACACAGTTTAGTGTTTTTTTTAGATATTAAACATTTTGTGGGATGGGCAATTGTGCTGTTACACGATTTGAACAATCTTGCTGTTACAAAAATATAAATCATGAAAACTTAGCTTTTTTAGTCAGGTGTTGTGACAGGACAACTTCAAGAGGACAAAGTGACGTCTGCCTTCAATGGCAATTGAGCTACAACTATGCTACACTGCGAGGTAAAAATCCTTACTTAGTTAAGAGAGTAGTTGGAGTGAACAAAAGAAACATGTTGCTAACAAGGAATTACAAATATTTACAAAATTAGGACTAAGGCAGGATTATAGCTTTGTGACTTGTAATAAAGTTACATTGAGACTTTCATATAGAAAGTCTCATACATAGCGACGACTCTACTCAGCCTAATCTAAGCTATCAGCTGTATTTAACCTCTTTTTCTGATCAAAGCTTAAAAGTGACTTTGAGCGAGTGAAAGCAGGTTATACGTCCTTCAAGAAATAATAGGGGCTTTCTTAGCTGCATCACTGGCATTGTCCAACTCATGGTATACTCTTGAAAGATCTCAGTGCATTCTTGAACTATAAGTCTCCATTTATTTCGATCTCAAGATGCAGTTTCCCACTCGGGATTGTCTACATGGCTGATTGGAATGAAATTGTTTAAACTTGGAGCACTTCCTTAGTTTAGCTTGGGGTATCCAGAAATCGCAAAAACGCATCACTAACCCTAAACTGGCACAGATCGAATCGCTACTTTTACGATCTCACTATATTCTCTTCACTTGAAAATCTCGAGAGCACGCAACTTAAGTGGCGACGCGAGCTATATATATATATATATATATATATATATATATATATATATATATATATACAAGCCTGTTTCCCTGTATCACGCTCATTAGTGTAGCTAGACATCCGATTGCTTGAAGCCGAGATCGAAAGTCGACCGATTTGGAATCAGATACTCTACCCTTAAGCTATCGGCGCACGGCAGAGAAAGGCAATATTTTAACGTATTATATACGTGATGTATATGAACGCCAAATCAGAAGCCATAGCGCTCAATTCATATGAAAACCTGTGCGTTATAAGCAGGAGCAGCCACTGTTAAAAATTCCCTTTCCCCAGGGTGCTCAATCGGCGAACGAGAACATGTCCTCCAAATATATATATCTATTACAGGACGGAACTATTTGGGAGCTAGTGGTGGTTGAGCCGCAGGAAGTTGCAAGTCAGCGTGACCAAGGGTTTGAGGGTACTGGTCTTATTGAGACATTTGATCACTTCAAATAATGCACACTCTCACAGAAACTATAACTAAATTCCGGTCAGCATTTTACGGTGTATGTATGTACGTATGTATGCATAATAGTTTAAATACGATCTGTCTCTGATATTGTACATTTCTCCATCCCTTAATATAGCTCCCTTCAAAACCTGCATTTACCGCATACACCCACACACACACATATATATATATATATATGTGTGTGTGTGTATGTGAGTGTGTGTATGTGTGTGTATTTAGGCAGCAATCCTTCTTTTATGCACATTTCATTGAAAACGACAGACCATGTGCTTTTATTTAGTTTTTTATACAATTTCTCATGCGATCTAATAATTTTTTTTTTCTTTTCGGACAATAAATTATATAAAATCTGTCCGAATGTTCTTTTAATCCGACCGCTTTCGGCAATACATTTAGGGACAGATGCAAATCCTTCAGGATAGAGGGAAAACTTTAAGGACAGCGGGAAATTTGGTGAAAAATATTCATGATCGATACCGCATTGAATCACCGCCTGACCGAAAAAGAAATTTTATCGGCGTATATCTGACTAGCCGGAGGGAGCAATCCACGGTAGTCTCATATATACAAGTCACCAAGACGGACAAAAAGCATTAACTCAAATAAAATTAAAAAAATTTTTTTACGGTCAATGGTAGTTGTAATAATACATTCAGAAACAGCTGTTTAATTTTTCTAATTTTTCCCATTTTTGCCCAACATATCATAATATTAGGTTGGTGCAAAAATAATGACGTAATAATGTCGTTTTTTGACGATTTTTTAACGTCAAAAACGACATTATTACGTTATTATTTTTGCACCAACTTAATATTTAGGAATCAGGTTGACTCCATGAGCAAATTAAAAATATTCTTGTTCGCATCTGCAATCTTGAAATTTTGGATTGCCAGTTTTCATTACTGCGATTGTTATATATGTGATCTTTTATCACGATTTTTTTGTGCGATAACGATTTTTGTAACTCGGAAATAAATTTGAAAAAAAATTAAATTAATTGCGAAATTCAGCGAAAGTCATCCATGGAAGAAAAATAATTGTTTGAACAGAAGTAAGGAGCTACGTACATCAATTTGTCATTTAAATTAGAAGAATTATCGTTGAATCTTTAAAAGATAAGCTTAAATGCAGAGATCTATTTTGAGTTCTTCTTTAACTTATTGTTGCTCTCTTGCTATTTCCCTGAAAAGGGTTCAGATGAAGGAAGTTTATTATTTTCAGCGGTTCTGTCGTTCATGGTTAAAATGACTATTTTAGTGAACCACTTCCATTCCATTCGTATATCATTGGTAAGAGAATGCTTTCCTGACTACTACAATCTAACCTATTCATGTCTACGGGGAACCGTTATGTTCCCTATATATCCCCATAAACTCTACCTCGAGTGGCTCTTCGGTCTTGTACAGGGTGAAAATAATTTAAAAAAATAAAAAACGTGATAGAAATAAGTATCGCGAGTGCAAATTTCCCCTTCTGTGTGGTAACAACCCCTTCATTATTGGAAAAGATTGCAACCCGAAATTCCTGGGTCTTTGAAGTCCATTTTATACTTCCAGTAGCGTACTAACATGAAATGTAAATAACCGAATTACCGACGCCCACGCAGTATAAGCGGAGATATTAAAAAGGTCTTCGGCAATCCTAGGCTAACACAAACCTCCATGCTCATGGTCTACCGAACTGTTGAACGCCCTCCAGCGTCTGAACCTTCCTGTCCTGCCATTCACTGTCTGCGGATGTCTCTACATATGCACTATCGAACTCATTTCCCACAGAAAGAAATGTCGATGAGCAGCCCAATATACGGGAATGAGTTCCGCCAACGATAAGGGTATGTAGTCGAGTCTATTTCCTTCGGTTTCCTTATGCTTTTCTTTTTGGAGAAGAGCAGTTCACAAAGAAAATAACATCATTCGAGAAAACCAGAAGACGAATAGAAAAGACGAGGAGAGGCCAAAGAAAAGCCAGAGCTCTGAACTATCCTACCCTTCCATGCGGTGGCTGTGGACCTCTGTTTAGATCCAACATAGGACTCATTTCACACAGAAGAGGATGTATATGAGCAGCCCAATACACGGGAATTAGTTCCGCCAACGACAAGGGTATGTCGTCGAGTCGATTTCCTTCGGTTTCCTTAGGGTTTTTTTTGTAGAAGAGCAGTTCATGAAAAGAAAGTCCTTCCAAAAACACCAGAAGACAGATAGAAGAGACGAGGAGGGGGCCAAAGAAAAGCCAGAACTCTGAAAACTGTCTAACTGACCTTGCAGTGGCTGCGGACGTCTCTTCAGATCCAACATAGGACTCATTTCACACAGAAGGAAATGTCGATGAGCAGCCCAATACTATGACGGAAACCCACAAACCAAAGTATTATATATATATATATATATATATATATATATATATATATGTGTGTGTGTGTGTGAGTGTTTTATATTCCGCGCTAATAGGAATATATACTTGAAAAACAAGATGGATAAAATAAGTAAAGGTTTATTGTAAAAAAAACAAACAAACAGTACAATAAGAATAAAGGTAACATTTATGCACAAGGTCGTCGCAAGTCAATGCAGTAGTGAGGGCTACTATTGGAATGGCGGTAGTTCTTGCGTAAGACTGAGTCATACTCAACAGACTCCCGCTAATAATATGTATCAACCTCACACAGGGTAGTATGTGGCACAAGTTAATGTGAGGCAATCCGACCCGTAGGTTCGGCCAAATTTCCCCGTAAACCTCGCATAAACGGGTTCAGGTCTGTCTACCTCCCCGGACGAGACTCATTCGGCATAGTCTCGCCCGGGTTCCTCTCTGCCCAAAGGCGTAGAGTTCGGCAGCAGCCAAGATCTAAATAACAGATCCAAGCAAATCTCTGTAGTCCGTTGACTTATAGATTCTTATAGGCAGTTACTACCTATAGTGTAGTCACTCATGGGGGTGACAGTTTATTCCATTACTTCAATATATATATATATATATATATATATATATATGTGTGTGTGTGTGTGTGTGTATTCTATGTGTGTGAGTGTATCTCGAAAACAAGGGAGGTGAAATAGAAAAAACAAAGACTTTTCTTCTCCTCACGTCTAAAGACCAAATTGTTGTTCACGAAAAAAAAAACAAAATTCTTCGAAAACACCGGAAGACAAAGAGATCCCAAAGGAAAGCCATAGCTCTCCATCCCCTGAACCCACCTACCCTCACATATGTTGGCTGTAAACGTCTCGTCAAATCCAACACAGGAATCATTTCACACAGAATGAAATGGCGATGAGCACCCGAATACACGGCAACGAGTTCCACGACGATGATGGCATAAAGTGAATTTATAATAAATCTAGTAATTTGTATGGATACAAAATTTAGATTCGAAATTTCATCATCTTGCCTTCGACGAAGCGACAAATAATGAACTTATTTACTTAAACAGACTCCAAATTTTTGGCACTTCCCATATATTTTCACCTTGAAAAATATTTCTCTTTCAATCAGTATCAAATTCTTTTATCCGAAATTATAATTCAACATATTAATATGCTTTTTGTCTTGAACATTGTCGTAGTTTACTACAGATGTATTCTTAATTGTCATGTATAACTTGTAGCCAATATTATAGATTTGATATTACAATTACACCCACCAAACAGATATTACTTATAACTAAAGTTAATAAACATAAACGTATTATTTCTTGAAGGACGTATAACCTGCGTTCTCATCGATGAATAACATTTCAATTAAATAGTGCTATCGGCGCTTATCGATTTTTTTTAAACGGAGAACAATGACAAGTATATTGGCTCCGAAAAAATGCCGGTTTTCTGCGCGCCAAACTTGAAGCATGCATAACCAAAAAGTACAATGATAATTAATATAAAATAAAAGGTCTTAATTAATAAACTTTATAAAAAGCAAGAAATCATTTCTTAATTAAGAAATTAATTACTGACATTTTCTGATGTTGTTTGGTTTCTTTTTGTCTTTCCTTCTCAAAAGCCGGGCCAAAATCAACCAGTATCATCCAATATTATAAATTCCAACGTATATCCTGATCATTTATCGGGTGTGCAGAAAATTTCGTCTTCAGATCGACGTTAAACGTATAAAAATAGTTCCTACTCCCTCTCGGGCATATCACAGAATCAAAAGCCATCAAAGGTTTAATTTTCGATTTCATATTTTGCCAGGGTAATGATTTCTAAGTTCAGTTTTGAAAACGATGAAAATGGACACAGGCTTTTCTTTTCACGATTCTAATCCTTTCAGGGCGTAGACGAACATGGGTATCCACAACTTCCTATCATTTGCATTACTAAGGAACATTTCTTACGGTGGTTGGGAAGTGATTGAAGCCGAGATGCCAGGTCAGGACCGATACCATTACAAATTCTTCTTTGGATTTTGTCAAGAATCTCAAAATACATTCGTCATGGATATGACGATAAACTACATCCGGTAGCAAGGACCCTGACCGGAAAAAAAATGAAGATTTTAAGGAACGTGAAACCACCTCTTAACTGTTGTTGTTCCCAGGGCCACTGTGACCCGAAGTAGTAGCAACTGTTAGGGTCCTAGCTATAGGCAAATAGTGAAAATCCAAACAAAAGCCAACAGTACATTTTATAATAAAATGAAGAAAATTATATATAATTTTTGCACTTCCTGATGTCTAATGGATTGAGTGCGATGGGTAAATTGACCCCATTTTAGATTTTTAAAAAAATTCGCGTATGCGGGTTGTTTTTTTAGGGGTGGGTGTTGTTGTTGACTACACAATATAGTAGGGTCAGTTGGGCACCGTCTGTAAAAAAAAGAGCTCCATGAAGCAATTCCCTCCACCATAAATTTGGAAACGGCATGCTGTACTCCTCTAATACGAACATTTCAGATTGTTTGGGTATTAATCTGTGGACAGTGCAGACAATTCGGAAAAAAGTTGGCTGAGTCTAATGGTGATTACGAAGAAGTCTATAGTGATCACTGGTGATGCCGACGTTATGCCACTATTCATCTTCCCATACGGCTTCAACACTGAAGACCTACAGTAAGTGCCTTGAGCGAGCAGTACTGCCTGAGTCAAGGGGATGGCTGCTGGAAGACCTTATGTATGGCAACAGGACTCTTCACTATGCCACACAAGCGGAAAAACCCAGGCATAACTGTCAGACAATTTCTGTGACAACATCACCCCTTACATGTGGCCACCTAAATCCTCAGATTGCAACTCCCTTTATTATTATGTGTGGGACACAGTTGAGCGAGAGACCAACATAACTCCTTGTAAAATCAAAGATGAACTGAAGGGAAGGATAATGACAGAATTAACTAACTTAAACAAGGAGACCATCCAGGAGGTCGTGATTGACGCCACTGGCGATTATATTGAATACATTTACTCTTTAGCATTTTAAGGTATTTTTGTGTATTTTTTGGAAACTTTTGGGAAACTTATTTTGTTAAAATAAACTGTCGGTTTTATTTTCATTTTTTGTGTCATTTAGACGACAATTTATCCATCGCAGCCTGTATTTATAGCAAAGTGACAAAGAATGCAATCTTAAAAATATAAAACTTATTTTAAAAAATATAATTTAAAACATATAACCATAAATAACAGCAGCCTTACTATTTAACATTAACTTTTTCGTCTGTTTAAATACAAGGTTTTTGTACACTATTTACATTATTCGGACTATTGTCCTCATCTTTGTCGCCATATTTATTATAACGTTTCGGCCGTTGTACTCTCCGACCTTCTTCAGGTGGTTGGAATGTCGAACTGAAACCTTTATTTCGCTGACTGGGGTAGACTGTTCTAGTTCCACGTGCCATATCTGATGGACGTCAGTTATCATTTATCTCCTGTTTAATTCCCTCTCCAAGATCTCCACCGCCTTAAACAGACATTGAACTCGCACTCTTTGGTTTTGTCAATGGATCTAACTAACGCCTTTATCCACTGTGCCAAGGTTTTGTTTTGAAGAAAACATTGTTTCGACATTAAATGGCACAATGGTTTGATAGGCCATAAAACAAACCAAGACAATCTAAATATTAGGTTGGTGCAAAAATTATGACGTAATAATGTCGTTTTTTGACGTATTTTTTAATGTAAAAAACGACATTATTACATCATTATTTTTGCACCAACCTAATACATAGAAGTCCCAGATTAGATGTCACAGGAATATTCACTGGATAGACGAACCGTAGACATTTCTTTTAATCATTTCACCCAAGGAAGGCGGAAATACCATTAGTACGCAAGTGATCACAGAAACTGAAAGTGAGATAAAAAAAAAAAACTGGCTAGGGTAGGGGTGAGGAAAGGACAAAAGATGAACGGGATCCAAGAGGATTGACGTTACATTTAAATTCTTGAAGATTGTAGTTATCAAACAAGTAAACAAGAAGCGTGAGAAATGAAAGTGTTGAAAGAAACTTGACGAAAAATGTGAGATATTATTTGGTGAGAAAAGTTGTCAAACATTGAAAAAAACGTTCCTAGCAACAGGCATAGTAACTGATTTAATATAATCAGTGCAAAATGTTAGCCCCAAAATGTACCATTGTTTCTTTAATGTTATTCTGTACAAAATTTAGATTTAAAATGATTTATTCCTGCCATATCAAACCTCACTCACTAGCTTTAATTAAAATTAAAAAGTCTTGTGTAGGTTGGCATTTCCTACTCTACAACCTCTTTCCCCATAGATATAACGTTAAAATCATATCGATACTCTATCACTATTCCCATGGCTACAATCAATTCTTTAGTTCCATTAGCTGAGAACTTTACATGGCGAGCACCTCATTCCATACTATTATATTAAAAATAAGTATAACTTTATACCTTGTACTTGTTTTCTATACGTATCAGTGCTTTTAATGATGCTTGAGTAAAAAAAAAAATGTTCTCACTGTTTTTTGTTTTAAGCGACAGTGAAGCAATGGATAGCGGCTCGGATTGAGAAATGGGAGAGCCGAGTTCGAATTCCGGTCGAATCGATTACATTCACTTACGTGCTAATAACCTTGGGAAAGTTATGAATCCTCTTCTTCTCCCCTCCCATCTATGGGTAACTAGCAGAACAGACCGGATTCTATATCCTTGGTTGGCAACTGGTCTACCGCAGAAAAAAATTGGCAACTTATTGTGGGGAAATAATTGCATCGTCAGTCATGTATCGAAAGATACATGATCGCCTAAGCGTGTATCACGCATGGCACATAACTGACTGAACCGCGTTCATAGCCATATGTTTGAATTTTGTCGAGAGATAATATTCGTAACACATAAAAACAGGCACTTTTTTTTTTCTGGGAAGAGACAGAAGTGCGCCGCGTTGGTCGTACAACGGGAATGTCATGCGTTACCCAAGGATTTTCTGTTCGTGTTCACCGAGCGTCCGTTTCAAATTCGTTTATCCTTGTTTATGTTTCTGGTGTCTCAGCTGCATTCGTCCCGTACGTCTGGTGTTCCCATGTGGAAGTCTTGTCCGTGCCTAACTCATTGCTATCCAGTGTTTTATTCCGGTGTTGCTGAGTTTTCCGTCCCTCTTCGTTAGCAGATACACAACCAATAAAAAGAAAATGGCTTCAATATGTGATTTTTTTTTTCGTAGTGCTTAGAAGATTCCAAATCAAAGGGCAATCGGCATCTATCATTACTATCATCATAATCACAACTTCCTACCATCTTATCTCCCATTCATATCACACACCTCATTCATCAATAATATTTCGACTGTGACACTCTACCTTGAGCGACTCTCCAGCCTTGTATTGAGGAATTGAAAATAAGGTAGAAATGAAAGAAATAAAAGGAGGAATGAAGGAATAAAATGTGGAAGGAAATAAAAAGAAAATTTAAAAAGATGAAACGAAAAAAAATATATTCAAAAGAAATTTAAGAGGAAAGGGCAAAAAATCCTGAAAAAAGAAAGAAAAGGAAAATAAATAAAAATTGGTAAATAAAGAAAGGAAGGAAATCAAACGAAAGAACAAATATGTAAATTAGATTTAAGAAAATTAAAAAGAAAGAAAAAAATGTAAAGTAATGAAAAAGACTGATTATTCAATTTTATAACATTTCAACATTTGTTGGACTATTAAATCATGAATCTGCCGTGATCGATCTCAAAATGACGGGTAACCAGGTTAAGACGCTAACCGCTGCTGAGGAGTCCGAATAGCAAAAGTGAAACAAGAAAGGAAAAATATTTTACAAAACAAATCTTTTTTTTAAAATCATTTTCACACTTAATATTTTCTTCAGTATAAATCCTATAGATCTAATGTTTATGCGTTATTACCATGTGTCAGGCAAGGTCCTCGTAAGTGTAAATGAACGAGATGATAAAAATTTAAGTAAAAAGCAATTATAAAGAAAAGAATAACTAAAAAGAAATACATAAGTACCAATCCCAAATTTTTATCTACACAGTCCCAGCCATTTTGTCTTATATTTAAACCTAGCTTCAGCTTCCAAGCAATTAATAATATTTAAATAAAAAACACTATAAAATATAGACATACAACATATGTAGTGTTGATGTTCCAAGTCATTCATTATACTTAATCAGGTCTTAATTCGTCTCCTTTTCATTCTGTAATATTGTGTGAATAAGATGAAGAGGATTAGTTTAAGGTTAAGGATTAAAAAGAAATAAATCTCCGAAATAATCAGCAACCGCAATGATTGCAGGAAATATATCGTACTTCAGAAATACGTGACAGTTTCAGTTGACGTAATGAGAAAAGGAAAAAAAAAAAAAAAACAGAATGTGGTGGGTTCTTATCATTGGTCCGTGAATTGGCTAATCAACAACTAAGAAGAATGCGAGATTACTTGGCAAAAAAACAAAAAAAAAAAAAACAAAAAAAAACATGTGCTTCAGCTTCAAAGTCTCTACGGGGAGAACATCTATTGTGGCAGTAAAAATCTGAATATAAGAATCTTTCACTTTCACTCTTTCCGCCACTGACAATTAGTCGGCAAAATTTCGCTACTGGAGACAATAAAAGTAGCCAATACGGAACATGCGTTGTGCTATTTCTTACTGGAGATAAACGCTTCTCCTGATGCAATTACGACTGAAAGATAACGCGATATTAGGGTATTGGCCTGAAGATGACCGGAAGGACTAATGCAATGAAACCGCTTGTACGACCTGCGATGGAACAACGAGAATAGTTGCTCAAATCCCAGTTCAAACTACATATGATGTGACGATTTCAGAATTCCGTCACTACTGCTGATTATCCAAATAGATCTATCATATCCAATTGGAAATGAAATAAAATCACTATACTGAATTCATCAATTGAATTTTTCATTAGATTTCACACAATTTCAAATTGTATCTAAGATGAAAATTTCTTACTTAGCTATTCTCAGTGATAAAATTCTAAGAAGTTTTAGAATTTATGAATTTCTATGATAGTTTTCATATCGAGGACGTGAATATAACATTTTTATCATTTACTAACTTTCAATATTTTCCTACATTTCTATATTATTCCTGTTGTCTGACGTTCACTCAGAATTGTTTATAGACAAAAAGATGGTATTTTATCTTTGATGTCTATCTTTTCTTTTTGGATCTTAACTCATTGTTTTGACTGTCAGAATGTTACTTTAGCTTATCCCTTGAAGAAAGATAGTAAAATCTGATATCAGCTTTCAAAAATAACCTCGCATGACTAATGGCTTCACGATTGCAAAGTCGGGTCTTTGATGATAATCAAGTGACGCGGGCGGGCGGGCGGGCGGACGTGCACAAGGTCGAGGATGAGAAAATGGAAGAAGACGAGACCCTTAAAAGCAATTCTTCCCCGGAAAGAAGGTCAACTTCCATGAAAAGGAAAAGATAACTCTAAGCAAAAACTTCTCTTTTGTAAATTATAAAAGTCGAAAATGATATATCGCTGAAGTTTTTGCATGCTTAGAATGTCTTCAGATCTAAAAGAATACATCAATAAAATCTCCCCAAAGATGTAATTCATGTCGGAATAACTTCTTGGTTGAAATGTTTGCATTCATTTATACAAAAATATCTCTATTTATTTATATTCAGAATTTCTGTCTCGGAATATTTTTATCTCCCTTGAAGCAACTGTATTTTAAATTCATACCAGGATATTTTAAAATCCTTTCTGATATAGTAACATACAGAATAATTATTAGGTTGGTGCAAAAATAATGACGTAATAATGTCGTTTTTTGAAGTATTTTTAACATCAAAAAACGACATTAATACGTCATTATTTTTGCACCAACCTAATATTATATACAGAGGAGGCACGGTGGAGTGGCCCCTTGGATTGAAGAATCGGAGAGTTGAGTTCGAATTTCAGTCGAATCCATCACATTCAGTTACGTGCTAATACCCTTCGGGAAGGTATTGATCCCCTTCTTCTCCCTCCAGCTATAGGTAAATAGTCGTGGATAGCAACTGGTCAGGCAGAAGAAATGAAACTCACTACCCTGTATGGATGGCCCTTTCACCTCCTAAGGAAAAATAGAGAACAATTGGTAAATTGTAGCCATTTTATATTATTATTTTCGCACGTGTGCATTGTTAGTTTTTTTTTTCATTTTGTTGACTACACAGTATAGTAGGATCATCTGGACACCGTCTGTAAGAAAATATGCACCATGAAGCAATTGACTGCGCCAGAAATTAAGAACGGCGTCAGAAAAATAAGAAAAGAACGCTCGCATTTGTTGGTGACAGTCTTAGTGTTGTGGAGTGATTTCACCGTGGAGGCTTGTATTTATACTAAGTCGGTCCTAAAATAGGTTCGGCGTACAAAACGTTAGGAACTTGACATAATAGGTAATGACGCAGAGTAATCTAGTTGTGGTCGCTGATACTTCAGTATTCGACTAACTCTGGTCCGGTGTCGACTGACTCACCGACGATATTCAGTCACCTCCCCCCCCCCACGAGGGCGTCATGTGGCACAACGCCTTTTTAACGTGGGATCTCCGAGCCCATAGGCTCGGCCAAAAATATGCCCATTGAACCCGTATAAACGGGTTCAGGGTCGGTTTACCTCCCCGAAAGAGAATCCGCCCTTCGGCGAAACCTCCTTCGGGTTCCTCCCCGCCCGAAGGCAGAGAGTTCAACCGATCAGCCAGTCGACTGAATGACCGACTGACTAGTTACTCTTACTACTCCTACTTATTATAGGTCGGAGAGTCTATTAACTATAGAATAGGTGTGTTCCACTATGACACTTAGACACAATACGAAAGCAATCATGAAGTGTATTGAGGTAGTAGCGAAACCCTGGTTCAAAAGGGTGTCTGCAAGAAAACCCTATGTCTGGCAACAGGACACTGCACCATGCCAAAAAAGCAAGAGAACCCAGTCATGGATGTCAGACAATTTCTGCGACCACATCACCCCTTATATCTGGCCACCTAACTCCCCAGACTTCAGCCCCCTTGATTATTATTTGTGGGGTGTAGTTGAGCGAGAGACCAACAAAACTCCTTGTAATACCAAAGATGAACTGAAGACAAAGACAATGGCAGCATTCACCAACTTAAACAAAGGAGACAGTCCAGAAGAGTTGCAGGAGATTCCAAAGTCCTCCGGATGATGTGGTTGAAGCTAATGGCAATTTTATTGAATAAATTTACTTTAGTATTTTAATATATCTTTGTGTAATTTTGATAAATATATCTGTTGAAATAAGATGTTATTTTAATTTTTGCGTAACTTAGACGACAATTTATCCATCGTACCACACACACACACACACACACACACACACACACACACACATATATATGTATATATATATATATATGATGCGATGCATAAACTCTTAAAACTCTTACACAAACATTTCCCGAACTCAAGCACCCTACACAAAATATTCAACAAAAACACAGTAAAATCAGCTACAGCTGCACCGAGAATATGGCAAACATAATAAAAAAGCACAATAGGAAAACTATCAATAAACCACATGAACAAATTAAACCTCCGTGTAACAAAAAAATAAAATAAAATAAATAAAATGACAATGACATAAGAAAAATAAATTAACCAAAACAAATTACCAAATCACACCCGTTAGAATAGACGAAATAGAATAAATAAATAAATAAATGAACCCAAATAAATAAAGTACATAATAAACAAATTACCAAACTATTATGACGAAAAACATAGCTATAATTGTTATATAACGATAAAAAAAATACTACGCTACTTAAAAATCGAAAATGGAAAAGAGTAAGTATATATATACAATATAATAAATAAATAATAAAAAACAAGGAAAAATAAATTAATCTAAATTAATCCAAATAATTAAATAAATAAACTAACAAACCGATCCTGATAAATTAATCGTTGGAAAAAAAACAAGTAAAGATAATCAATCCAAATGAATAAATGAAGTAATAAACAAATTAAAAACTGTTCCCGCCAAAATAATAGTTAGAATAGACCACAGCAATCAATCCCAAAATTGAATAAATACCTTTAATCATCTTCCAAACCAAAACAAAACTATTAAATAAGCGATACAAACAAATCTTTACTACGGTTAATAAAACACTGATTAAAATAAAAATAAATAAATAAATATATAAGATAAGAAATAAAAATAAAAAATAAAAATAAATAAAAATAAGCAAAATAATCTACCCCCCCCCCAAAAAAAATAGACTACCCACTATGCACCACTGATCCGTATATATTCATAGCCGAGAAAAAAAAAAGGGCTCGTTGGCTGGCGATTGGGCCTAGCAGGAAACAGCCTGTCGCCTCTAAGTTTTGACTTCAATGTTCACTTTTATATATATATATATATATATATATATATATATAAATAAATATATATATATATAATATATATATATATATATATATATATATATATATGGTGTTCCAATAATTGGACTGATTTTAAATGTGAATTAAGTTTATGCATTTCTTTTTTAACGTCAATTTTCGTAATAGGCTTCGATAACTTTAACATGTTTGATTGTTAATCTTTACATGGTTGAAATTACCAAAGACTTAAGTTGTTAAATCTGAAAGAAAAAGAAAAATCATTAGACGCTTAAAGTTAATCCAATTTAAAATCGGTTCAAGTTATTAGAACATTCTAATGCCAATTTATAATTGGTAGGGATAATTTCAATGAGGATATTAATCCAAAGAATGCTCACTATAAATCACAGAGAATTATAATCATAATAAATTAAGAAACAACTTAATGATCCATTTCGATTATAATTTCTTTCGTGAATATTGTTATATTCATCTCTTCAGACTGAAAGTTTTCAATAAATTGAAACAAGTCATCCGGATTGATACACTAGATTAACAGGAGGAATGAATAACAAGAGAAAAGAGAAGAAAGGCGGAGAGGAAGAAAGGAATAACAGATTTTCGAATGTAAAATTCTATGTAAAACATAAAGAGAGAGACAATGCGAGTAAAAGAGGGGAAGAGAGAGAAAGAGAGAAAGAGAAGGAAGGAAGTAAAAAGGGAAGAAAGAAGAAATAAAAGATGAAATAGTAGAAAATAGAATGTCTGGTCAAGAATTTTTTCCTAAACTGTTGAAGAAATTTGGACATCTGGAGATGTGATATGTGATCAGATTTACAACCTGTGCATACAAGAGAAGATTGCATTAAATAAATGCAGAAAAGCTGATAAATTATAGAATCAAAGAAACGAATTTATTTTCAAGTGTAGACATAAGAATAAGTTTAAAATTCCCTGTAAATTTGACTTTTGAGGATATACACTTGAAGTGTCGATTATTTTAATGGGTACTAGAACATATGTGTGTACATATACTCATACATATGTATATGTGTGGATATATTGCTTAGCACGCATTTTTTGTTTTTTTATGTGTGGTTATATGTATCATTGTCGTACTGATGTATTCATCGACTATAATTTGAAATTAATAATTTTATTACTATGATTATTAGGTGTATCTTTATTCTGTTTAGGTTTATATTCTAAATTTGTTCTCTATAATCATACTTATGATAAAACCCAGGTTGTGTGTGTGTACGTTTATATATTGGATGGGATTTCCTTCATTTTTCAACCGATTTCAACAAAACTTCACAGGACTACGTAAAATTACCTTGCGCCAAAAATTGGAAAAACACAATTGTTTTTGCACGAAATCAATTTGGAAACACGATTAAGAGGCATTAATTAAAAGGGGACAACTCATATCGAGTTATACTTATAAAACCCAGATTGTTTGTGTGTGTGTGTGTGTGTGTGTGTGTGTGTGTTCGTTTATATATGGGATCGGATTTCCTACATTTTTCAACCGATTTCAACAAAACTTCAGTTTTTTTTGGCAGGTAGTGTTTCTTATTGTTTTGCACACTTTTTTCTTTAATTTTACATTCAGAATGCTTTAAAAATTCCATTTACAAGACAATTGTTTATAATAAAATTCTATTCAATCGGTAGACTCATAACGATTGAAAACAATGTTTTTGTTTGAGTTTGGGTTTGACCAATTCGTAAAAAAACCCAAAAAAAACAAAACAAAAAACTAATTTTAAGACATGCGTGCCCGTCAACCTTAAACAATAATCTTTGTCAATTTTATTTTTCAGTCTTTATGATAGTCGATACTTGATCTATCTCTTACTGTT
Source organism: Acanthosepion lycidas (assembly GCA_963932145.1). Taxonomy (NCBI): domain Eukaryota; kingdom Metazoa; phylum Mollusca; class Cephalopoda; order Sepiida; family Sepiidae; genus Acanthosepion; species Acanthosepion lycidas. The sequence continues at coordinate 92,791,043 of OZ010590.1, forward strand.
ACATCCCCGGGAAACGCCGGGCTCTACTGCTAGTTATCTATATATTTATTTATTTATTTATTTTTTATCTGTGACACTGGTCAACAAGATGTTTGGTGCCAAGAAACAAATGACATTTTTTAGCTAATATGATGGTGCTGATTCCGAAATGACCTTTTCATGGTTAGTTACCGTTTTGCAATAATGAAATTGATCATTTTTGGAAAAAAGGCCAATTTACGATCTTGGCTGATCACAAAATTTACTTAATAAAGATCGCAGAAACCCATCAATTTTCAGGTAGGCCGAGAAATTTATGACAGCCACCTGAAATAAACTATTTTTATAAGAAAAAAATTGTTTTTGAGTCAAACATTTTAAAACATAAGTACCGGACTTTTACAATCTATCACCAAAATTCAAATTAACTGAAAAACTTTATCAGTAAATCACTTTAGTAAACCTGATAATTAAGGTTACTTCAAAATAATCCTCATATCTTCTGTTTGATAGTTATAAATTTATCCCATCACTTTTATCCCTTCACTACGGAAGGAAACCAAGCACATTGAGAACATTTTGTTTTCACAATTGGAAAGAAAATCCAACTAAAGACATCCCAATTGAATGCACCTATTCCATTGTACATGATACTGCTGGAGTATCAAAATGGACTTAAATAACATTGAACATGACAGACAATCAAAAAAGAGAACATTTTTACCATAAATCTTATATTCACGAAGGTTTTTATTTCTGCTGTTAGTTTATTAAATGATTTGATGAAAATACTTGTTAGTCTTGGTATATTCAATCGTGCTATTTTTAAAGACTTAGGGTCTGATTGCTATTGCAAAAATAGTATTTCTCAATAAGCAAACCAATATTTGTTCGCTTAAATATGAATTGAGAGGTTTCTACGATTTTATTTTGGGAAATATTGACATCGGTCAATATCATATATACAGAATACAAATGAAACAAATGAGGCATTTCCCTACAGCTAAAATGGTAGCTAACCAAGAAAAAGTAAGGTCATTTTCAGATTCAGCGCTTTCAAATTAGCTAAAAATATGTTTTGGTGTCTCGAAATCATTTCAAATTATTTCTGTTGACCAATATTATTTTTTATTAAAAGTTTAATCACACACCACAATGGCCAACCTTCAACAATTTAAGGCCACGTCATTGTATTTTAGTTTTTCTACTATCCTTTCTTTTATTTCTACGATCTTTCCTATTCCCTTCCTTCATTCCTTCTCTCTCCCTCCCTTTCTCACCCCCTCCCTCATCCTTTCTTTCTCACTCTCTCTCTCTTACGTTTTAAAAAGAATTTTATATTCGGAAATCTGTTATTTTTTCTCTTCCTTCTCTTCTCTCTTGATTTCCCTTCCCCTTGTTAAATCGAGAATATCTATCCGGGTAAATTGTCTCCATTTATTAAGAACTTTAAGTCTGAAGAGATGAATATAACAATATTCACGAAATAAATTATAACCGACATAGATTTTTAAGGTTCTTTCTTGAGATATATGTATATATATATATATCTTGATATATATATATATATATATATATATATATATATATATATATATATATATATATATATACTTTATTTTAGGATATTACAACATATAAATAAAAGCTAGATAAATATTTCTATATTGAAAATCATAAAATAAAGAATATATATATATATATATATATATATATATATATATATATATATATTTTTTATTTTAGGATGTTACAACATATAAATAAAAGCTAGATAAATATTTTTATTTTGCAAATCCTAAAATAAAGAATATATATATATATGCTTATATCTGGATGTTAAGGTACAAATCCTTCATTAATACATGTTTGATTAAAGGAAGGCAAAATTGGGGAATTTTTTTCAAATTTCTTTGTCTTTATTATTAAATTTGAAAAAATGTCCTCGTTTCGGAGATTAAGTGGAAGGGATATGAGGAAGTAGTTCCGCTCTGGGTCAGTAGTGCGGCTGATGAAAAAAAACCTATGCCTGGCAACAGGACTCAAACAGGAGAACACAATAGTGGCTGACAGGCAAAAAAACAAAAGCAAAAAAACAAAAGCAAAAAAAAAACACAACTTTACCCTGAAAGTATAAAATCATGAACAACATATATAGATTTTGATATTAAATAACTCATACTGAGCGATATGCCACTGAACAAAATCAAGTTGCAACTAACTTCAACGTAGATTTTATTGTTTCGATCTTTGTGTGCTCCGGCCTTCATCAGACTTTCATGCTGATAAGTACTGCTGTTGACGTCACGCTTGACTTCATTCATCAAGATTTCTTTATTGCAGCAGCTGCTGGTAAAGTCATTTTACTTTATTATTAACAACTCCAATAATATATTTATGTTCCCTTAAGGTTACCTGGATCGACAAGAATCTCATGAATGGCGAATGGTACCATAGGTGCTAATTTGTATACGAAATTGCTGCAGAAACATCCCCACTCACAAAAAATAGAGACAAATCTTACAGATGCATGCTGGGATTTCTTCGTGGCCAATAAAATGAATCATTTGTCCGTCTCATCCACCATATTTTGCTTCTTTCTTGTCATAAAGTTAAAACGCTCTAATGACTTATCTGTATGACTTTTGTGTGTTAATACCATTCTTACGTTGTGAGTTTTTTTTACTATCATTGTTGCTTTGACTACTTTTGTCTTGTATATATATATATATATATATATATATGAAAAGTTGTTTTTCTGTATCGCCCTAGACATTTTCCTCACCAGAGTCTATCTTGAACATTTATGAGGATACCTTTCGTCCATGCATCGAATCCGATTCTTACAACTGGTCTGAAGCTTCTGCTTTGTATCTAGAGATTCGTGATAAAATCCAAAGATTTATCTGCAATATTATCGATCCTGATCTGGCATATCAGCTTCAAACATTTTCCCATTGCTGTAACGCAGCATCCGTGTGTTTTTCGTATAAATATTTGCATGGAATTTGTCCTGATAAGCTTTTCTCATTGGTACCGTGACGTCATGAATTTAACAGTAGTAAGACCTTTGAAGCTATGGTCACATTTTACTGTTGAAATTGGTGAAGGCAACTATAACGTGGATTCCATCACTTCTTTTATTTTTTCTCATTAAATAACATTTGTTTTGTTTTCATTCTCTCTCAGTAACCGCTCGCGTCTTAGTAGATTTTATTAGCGGACTGGAGTAAAATGAATTTTAAAAAAAGAAGCAGCTGAGACGAGGAAAAGTACTGGATCTAAGTCATCCTACCTATGCTTAGAAGGAAAATAATTAATAAGCTGTTATAAGTTATAATAAATTAATTAAAACAGCAAATGTTCAACAATAGATTCAAACACCCTTCATTACAAAAAATGTTCAATCCAATTAATTTATCTTTGAAATATTTTCATCTTTTATGTTATGACTCATCCCAGCAATCTAGACAGGCGTTAATTTTGCTTGTCTTCTTAATAGTATTTTTAATGATGGCTCAAGATTATATACATTTCTCGACATTGTTTCTTGAAATACATACAGGCATTTTGGCTACCTTCAGAGATTACAATTTCTTCTAAGCTGGTAGTTTTTTGTTTTTTTTTTCAGTCCAAATCGGGTGGTAAGCTCCATCCAAGGCTAAATACCGGGACGAGTCCGATAGTCGACAAGTACCGTGAGGGAAAGTTGAAAAGAACTTTGGAGAGAGAGTTCAAGAGAACGTGAAACCGCCCAGGGGTAAACGGGTGGGACCGCTCACTGAGATCGCGGGGGGGAATCAGTCCGCTGCTGCCGAACGTGGCTCAAATTCGATTTGGTTGTTGCCAGCAGCGTCTAATTTAGATATTCTTTTACATTTTTAATAATTCCTCTTTTCTTTTGACATATTTAATTAAAACACATAGAAATATATATATTTAAAGAATTTTACATAATCTTTTTTTTTTCTTAGAAATACTTTTTATCGATGTCTCAGAATTATATATATATATATATATATATATATATATATATATATATATATATATATATATTCCTGGGAGTCTAATTATGATAGTTTAAGCGTTTTATTAAAATTAATACTGTTTCCCGAAATATCAACCAGCAATATAGATTTGGAAGTTAGCGATAATATTAGTTTGGTATAAAAATAATGTCGTTTTCTCACATATGTTACTATGTGAGAAAACCTAATACATGTTTGCATACGTGACTTACAGAGAATGAAGTTTCGCATTGCTCTTAAAATCTAATCTCTTGAGATTTGGTTACATTTTCCTTGAATATTTTTACTATCAGTCTCAATGGGTATGATTATAAATAAATTGCAAATGAACTTTATTTAAAACTTCTGCAATATTTCTTCATATAGTTTTGCAAATGAAAGAAATAAAAGAGAAAATGCAAGTTGCTATTTCCTTTTTAATAATCTTAATTCTGGGTTTTCTTTCCTTACTTAGCATGTTTGTTGCGCCCTGTCAATTCCTCGCAAATAATAAAGCTGTCCCGTTTTGATCCTGAGAAATGACATGAAAGTCATATCAGAACGCTGTTTGGTTTCACAGTGAAAAGAAAGAAAGAAAGAGAGAAAGAAAGAAAAAAGGAAGAAAGAAAAAAGAAAGGAAGAAAGAAAGAAAAAAGAAGGAAGGAAGAAAAAGAAAAAGATAGAAAGAAAAAAGAAAGAAAAAGAAAGAAAAAAGGAAGAAAAAAGGAAGAAAGAAAAAAGAAAGAAAAAGATAGAAAGAGAAAGAAGAAAGAAAGAAAGAAATAAAAAAGAAAGAAAGAAAAAGATAGAAAGAAAAAAAGAAAGAAAAAAGAAAGAAAGAAAGAAAAAAGAAAGAAAGAAAAAAGAAAGAAAAACGAAAGCATACCTCATAAATGTTCCGTTTTGATTGCGAGTAAAGACGAAAATGACATCAGAGACGCTGTTTAATTTCGCTGAAAGAAAGAAACACTAGGCTAATCTTCATAAATAATGGACTATTCCGTTTTGATTGCAAGGAAAGACGGGAACAACACGTAAGAGACACTGTTTGATTTCAGTGAGAAAAAGAAAGACAGAAAGAAAGATAGAAAGGAAGACCCTACCAATACCTCATGAATAATCGACTGTTCCATTTTGATGGAGAAAAATGATAGAAAAGTGATCTCAGAGACGTGTTTGGTTTCACAGAGAAAGAAAGACTGAAAGAAAAAATAAAGACAGTAAGGCCATTCCAATATTTCATAAATAATGGTTGAAAAACGATGCATAGACTCTGCGTAATTGCAGTCAAAGAAAGAAAGAAAAAATTCCAGAAGGAAAGCCATAAAATGTTCGTGGCTACTACTAGTGACTTTTTAAAATGATTAATGAATCGGAAAAATTTCTTTTGCCGATCATGGGCTAAGGGTGCTTAATTGTTAGTAATAGAAAGGATTTTTTTTTTCAAAATGTCAAAAAATTTTTTTAAATTCCAAAAAAAATAAAAATAAAAGTTGGTTTGTTTGGGTTCCATGATGTGAGATCGATTTCCAATGAATTTCTATTGCAGCCATTTTTACTCGTGGACTACTTGACCGAAATCGATCTTTCAACGATTTCACAGTACTTTTGGACACAAACTAATGCAATCCGCAGTTATTTAGGAAATAAAAGGTTTTTTTAAGTCATCCCTCTACGTCATCCCTTCTTCGTCTACGATCTACGTCGTTTGTTTGTGTACCCTAAAAATATTGTGTGTAACGAAGTAATATTATACCAATTACTTGGCTCTTTAATCCCACCAGGGGAACAGTTAAAACTTGCTTAGTTGGTCGCCTTGGGCACAGATCCCGAGTTTATCTCTGTATCCCACTAGCAGAGTGCACTACTGGTGTAGCAATTTTTATCATTGTTTCTCTTGAAATATTCATGAACCGATTAAGAATTCCATTTTTTATTATATTCCATTTTATGGAAAATGGCTTCAGATTATTAACCAAGCTGTGCATCATGATTTCAAGATTTTAAAAAGGATTATGCCACTTTTCTTATAGCCATCTAGGAATGCTCATGGGTTGAAAAGAATAGAATGCAGCATCAAAAGATTATTAGTAAATCCGTGAAAGTTACACATCTTCCTGCTAATTAGACAAAATATCTGGCTTGAAGGATAAAATCTAACATTTCAATTTAAAGTTTTTCGTTTATTTCCACCTTATTTGTTTTCCTTTTTAGGAATAGAGTACTTTTATTTAATCGGTACCACCCCAGGCAAGGCAGTAAAGCCACTAATAAACAAGAGGTTTACTGGGTGTGGAAGAATTAGGAACGAAAACATTAATAATCGACGGGAAGAGAAAATAAGAATCAAGAGGACATTAGATAACGATTGACATTGCATTAAAATTTTTAAAGATTAAAGTTGGCTGGAAAGCATCGAGCCGGAAAGGAGTTCCACAAGCGAGAAGTGCGAGAAAAGAAACTGTTAGAATAAAAAGAAGTCGCATCTAGCCAGCTTAACTGCAAATTAATGAGATCTCGACCCCATTCTAGTACTAAGCTTAAATTCGAAAATTCTATGTGCATAACGAAGACCTAATCCGAACAGTTGACATGAAAGTATTTATAGAAAAGATACAGAGAGGCAACCTAATGGAAAGTGACTGAAGCGGAGATGTCAGATCAGGACCGATAATATTGCTGATTCTTCTTTGGATTTGGAAGAGAATGAAAATTATTACTTTGTCGTTGAAAAAAATGATTTTTTTAAACTATCATTTGTAATTTCTTTGAAAGAATTTAAAGAATCATTTGTTTGCTTTGCATCTCAACCCACTGACATCATTTTGCGATTATTACACGTTAGATATGAAGCAGCAGTTTAATTTTATATCAAAGTAAAATAACTGCAAGCAAAGATTAAAAAGAAGGAAAAGAAAACTAATCTCAAGAAGTTTACATTTATCAGCTCAAAATCAAATTTAATCCAAGCATAGCAAAATTTAAAGCGATTGCGTTGTCCGACAGGACGTAACGTATTCACGAATCCCACGTTTCTAGGCAAAGCATACTAAAAATTGAGATTCTCTCAAAGTTCACAGAATGCAGGACTCAAGAGCCACACAATGTAGAGAGTTGCTGTTAAAATATCGTCGATGACTGAGATGAGATATGAGTGAAAGAGGGTGTGTTGAGGAGGAAGATTATGTCACTTAAGAGGATAGATAACGATTAATTTTTTTTATTTCAAGAGGTGAAGATTTTAATTTGTAAGAAAGCATACCTATTATTATCAATGGGTCATTTCCGAGTTCAATTCAGGAGAGAACTTGAAATGGCCTCGTTAAAATGCTACCATTCATGTGGCCTCCTTCACATATGACCATTCATGTGGCCTCGTTAAAATACAACCACTCATGCGGCCTACTTAAAATACGACCATACATGTGGCTACGTTAAAATACAACCATTCACGTGGCCTCGTTAAAATACGACCATTCATGCGACCCCGTTAAAATACGACCATTCAAGTGGCCTTGTTAAAATACGATCATTCATGCGACCTCATTAAAATCCGACCACTCATGTGGCCTCGTTAATATATGACAATTCGTGCGACATCTTTAAAATACGACCATTCATGCGACCTCGTTAAAATACGACCACTTATGTGGCCTCGTTAAAATATGACCACTCACGTGGCCTCGTTAAAATACGACCACTCATGTGGCCTCGTTAAAATACCACCACTCATGTGGCCTCGTTAAAATATGACCACTCATGTGGCCTCGTTAAAATACGACCACTCATGTGGACCGTTAAAATACGACCACTCCCGTGGCCTCGTTAAAATACGACCACTCCCGTGGCCTCGTTAAAATACGACCACTCCCGTGGCCTCGTTAAAATACGACCACTCATGTGGTCTCGTTAAAATACGGCCACTCATGTGGCCACGTTAAAATACGACCACTCACGTGGCCTTGTTAAAATATAACCATTCATCCTCACTGGAGAAAACTCTGGATTCGAGCGCTGCTGATGGTATTAACTTTCTTTTGTTGTTTTATTTATTTATTTTTTTGTTTTTTTCTGAGGTACTAATAGTTGAGAGACACCTTTTTGTTCATTGAACATTTCCTTCTAGGTCATAAGCACTTTGTTGGCCCTTTCTTAAATTGGGGTACTACCTGCAGAAATGTTTAGTAATGATCTGAGAATATTCCTAGACTCATCGTTAATAAAAAGCAGCAAGTGGGGAGGGGGCAATTGAATGTCTAATCGAGCTTCTCGGCTTGACAGTCGAACTCTCTGCCTCTGAGCAGAGAGGAACCCGGACGAGGCTCCGCCGAAGGGCAGTCTCGTTCGGGGAGGTTGACCAACCCGATCCCGTTTTTACGGATTCTACGGACATTTTTTGGCCGAGCCTACGGGCTCGGGAAACCCACGTTAAACTCAGCCTTATGCCACATGCAACCCTCATGGTGGGGGGTGGTTAGATACTGAATGTCTAATTTCTGACATCCATGAGCGTCATCAGTCTACTTGGAAGCCCTAAATATCCGTAGACTTACATTGTGTATATTTAGTTTTGCTATTAGTTCAAGAACACGATCATCGAAAAATATAAAGAATCAATATTAAAAAATGATCATTTATAGTGAAGCATCTTACTGCGTAAAGTCATAAAGTTCGATTTTTTTTTTTTAAATTCCTGAAAAAGAAATATTCTTTTATCTTTAATGCATGCAAATCTGATTCGGTTGTAAACTTCAATGATTAACACTCTGTTTTATTTTTTCTTCTCTAAAATCATCAGTTCGCATATGTTGATACTATACTCCTATTCCGGAATAGAGTTGACTCTCAATTTCACACGAGACTAACAAGGCAACCAGATGCAAAATTAACTTGAAATGACCACAGACAGAAGTGAGCGAGAACCTCGATTCACTCGAAGTCTGTTGTAACCTCGTGAGAGGAACAGCTGTGAGGAAGGTTGGCTCTGATATGTTCGCGTGTGAGAAAAAAAGTCTTTGGATAAATATATAAACAAACAAGAGAAGACTTCGGCAGTCACCCGATGTGTAGTTGAAATTTGATATCTACGAAGAGTTCAAACCGAAGAGCTTTATTGTGAGTGGGCCTGTTCCTCGAGACTAGAAAAATAGCAGGTTATGAACAACGGTGACTTAAATATAATAAGTCACCGATTGAACGACGATGAAGAAACAATGATATGTTAGCCTTTTGAGGTACTAAAAATCACAAGCGGGTTACTACATCACTGAACTGTTAGAACAAGTGTTACGTTTAACTATGTATACTTTTTGCTCATTACTAATATGTAATGTGTTATATCCTTCTGTTGATGTATAGACCTATGCTATAATAGTAGAATAGGTTTAAAAAATAAAATATTTCCTAAATCCTTTCAGATGGATTATCTACTAATGATCTCCTCAATACAACATCAACCTTTAGCACACTGTAGGTGACTATTTTCACCAAGCAAAATTTTAATTCTGCCAATGTTAAATTTGAAGTTCTTGTTTGTGTAGCTATATCCTTCTATGGCAACACCTAAAACAATATTGACTGAATTTACGAACAGATATATAAAACACTATATTTTGAGGGGATCCCATATACAGTATAAAGGGGAAGTAATATCTATCATTGACGCACAGTGTTAAATGTTAGAATATATAAAACTGCTTGATTAAGTTTTTGAGATTAGAATTGAACACGTCCCAGATATTTAATTTTAAATCAATATTAAGAGGAAGATAACAAAAGAACGGAAATTTTACTTCAAGCTTTAGCAGTCTGTAAGTGGCTATTTTTGCCAATGCCAGCTGAATTTGAAATTCTTTTTTGTGTAGTCATATCCTTCTATGGCAACACCTAAAACAATCTTGACTGAAATTACTAGCCAGGCTACTGCAATTTCAAATATATATGACTAATATATAAAACACTATAATTTGATGGGATTCCATATGCAGGAATTAATATTTATAAGGCCAGCGTTCCTCGTCAATCAGCTAAGATGGTTTCTTTATCCAGATAATCGGATAAACAAAACGAAAGATCAAAACCCAGTTTCAAAGCGAATGACAATCCAAGTGGTACTAATTACACTTCCCGACCTCAAAATAAACTCAGAGTTCAATTTTGTCTGCAGGACAGCATGGCCTACGCCACAATGTGTTTGGTCAACACCCACAGAGCCCGCGTTTCGTTTATATTGCAACTATGCTGTACATGTTATCTAGTGTGATCAACAGTCTGAACAAGGCCAGGATGCTCAAACCATCGGTGACAATGACTTGTGACGTCGGCTCCCATGTTGACCATGTTTGCCGTAGTCTCTGAATATGGAATCCAGTGAAGTCCGTAATATCTTCAATATCAGAGGTTGACAGTGTAGATACGGGGAAAGTAGCGGCTGTTAATTCTTTAAGTCTTCGATATCAGGCTGACAGTGAAGATATTTTGGGGAGAAAAAAACAAAATGGCTGCCTTTATACGCGTCGCATTGAATATTTTGAGCTTTCTGATTGGTTAAACCTTCTATTGGTGAACTATAAAATGAGTCAGCTCATTTTGACTGGCTCACTAGTACATATATCCAAATAACTGTAACATCCCAGGGGTTCTGTCTAACCAATTTCACTAATTTTCAATAAGGCTTGGTTTTTCAGACACTTTTTAAAGTGCCTCCTCCAGTCTGATAACATGAAGGTGACTTCGACCATCGTGAGATTGGAACATGAACGGGTCTCATGGTCAGAAACCGAACGTTCTAACCACTCGGCCATGTGTCCTTGATCTACACCATTAATCACCAAAGAACTAATCAAGACTACAGATTAGAAATAAGGAAAACCCATACATACAGGCACCACCTTACAATTTTTGTCTATCATTCTCTATCTCTTTATTCTCACAGTATAACCCATCTTCATTTTATCTATTTATCTGTCTAATTCTGGTTCTATCTATCTATCTATCTATCTATCTATCTATCTATCTATCTATCTATCTCACTGTCTATCTATTTATCTATCGCCTCGTCTCTTTGCCTAACATATTTTGATTCTATCTATCTATCTCAGTCTTTACATTATCTATCTCACTTTTTTTCATTATCTATCTATCTATCTATTTATGTCAGTCTTTCTATCTATCTATCTATCTATCTATCTATCTATCTATCTATCTATCTCAGTCTTTCCATTATCTATCTATCTATGTATCTATCTATCTATCTATCTATCTATCTATCTATCTCAGTCTTTCCATTATCTATCTATCTATCTCAGTCTTTCCATTATCTATCTATCTATCTCAGTCTTTCCATTATCTATCTATCTATCTATCTCAGTCTTTCCATTATCTATCTATCTATCTATCTATCTATCTATCTAACTATCTATCTATCTATCTATCTATCTATCTATCTATCTCAGTCTTTCCATTAACTATCTATCTATCTATCTATCTATCTATCTATCTATCTATCTATCTATCTCAGTCTTTCCATTAACTATCTATCTATCTATCTATCTATCTATCTATCTATCTATCTATCTATCTATCTCAGTCTTTCCATTAACTATCTATCTATCTATCTATCTATCTATCTATCTATCTATCTATCTATCTATCTCAGTCTTTCCATTATCTATCTATCTATCTATCTATCTATCTATCTATCTATCTATCTATCTATCTATCTATCTATCTCAGTCTTTCCATTATCTATCTATCTATCTATCTATCTATCTATCTATCTATCTATCTCAGTCTTTCCATTAACTATCTATCTATCTATCTATCTATCTATCTATCTATCTATCTATCTATCTATCTATCTATCTCAGTCTTTCCATTAACTATCTATCTATCTATCTATCTATCTATCTATCTATCTATCTATCTATCTCAGTCTTTCCATTAACTATCTATCTATCTATCTATCTATCTATCTATCTATCTATCTATCTATCTATCTATCTCAGTCTTTCCATTAACTATCTATCTATCTATCTATCTATCTATCTATCTATCTATCTATCTATCTATCTATCTATCTATCTCAGTCTTTCCATTAACTATCTATCTATCTATCTATCTATCTATCTATCTATCTATCTATCTATCTATCTATCTCAGTCTTTCCATTAACTATCTATCTATCTATCTATCTATCTATCTATCTCAGTCTTTCCATTAACTATCTATCTATCTATCTATCTATCTATCTATCTATCTATCTCAGACTTTCCATTAACTATCTATCTATCTATCTATCTATCTATCTATCTATCTATCTATCTATCTATCTCAGTCTTTCCATTAACTATCTATCTATCTATCTATCTATCTATCTATCTCACTTTATAATATTCGGATTCAATCCCTCTCTTTTTCTCTCATCCTCTCTTTTTCTCTCATCCTCTCTTTCTCTTTATCTATTTTATTCTGATACCATCTATCGAACTCTATAGCCCTGCAAGTTCCTCACTGCAGGCTTATCTAAAGTAGACCTGATCTCGATCTTTACTTACACTTCTTCCCTTTATTTCTCTTTATCTATTTCTTTTTTTTATCACCCTCCCCTTCTTCCCTCCCTGCCTCTCTATCTCTATCTCTCGCACTCTCTCTTCTACCATGTCATGAGCTACACATTCGGCCGCACAATCAGAATATGTATTCATAAAAAGAAAATAAACCTTTGAAAACAAGGTTCGGTCGGCGTTCATTCGTTTTTAATACAGAAACAAGACAATGTCAAAGCTAAGCGTAGAAAATTTCAGTTTAAGTGTATAATGCTGAGCAATCAAATTGGGTCTGAAAGAATTTTACATCTTAAAAGCAGTCGAGAGAGAACAGCATAAAAACGGCTGAGCTTTGTAATGGGAAATATTGGCGTTTATACATTCTTTACAAGTATACAGTTCTGCCTTTCGTCCATCAAAAATTTGTTTTCCTACTATTTTTAGCGCAACATATAGGAAGCTTTGATCTACGCATTTATCACCTTTGTCAGACAGACGGTGTATTTCGTATGCGTTTTAAGTTGAGAATGACGTCAAGGAGTTTACCTTTGATGTGATTTTTTCTTATTCTTTTTTTCTATTGTTTTCTGAAAGTCTTCTTTTCGTTGCTACTTTCCATTTCATCTTTTACAAGGCACAAGGCTCGAGAGATGCGCTAGGTTGAGAATGATTGATTGATTGATTCGTTTATTTACGATTTGCCAACCCTTTGCAAATTATTTAAAGACAGAAAATATTTTTAGATTGTAAGAAATTGTTTTTGAGATGAAAATGGTTAGTGACACAAGATTTAAATTTGCTTTAATTTTGATTTTGTTCAGCTGTTTTATTATTTGGTTGACATTCTTGTCTTTGTTTCACCTTGTTAACTCACAGATGGTGGTAGAAGAGGTGGATTCATGCCTTTCCCAAGAGTATTTGCGCATTTACGAAGCCAGCTGGAATTGGAACTCAGGCTCTCTGATTAATAATTCCCAGCCATTATCCAGTACACCACATACACGGCGAAGCTTACAGCACCTGGTATTCTCAAGAGGTTACCTATCTAGGTTCTGATAAGGCTCGACGTTGCTGAGGGTTACTGGATATGGTTGTTGAACGTGCATAAGAGGAGTAGAGCAAGGCATTAAAATTGGGATAATCTATAGAACAGATAACGGTTGACCCTAGACTTGAAAATGTTAAGATTGTAGAGCTCGGGGAAACATCCCCGCCGGAGTTTGTCTATAAAGTCAGGATTCTGGGAAGAATAGACACACACACACACACACACATATACATATATATATATATATATATATATATATATATATATATATATATATATATATATATATAATACTGCACACCGACAGTACGACTCGAAGTTTCATACACCTAGCAATCATCAGGTACTGGTTACAGTTTGTTTAATATTAGATTTTCCAAACCACGCTTAGTTGTGGCACGAAGCCGAAAGTATGGTGCACTCAGTGAGATTCGAACTACTCACTACTCGATCCTAATTGTTCTTACGAGTTAATCTTGCTAACAATTACACCAACTCGAGGTGCCCCCACCACACACACACACACACACGCACACACACACACACACACATATACACACACACATATATATATAGATATATATATTATAATTATTTTTCAAAAATATGATTCCATCGGTACATAAGAGTTCTCATGTTTCAAAAATAGTAGCTACAAAATCAGCTCTATTTCATCCTCAAGCGAATTTTGGAATGACTAATCTTGAAATTTACGAAGCTTTTCAAGCATATACATTCGTAATATTAATTACATGAACACGGTGAAACCAATTATTGTAATAAGGAGCGAAAAGGTGAATATATTGTATTAACATTAGTTACTTTTGGAAAGATAAGGTGGGGTCGGGGTGTCTATTTTCAAGCGAATAATGACATCAGTTTGAAGCATGTCGTCTGGTCTGTTTCAACGATAGAGAGTTGTTGAGATTTTAAACCTTTTGCTTTAAATTGAAATTGTTCTATGACATTTTTAAATTTTTAAGTTAATTACTTAAGGCGAAAAGTTGTTAATGTCGACAAAAAATCCATTAACTCATGTCTGTGGTTTAATAAATTTTCATTATTTAGAAACTTAATAATGTGTAGATTTTCATGTAGGCATAAAGGTCATGGGTCATCGCGGGTTTTACAAGTTCTTGTTCTATTTATTATTTTCCATTTTACTTTTGGTGTTTTATTCTTGTAAATGCCAAAAATATTTGGATAGAGATGTCTGATTTGTATTTCTAATATTACTGAAGGAGCTTTTGTGTTGTCTCCATCTAATTTTAAATTCATTCTTCGTGGATCCTACATATATCATTTCAATGTCAGGACTCTTAATGGATGAGATTGGTATACCATAGGTTCTATGCGGCATTTCTTTTCCAACGGACAGTCTTCCGGGTTTCTACAATCACATAATTTTTCATTATTTTTGTCTAATTTTAGTTTAGGGATTTTATTAATAAGATTTTGGCTTGTGTGTTTTTCCAGGATTTTATTATGTTTTTTTATGATTCTTTCTAGATTTTCAGTGCAACTGTAGCTTAATTTTAAGGTGTTTTTATGAAAAATCTTGCTAAATCTGCTATCAGTAGGAAAGTATTTTTCAGTTAAAGCTAGGAATTTTTGTCATAGCTTAATACTAACCATTTGGTTGAATGGAGGTGTATACCAAATGATTTTTCCTGTGTTTCTTCTGGTTAGTGCTATTGTTTCTATAATTAATGTTAGCGTTTTTGTATACATAAATTTTTAGAGCCGTGTTGTAAAAATTACTGTGTTGTTGGAAAATTTCTTCATTTGCGTAGTCCATGCTGATTCTTTTCTCTATTGATAAGAAGGGTATATGATTATTTGTAGATGGAGGGTGGTTTGACCTAGGATGTGCATACAAGGGGTTAGCGTTAGGTTTTCTGTAAGGTATATAGAGTTCTGTAAGGTATATAGAGTTACGTCGAGGAAGTTTACCCATTTCAATTTTGTATTGACTGTAATTTTTAAATTTAGTTTCTGAATTCACTATATATTACCTTTCTAATTTTATATATTTTAAAATTTGTGAAAGTCCTCACTGCCATTAGCCCGTCAACCCTGTATAGTCCGATGTCCTTAATGTCTAATTCACGGTACGCGGTTAGGTTGTATAGTATAAATAGACCGAGAAGGTCAGAAGACTCTGCAGAGTCTAAAGATCCTATGGTGATGTCAAAATGCTCTTCAGTGTTTTTAATCCATTGGTCCCCATTATGAATGAGGGCAGATTTTTTGCACTAAGAATTGTGTTCCTTTCTTCCTTAGTTAAGTCAGGATATGCAGTAGATATGCAGTAGCAAACTCCAGGGCAGTCGTGAAGAGATCTCTTGATATTGACTGGTAATAATCCACAATATTGAACTGTATCAGGGTGCAATCAGGTTTGTTGCTGATACTAGTAAACCAG
>OZ010590.1:92812047-92852047 GCA_963932145.1 Acanthosepion lycidas
TTTACAGTTTCATTGTGTTTTGACCCCAGTTTAGGGGTTAATTATTTGTCAAATCTTGAACGATATTAATTTATTTCACCAGTTCAGCCCTTCACGGCTGGGACCTGCAATGCCACACAAAAGGGTTTCTTTCGTATTCCAATGGTAAGGAAGAAATTCTATGCAAAGAGTTTCTTTGAGAGAATGCTGCCTCACTCATTACGCATTTAACTACTTTAAGAATAGAGGTAAACATAATCTATCCTACATATATTTATAATATGCAATCATTTACAGCAACTTAATTCAGTAACCCTCTACCTTGAGTGGCTCTTTGGGTTTGTATTTGGTGAACAATAAAACATGAAAACACATAAAACTCCATTACATACTGATGGTGTTGCTTTGAGTCCTTTGAGAATAAAATCTGTGACATCGTTTACTATTGATTTAAATACTAAAAAAATCCTTTTGCAGATGCACTGGACGATTTTAAAATGGCGTCTGATTTTAATTCTTGCATCATAAGCTACAAAAGAGAATATTCTGAAATATATAATCTTGCTGTCATAGAAAATTTAATCCAAAACGCGACATTAATCTTCTGATCTGAAATAGTTTTCCTCAAGGAATTAAGTCAGATAAAACACTTATTAATAACGGCTTCCCAAATTAATTAATTAATTATACATACATACATATATATATATATATATATATATATATATAAATAGTTAAGTTATAAGGAACTTGGTAAACCGAATTGGTAAATCCAAAGAGGATGAAATCCTGAGAGCTCAATGTTAGGACAGAGCTTCGTTGTTGGAAGATTTACCTGATGATCCTGAATCCTTAAAAAAGGATTTAGGTGAAATAAATTATCGTAATGGTACATTAAAGTGGTTTGTTTTTCATTACATACTTATATATATATATATATATATATATATATATATATATATATATCTGCTTCATCATAATTATCTTGGATTACTTCGGCATCTTCATATCTTGTTTCTTTCAAGTGGGATCTGATTTTTGGAAAGAGATAAAAACTCGCAGATAGTGAGATTTATACGCTCTTTTTATCAATCTTTATATGAACTCAAAAGGAACTTCTTATTATGTATGCAATAGGGCATAATTCCCGATCTGTTCTAAAAGGTTTCTTGTTCTGGAAATGTTAATAAATCTACTTGCAGGTTGCAGATGTAGCTATGATTTTTGTAAGGTTTTGTTTTTTTAAAAACATTTTCAGGTTACAATCAGATCTTTTTAATAGTTTTCTTTAAAATTCTACACATTGTTGACTAATTTTGTTGTATTTCTAAGGCTTTCTTGCTTAAAAGATGACTTATTATTGTACCACTTCTCCTTACAGTTACCCTCTGTACACCCTATGTATATTTTTTCTGGGTATTTCCATCTATTACTTCTGCTTTGTAAATTACTTACTAGTTTTGCGAACATCATTTAAAGGACATCTATTTTTATTTCTACAATTGCATATTTCACTGCTGACGATATTTTACTGCGCCTTAGTCTTTAAATTTCTAGCGTTTTGTCTTATTCATTGTGGTTTCTAGATTACTAGTAGAGGTGTAGCTTAATTTAACTGTGTTTTTATTAAATATTTTATGTAATTCGGAATCTTTGTGTGTTTATTAAGTAATTTGAAAAAATATTTTCCATATTTTATATTGACCTCTAAGTTAAAAGTGGGATTAAACCAAAGGATATTTTACACACACACACACACATATATATATATATATATATATTTAATAAAAACACAGTTAAATTAAGCTACACCTCTTCTAGTAATCTAGAAACCACAATAAATAAGACAAAACGCTAGAAATTTAAAGACTAAGGCGCAGTAAAATATCGTCAGCAGTGAAATATGCAATTGTAGAAATAAAAATAGATGTCCTTTAAATGATATATATATATATATATATATATATATATATATATATGTGTGTGTGTGTGTGTATAAAAGGATAGCGGCTTGGATTGAGGAATCGCAGAGCCGAGTTCGAATTTCAGTCGAATCCATTACATTCACTTACGTGCTAATATCCTTGGGAAAGGTATGAATCCTCTTACTATGGCTAAAATAGCAGGGCAGACTGGATTTTATAGCCTTGGATGGCAACTTGTCTAGGAGAAGGACAACTCTGAATTCAAAACTTGCGGAGGTTCGTTTGGGGACTTTGTGGCACTTAGTGCACCAGGTCTCTGTATTCGTCCCTTCAAAAAGTGTGGATGGTCCTGCACGAAGCCTTCACCACTATAATCAAATATCATGTGTCGTTGTTGGGCTGTCGGTTTCCTGGAAACTGATCTGCTTGACCCTCATATGTCGAATCCCGACGGGAGAGTCGACTATATATGTAATGCCAGTCAAAAATATTTGTCAACCCACGTAGTTTTATTTCTAATCCTAAAAGTTTTAATTTCAATGAAACAAGTTAAGCGCCACAATGGTTGTGTTTATTGTACGAAATACAAGTCTTCCTCAGTCACATTAAATACAAATTAAACAGACAACAAAACAAAAAAAAAACACACAAAATCTTCTTAATCTTTTGATTCATCAAAATGACCCCCCCCCTTTGGCCGCTATCACTGCCTCTCAGATTCTCTGCATTCTTTCCACTAAAGACTGGAGGTAGACTGAAGATAGTTCTGCCCAGCCTCCCTGCAAGAGTTGCCAGAGGTGAACCGCACTTGTGGGTTGTTTAGCTCTGATTTTCGGTCAAGTCCACCCCAAACCAGTTCAATGGGATATAAGTCGGCTGATTGCGCCGGCCAAGACATCATTTGAAGGATGTGCTGTTGCTCTTCGCTTTTAATGTACCCCCTGGTAGAGTTTACTAGTATGCTTTGGGTCATTATCTTGCATGAGTACAAATCCTAGACCCACAAGCCGCGTTCTAGATGGGATCGCGTGATGTTGCAGTATGCTACGATAACCGGTCTGATTCAATTTGCCCTTCACCTGTTGCAAATCCCTGACTTTGCAACTGGCACCCCCCCCCCACACACACACCATAACAGAGCTCCCTCCATGCTTTACGGTTGGTCTGATACAGTGGGTTGTAGCTCTTTCACCAAATATTCGCCGTACATAGACACTCTTATTTAACCCAAAGATTTCGAAGTTTAAATCGTCGGTCCAAAGTATTTTATTCTTTGTGCGCCTTGGCCAATTGGAGCCTTTTGACATTGTTTGGATTCCTTAACAGCGATTTCTTGACAGCAATTCTACCAGAGGCCAGCTTAACAGAGTTTTCTCCTTACGGTGGTTGATAACACATTTTTTCACGAGATTGGTTCAAATTTGCAGTGATGTTTGGAGCAGTCAGTGTTCTGTCACGCAAGCTGGTGACTGAAGAAATTTTCTTCTGCTCTTGTTGCGGCTTTTGGTCTACCAGTTCTGCTTTTGGTCTTGTTTTGTCCCGTTTCCTTGTGTCTCCATTGTAGTTCTGAGATTTTTTAAAAATTTCTCTGCTTGAATATCCTTCTTTTACAAAGTAAGGATCTCTTGTGCTTGTTCACGTGTAAGTTTAGGTGTTTTGGGCACTTTGTTGAGAAAAAAAATTTGATCCGGAAGCAAGTTTCAAAATTTAAATTAAACAAAATAAGAAGAGATATCACTACTGTGCGAGATAAATTGGCAGCGTAGGTAAAACAGGTAGAATCTCGCAAGCAGTAATTCAACATAGTATCGTCTAATGGGAGTTTAAGTGGTAGTATGATGTAACTTTTGGAAAAACGTTTTATACATGTTCAGTAGTAAAGAAGAAAAACACCTTCAAATCATTTTTTCAAAAGATATCAGGTCAGGTCATACTAATGTCAAAGTTTCTGACGATGACTTTTACTTAGTATAATAAATAAAACCATTGTGATGCTTAACTAAAAATAACACTTTTAGGATGATCGTGGCCAAATACTTTTGACTGATAGTGTATATATATATACAGACATTTTTATGTTTGTACATTCTTTTTTATAGATAGAAATATTTAAGTAAATGCTGTTTATAATAAACAATATTAACAACATTTACCGGCCTGAATGTCTGAGAAATTGCCATAGAAAATATGACTCATCCGACAGGAATCGAACCTGTATCCTATACGGAACCGTCATATAGCCTGATGTGCTTTTACCGATTGAGACACAGAAGAGCGTTTCGGTTAGCAAGGTCGATTTTACTGTTTTTTAAACTACAATTTCAAAAACAACAAAATCGTCCTTGCTAACCGAAACGCTCCTCTGTGGCTCAATCGGTAAAAGCACGTCAGGCTATTATTATAAACAGAGCATTTACTTAAATATTTGTATCCATAAAAAAGAATGTATAATCATAAAAAATATCTTAAAATAATTGTCGGACTTTGTTCATTATATATATATATATATATATATATATATATATATATATATATATATACTGTATACTGTATGACTCAGAATAGTGGACCCCATATAGCTCCTATATCAATCAGATGGATATCTTTCACAAAAGTTGTCTCACCGCAATCTGTCACAATGCAATGGCAAATTCGCTGGCTGGTCATGTGACAACGATGAGGGAAGACAGAATACCAAGTCTCATGTATAGCCAGTTTGACAGTGGATAAAGGACATTTGGGCGGCCGTGTCTCAGGTATAAAGACAATTTAAAGAGTAACCTCTCAGCTGTCAATATTCCTCATACTAACTTCGAGTGAGTTGCCCTGGATAGGAGTGTCTGGAGATAATTGAGCCAGAGTTAGATCAGAAATTTCGAAATCAGTCATATTAACCAGCTTAGAGACAAAAGAAAGAAGCGAAAAGCGTTATTAAATATTCCTGTGGCTATATCCCGAGATCCTTGATGTTGCAAAATATGTGGACTTGTATGCAGATCACTAGAGGGACTGAAGTTTCAGATACGACAGAAACATATATATATATATATATATATATATATATATATATATATATAATAGTTGCAAATTAAAAAATAATAATGTTTTTTAAGAAAGTATTTATTTATATATATATTTGATATTTCAGATTGACCTCAATCTTTCTTCAGAAATAATTGTTTGTTTACAAGTAGCGTACGTCGCGAGATGCGGACGTCACGTGATATGGAACCCCATGTTCGAATATTCTTAACGTAAATCTAACTGTAATAATAATTATTCCCCCCTAGCTAAACACTTTAATCAATCAGGACACTCATTAGAAAACTGTAAATGTTTATTGATAGATTCTGATTTCCGTTCCACATACACACGCAGAAAAAAAGAAAAATACTGGATTTTAAAATTAATACATATAAACGAGGGTTAAATAAAGACTTGGGTATTTTAAATCATTATAAATATTTCAATAGTTAAACATTTTTTTTAGATATAGTTAAAATTTTATTTTATTTTTTTAAACAGCATCTAAAATATTATTACAATTAGTTTTACGTTAAGAATATTCGAACACAGTGGCATTCCATATCATGTGACGTCCGCATCTCGCGACGGACGCTACTTGTAAACAAACAATTATTTCTGAAGAAAGATTGAGGTTAATCTGAAATATCAAATATATATATAAATAAATAAATACTTTCATAAAAAAAAAACATTATTATTTTTTAATTTGCAACTTTTCTATATATACATATTAAGAAAGTATACGTGGCTTCTCATTATGCTATATATATATATATATATATATATATATATATATATTAAAGACATTTTTATGTTTAACGTTCTTTTTATAGATACAAGTATTTAAGTAAATGCTCTGTTTATAATAAACAGTATTAAATAACATTTACCGGCCTGAATGTCCGAGAAATTTTCATATATACATATATGTAAAAGACAATAAGAAAACTGTAATGGTAGCCGACGCGTTTCGTCCAATGTGGACTTTTTGAAGGCAAAAACGAAATGAATTTATTAAATAAAGTAACTACTTTTTTGCCTTAAAAAGTAGACATTGAACGAAATGCGTCGGCTACCATTACAGTTTTCCTATAGTCTTTTACATTTATAAATATTATCTTTTTCTACAGGTTAACTCTGAGAAATTTTTAATATACATTCATATATATATATATATATATATATATATATATATATATATATATAAATGTAAGCAAATATATGGATATAGATCCGACAGTATGAAGAAAAATATACAGAAAAAACAAACAAAAATCTTAATATGCAATTATGCTGTATTAATGTTAATATAATGTCAACGTCGGACGTTTCGGTCTATTTAGACCATCATCAGGACATATTCATAAAACATAATTAACATTAGACTATATTCAATTCAACATGAAAAAGACGATGGACATAAGAGCAAAACTAATCCAAACAGATAACTGAAATTTTCATATAAGATCAGCGTTCCGTTTAAATATGATCACGTCGTCGTCACGTGGGCGATGTTGTGAAAACGTATTCGAAGATGATTTCAAAATATTAAATAAGCTCGCTTGAACTATTTTCTCATATAAACAGTTCGTTAAGAAATGCTTTCCGTTCTTATAAGAATACGCAGAGATCAATAGGTTCTTATATTTTCGTATAAGCTTGAAGTCTTCCATGTTATAAAGTAAATCAAAGATGATTTCAAAATATTAGATAAGCTCGATTGAACTATTTTCTCATATAAACAGTTCGTTAGGAAATCCTTTCCGCTCTTACAGGAATACGCGGAGATCAATAGATTCTTATATTTTCGTAAAGCTTGAAGTCTTCCATGTTATAAAGTAAATTCAGGTTTTTATTTCCAGTAGACAGTATGTAAGCAAATATATGGATATAGATCCGACAGTATGAAGAAAAATATACAGAAAAAATCTTAATATGCAATTATGCTGTATTAATATATATATATATATATATATATATATATATATATATATATATATATATATATTATTGTTTTATGACCCTTCGCGCAGAACTCTTCATTGCCAATTCAAGAAAGAAATTCGGATTACTAACACAGAAAATGTCTCATATCGAGAATATTTAACATTGAAAAACAAAAGAAAAAATGAATTATTTTTAATAATATGTGGAAATCTCCGCTTTTACCTGAAGACGGTGATGAGACCAGAAACGCGTGTAGTAAAATTATGTAAAACAAAGCATAATATTTTTTTCTAAATAAATCCACATTACAACCAAAAACGTTTACGGCACCTCTCTTCTTTTTAATATACATACTTTTCTCTCGTTGGAACCACTACAACCTCTTTCTTTTATATATATATATATATATATATATATATATATATATATATATATATATATATATATATATAATGTATCGGAGATTATTTAATAGTTTCCCTGTTTAGGTTGTTTTCGTGTATTTCTGTCGGTTTCCGAATGTAACAGGATTTATTTGCTTTATTTTAGGGCTAATTTCTGTAGTGCATAAAAGACATGTTATGTAATTGTGCTTTAGAAATCAAGTTCTTTTACTTGTTATTATTATCGGCAACTGGCACTGATGCAAATCAGTTAGTATTGTGTCCATGCAGAATGGATAATGAACAAAGCCAGGTTTTCTTACGTAAAACTCTTATGATCCAATACTATGATCCGAGGAATAAGAGAATCAAGAACTATAAAAGACTCCGGCGTTTACAAAATTATGAAACCAATCAACCGTATTGGTAAATCCATTTACACAAAGGGATTCCGTTTAAGCGTGTGAGTTCGGAGCAATTAGAGAAATTTCCCAATAGGCTGTCATGAACATCTAGCAAGTATCACATTATCCTACTTATATATATCGGAAAAATTGAAAAAAAACAAAACAATGGATACATTCAATATCCGTAGAATGTCTATCACTTTTAATAAAACCTTTTTCAAAGAACATATGTATATTCATTCTTTCTTTCTTAATTTCTTTCTTTCTTTCTTCCTTTCTTTCTTTCATTTTATCTTTCTTCATATCTTTCTTCAATTCTTTCTTTCTTTCTTTCTTTCTTCAATTCTTTCTTCCTTTCTTTCTTTCTCTCTTTCTTTCTCTCTTTCTTCAATTCTTTCTTCCTTTCTTCCTTTCTTTCTTTCTTTATTTATTTCTTTATTTCTTCATTTCTTTCTTTTTTATCTTTGATCATTTCATTCATTCTTTCTTTCTTCATTTCTTTTTTTTTCTTTCCTTTCCCTAAATTCTAACAGTGCCTTTGAGATGGATTTTCTTCCGTTTATCTTCGCAATCAAACCGGAATTGTTCATTGTTTATCTGAGCTAATGTGCGGGCTTAAAGTACAGGCTAATTAACTAATTTACTAACTAAGGAACAAATTAACTAGCTGATTTATATAATAATAATAATAATAATAATCATAATAACTTTATCTATGTAAAATGTATTTGATCTTAGGTTTTGTTTCGATTTTTACAAAAAGAATGATCAGTGAAAAAAAGTCATGAAGCCATTTTCTGACTTTAGCTCTGTAGTTGGAACCCGGAAGGAAATGTGTATACAACAGAAATCAATGGAAATAATAATAATAATAATAATAATATAAATAATAATAATAATAATAATAATAATAATAATAATAACACAGCACTTAGAGAAGAGCGTAATTTAAGAAAAGAAAGAAAAGAAACGGTTTTTGAACGTGTTCAACAATGTGGAAATATTGTTGAACTTTGTCAAACTGTGCCGTTTCTTTCCTTTTCTGAAATCGTGCCCTCTTGAAAAATGGTAAAAAACTTACGTCAATCGTTTTGTCTTATAATAATAATAATAATAATAATAATAATAATAATTCTTCAAAATGTACTTGAGATGTGTGGAGTCTTCTTGACACCATGTCTCAAAAATAGACTTTACATTGACTACATCAATGTGCGACACCAACGTAATAATAATAATAATAAGAAGAAGAATAGATGACATGTTGAGTGTCTCCCTTCCATATGAATATCCTACTTGGCATATTAGTTTTGATAACAGGATGTGTTAAAAAACAAAATCTCAAATATTGCCTGTAATGAGCATTGTCAGAAATTATTAACAAGTGTCTTCACGTTGATACCAAAAATAAAACTGCATCTTCTTTGTTACCAAGCCTCGTCTACAACGCAATTTAACTTAACTGTGTCGGCTTTTATAATCGTCTTGTGTGTTTTTTTTTAACCAGAGAATTTTCTCTGCCAAGCCCAACCTACTGAGCTATGTACTTTTACCCAGAATGCAGTTGCAGTGGCAGGCATTCTTTTTGTTGGTGTTGTTTTGTACGCTTCATTCAAAATAGAATTGTTCGGCAGACATTCCTTCGCAAAGTCTCTAAGTGTATTTCCATTCTAATTATTGGCCACTTGCTTGTTTCAATCGTGATTAAGATTATTATTATTATTATTATTATTATTATTATTATTATTATTAAAACATCGATGGGCGTCAGAGGCAGACAAAAGCGAGGTGAGTGTGGAAAGGAAAGGAAAGTGAGGTAGGGTGAATTAATGAAGCATGAAAGATGAGGAGGGTTAGGGAGAGAGAGAGAGAGAGAGTGATAGTGGGCAAATAGAATGAGAGAAAATAAGGGGAGGGTAAGGAAAGGAAGGCTACAGAGAGAGAGAGAGAGAAGGAGAGAATCTGAAAAAGAGAAAAGGGGAAAGTGAAAATTTAAAAAAAAAAGAAAGAAAATATAGAAAAAAAAGAAAGAAGAAAGTGGGAAGTACCGGAGAACAATACGTGAAATAAAGAGAGAATCTTAGATAATGAAAGAGTGAGAGAGTGAGAGAGAGAGAGAGAGAGAGAGAGAGAGAAAGAGAGAAGGAAATTAAAGATAATAAAAAAGAAGAGAAAAACAAAGAAAAACAAAGAAAGCAGATAAAAATGGGTGTTTCAGAGAACTCGGAGTGAAAGAAAGAGAGAACCTTCGAGAGAGAGAGAGAGGGGGTGAGAGAGAGAGGGAAGGAAAGCGAAAAGCGGAACAAAAAAGAGAAAAGGCAAAGAGAATGAAAAAAAAATGACGATGAATGTGTCAGAGAACTGTAAATAAAAGAAAAAAGACAAGTTTAAAGAGCAAAAAGAAGGAAAGAAAATATAGGAGGGAAAAGAAGAGGAAAAGCAAAGAAAAAAAAATGGGAAAAAAAAGAGAAAATGAAAGAGAATTGGAAGCGAAAAGAAAGAGAGAATCTTAGAGATAGAGAAAGATAGAAAATGAAAAGTGAAGAGAATAAAGGATGAAAAATCAACGAAAAAGAAAACGGGAGAAAGTATGGCAGTGTCAAAAGGCTAGCAGTAAAAGAAAGACGGGTTAGAGAGAGACAGACAGCTTAGCGAGACAGAGAGAGAGAAAGAGAGTGATAGGGATAGAGGTGGGGCATGAGTACGAAAAAGAATAAAGGAAGAAAAAGAGAAAAAGCAAATAAAAAAGAGGGAGATAGAAGAAAGTACGACAAAAGAAGAAAGAAAAAAAAAAAAGAAACGAACAAAGGCAAGAAAATTTAGAAAAGGGAGAGAAATGGGGAAAAAATGCAACGAAACGGAATAACCCACCGCTGAAATGTTGCAAGCAGAATTTTCGTAGCTTGCCTCTGACCCCACGGGACAGAAAATCATATATTCAGCACTTGTTCTCTAACCTTTATTATGTAGGTCGCACTCTGAAATTAGGGGTTAAATTTTGTAAAAAAAAAAAAAAAAAAAAAAAGAAGAAAAAAAGAAAAACACTACATACCATATGTCGCAAAATGTAGTAAATACTTTATCAAACGAAGAAACTGCCTCCGAATCGAAAACTATTCTCTACCATATAAGGTGTTGGGAAGCATTTAAAAGAAATATGGAACATTCCCTCAATGACGAACTCTGAAAATAATGAAATAAACCAATTACGGCGGATCTTTATTGGAAAAGAACACTCGAGAATGAAAATAAATAATATGAGACCTTGCTTCGGTCAAAGTAAAGAATGACGTTGTTCAGTAAGTTAATACAAGGTCATAGTATACAATGGTCGAGCATAAAAGCCTATAAGCTCGGCTGCCTAAAAACATTATGAAGAAACAATTTATAAAAGAAACTAAACAAAGTATTTCGAATCATGAAAATTTCGTGAGAAACAAAGGAAACAATGATGAAATGGTATGTAATATAAATCTTCGTATATGGCAGTGGACAATTTTCTTGCAGAAGAACAGAAGACCTGTGGCAACAGAGATGCAGTCCTACAGAAGTTAATAAAAGAAACGGGAAAATTTTCTAGCAGATGAACAGAAGAGCTCTGCTTTGACCTTTGTTTAACTTCTGTAAGAAGATAAAGAAACAGGAACATTTTACTTACATTATGTAGACTGTTATCCTCATCTTCATTGTCAATGTTTCGGCCGTTGTACGCTCCGACCTTCTTCAGATGATTGGAATTTCGAATCGAACCACCTGGGTAGATTGTTCTAGTTCCACATGTCATGCCTCTTCCGGTTGTATTAGTTATTTCATTTTAACACACCTCTCCAAGTTTCGTTCACCACTGCGTGGCCTGGTATTGAAGTCACAACTCTTAGGTCTAGTCACTGGATCTAACCAACATCTTTATCCACTTTGTCCTCTGTATAAATTTTGGGGACTTATAAACCTAATGTCCCAACATTTATTTTTTACCAGAGCTTAGATTGCAATTTTTGCGGTTATTGCTTTTCTCTAGCAATCTTTATTACTGGTTCCTATATTGTATTCATATCTATGCTTGGTCGGCTCTGGAGATTTTTGTGGCCTATCATATGTGCTTATTCCTTAAGTTTTCGCATTTTACTAGTGATATTCTCTGTTTATTATTTCAAACTCATCCCCCGGAGGGGGGTAATCTCCTCTTTCCCTCCATATGTAGCCGGCTACGTTTGATTTTTCTATTTCCCCTCATGTTACGGATTTACGATGTTTTTGCAGTCTTACCTTAAGGGGGCGACCTGTTTCTATTTCCTGCCACAGATACAAGGGATAGCGTACACCCAGGCCTTAGTCATGTTCACCTCTATGAGAGGGTCTTACTCGGAAAAGGTGTCATCGAAGTATTGAACCCCTTTTGAAGGTCTTCCTGATATTATTTAGACCACAGATCCTTCGTAATTTCTCCGATAATATGTTCACATAGGGTAGACAGAGTGTTTTCTGAGTCATTTTATCCTCTTGTATTTTTCTAGCACATTTTCTTGGTGCTGCTACCATGTATCCGGGGTAGTTGTTACATTGTAGGGTACCGCTTAGACTATTTCTTGTTGGTATGTTTTTGGGTCGCCACTTACGACTTTTGCTCGATGTTGTAAGCAGCGATCTCTTTCTTTACACTGTATGGATGGTGGGAGTCGAAGTTGAGGTATTGTCCGGTGAATGTTGGCTTGGGGTATACGGATATCTTGAACCCCAGCTCAGTTAGAGATATGAATACATCCTAGAAGGCGAGTTTTTTGTTGTTTTCTTGCTTCATTGTGAACTGTATCGATGATTTATTGAGGAAAATTATAAACAAAGTTATCCATTCACCTATATGTCAATGGATTCTGGAAAATTTGTTCAAATATGCAGATACTTGATGTAACAGAGGTTTTATTCTACAGAAAGATACTGAGAATACTATGAAAGAAACACGTGTGCAACGGGAAAGGTTTTAGGTAGCTAAGAGCAAAAAGGACACAGAAACAGTTTAAATTTCCAGGACACATAATGTGGAAAGTGTGCTGGAAGAATTTGGCATTCACAGGGGATATTGTAAGCAAGAGTGACATAAGAAAACAAGCACCCTGCTAAAGTATCTGGTGCAAATAAATGGCAGAACTAGGAGTTTTGGGGGTAGTTAATAGGCAAACATTTCCGAGGGCTGCAAAAGAAAAATAGATCGATCATTTTCTAAATGAACATAATACAGTGTAACCCGGATATAAAAGAAACTCGGATATAAGAGAGATTTCCTCTGGTCCCAAATTAGAGCCATACTTACCTAAACAAAATAGACCAAACCCGGATATAAGAGAAACCCGGATATAAGAGAAACCCGGATATAAGATACTTCTTCTCCGGCCCCGACAACTCTCTTATATCCGGGTTACACTGTACATAAAAGACGTATTCGTTTTTCTGTTTACTGATTATTATTTTTTTACTCTAATTAGTATTGGTATTCTCAGCATCCTTCTGTAGAACCACATATTTATTACCAAGATGTCTTTATCTGAGGGTAAATTAAGCAGCATTGACTGCCATATACACCCTTGTGCCAATTAATTGAAACTTAAGTTTCCTTTCTTTCACCGTAAGGTCAGTTTTAGACCCACTGGAGTAACAGGGTGTAATCGATATCTATCCCTTCGCCAGATAAGGACATTTGAAGTTGTGTGCAGTAACAGGAATCTATTTTCGGGGTGTATGATGAAATTTGTTTGGCCTTGAAATATATTGCGTCATCCGTGATTGCATCGGATTTTGATCTCGTACAAACACTATTGTCTCGACTGCCAATTAGTTCTACGGCCATTGTCTGCGATGGACGTTACTCCAAGGAATCGTACGAAAATTGTAACGCTGCATGAACAAAATGGCAAGTCTTACCAGTGATCAAATCAAATTAATATAGACTGATTTAAATCCAATCGAGAATCTGTGACCAATCTGCAAGGAACGTCTTTGTCGAATGGATACACGAAGTGGAACATGTGCACTGGGTCATGTTTCATTAAAAAAATATGAAGAAAACTAAATAATAAGGGAATTATTCATTTTGTTTTAATTAATTTGCACACGCGTGTACGAGGATTGAAACTACATTGCAGGTGAGCACACTTTTCTATGCTTCTAACAAAATCTCTTTATTTCATAATACAGCTTTTGGAAGGGGTCTTTCGCTAATCCAGAGTACATTCGGATGAGGTTTCTCATTTTCCAGGACGTGTAAGACACTATTTACATTATTCGGACTATTGTCCTCATCTTTGTTGCCATATTTATCACAACGTTTCGGCCGTTGTACGCTCCGGCCTTCTTCATGTGGTTGGTATGTCGAACTGAACCCTATTTCGCTCACTGAGGTACTGTTTTAATGGATGTCAGTTATCAGTTATCTCCTGTTAATTCCCCTCTGAAAGTTCTCCACTGCCTTAACCAGGTATTGAACTCACACTCTTTGGATCCTGTCACTGGATCTAACTAACGCATTTATACACTGTGCCATGTGTCCTTGAGTTCAATACCTCGTGGCAACAAAGATGAGGACAATAGTTCGAATAATATAAATAGTCTAAATAATACCTCATCTTAGAAATATAGTCAGATAATGAAGAACTTGTAAGAATTCAGATTAATATTAAAATCCTTTCTGTTAATTTTTAAATCTTACGTTTCTTCTACTTATGTTCGAATTTTGACCTAGTATATTGCGTTTCCTTTCTCATTAATACCCTTCTGAAAGACATATATCCAATTCTCGCCCCCCAGCGATAGATTAAAAAGTAGGGTAGACTCTTCTCTATAGAATTGCATGACAGCTAATATTAGGAAAGAACTATGCATTTAACATTAATGGAAAAGGCAACGGGGAACACTACAATATCCCCCAATTCACACACACACACACACACACACATAGCAATTCACAGAAAAAAGGATCTGTGAACAATTACAATTGATTGAAGAGACATGGCAATTGAAGATAAATTATTAAATAGCAGATAGCCAGATCTCTGTAGCGTTGGCTAACAGCTATTCTAGGAGAAGGACAACTTTGAATTGAAAATCCCTTGCGAAGACAACGAGAAACTCCTTTTTTGTCTTTCGCAGTAAGTCTAGTGAATTTACAGATAATAAAGAAAAAGAATTTGTCGAGAGCCGTGATTATCTGTGGCCAGAAAGAAAATGGAGATAATAAGACAAAATGAAAAGGTTGTTGAACTATGCGTTTCACCCCTTATCATAGGTGTTCATAGCTTGGAAAGAAAGACAAAGCTGTTTTTGTGAAAAGGGAGTTGGAATATGGACAAATGCTAACAAAGATTCTTATCAGATGACCTGGACAGAGAGTTAGTCTTTTATGTACTGAAAACATAAATGTCTGCTAGATTTCAAATTCATCTGTCAGTTCATATGCCTCATTGTGCTACTAATTTTTGAGACGATGTGTGATATAATATAAATGCATGGTACCTGGGTATGACGATAAATTACATCCGACAGCAAGAGCTCTGACTGGAAGATTGGAGGTTTCGAGGAACGTGGAGACACTTCTTAATTGCTGTTATTACACAAATCCACCTTGACCCTGTGTAGTAGCATCTGTTAGGGTCCCAACTATGGGAAAATAGTGAACATAAATCGAAACAATAGGAAAATATAAAAACTTATAGTCAAAATATCAACAATACAATTTATAAAAACTTTACCAACAATATATTTTTGTAGTGAAATTACCTATAATATATTTTATAGTAGAATTACCCACAATACATTTTATTATAAAATGACCAACAATATATTTTATAGCAAAATAACAATACAAAATTAAAAAAATATATAAATAAGTTTTATAGTAAAATTACTAGCAATATATTTTTATAAAAAATTGCCAGCAATACATTTTTATGAAGAAATTACCAATATATTTTATAGTGAAATAACCAGCAATATATTTTTTGAACTTATCAACTAGATATTTTATAATCTATGAACAATATATCTGATTGTGGTATATAATTTTTAAATTAATTTTTATATATCAAAAACAGTTTTGAAAGAAAAGATGCATGGAAAATGGATAAAAAAGTTTTTGTAACGTGTTTCATCCGTCAAGACTTCATCAGACTGGGTTGGTTTACGTTGTTGTGACTGCACATGCGCACGAACGAAAGACGCTTGGAGTTTCAAAATTTAGAAATGATTTTTTTTTGCAATCTAGTCAAATTCAGCTAAATTCTTGTTATTTTATTTGCATAATCTTTGTTATTAAATATCCAACATTGCCATAACAGAAAATCTACCAAGAATGCTGGAAACACGAGATACAAATTTACTTTGCATGAACTAGCGATTAAATATTTCCAATTTGTCATGTCCTTTCTTCCAAACTATACATCTGAAAAAAAAAAAAAAAAAAAGAAAACATACGTTTCCTCCGAAAATATAAAATTATGTACATAATATTTGTAGTCGAAAGCATAAAATGAGATAAAAAAATACTTAGATTTCGGCATTCAATAATCCATAGAGATGTTGATATTCCGTTAAAGAAAATCAATCACAACCACTCTTACACCCACGTGATGACGTCAACTATATGTTGCGATACTCACATTTGAATAGCTTTGTCACTTTGTCTTATATCTCTCCTTTTCATCGGCTATTATTCTACACCGTACGAACACATAGGGTGATATTTGTCAAGCAATTGTACAGATCAGGGTTGTTATCGTGAACTCATTCTCCGTAAACAACCACATTTTTGTAGTCCTGTTCCAGTTTCTGAGTCGGAAATACAGGGTTTGTGGAATGAAACTCCCTTTTTAAAATTGTTAATAATTTTATTAGTTATGGGCCGATTTTCGTAAAACATGTTTTATATTGAACAGTATAATGGCGGAAGTGAAGTAAATTCTACCTTTTGCCAATTTTTTTTCCAATCTGAATGTTGAATGACTACTACTTCTATGGGGATCTACAATAGATCTCGTACTTCTCAGCTTGGTGATAGTTCTGGTATCTACTGAGCACGAGGTCAATGAACACTGCGTCACAATCCCTGCACTTGTATCACGGTCTGACACACTTCGTAACGGGATGCTAGCTGTGTGCGTTCATGCAGTTTTAGGCTTTGTGCCATTCTGGGCTACACTTGTCACTCCGAAATAAATAAAAAAAAAAAAAAAAAATTAAAAAAAACCCCAGAAAGTAGCATTGAAAGTCTACCACTTTAGGTAATCACAACAATTTTGTTTCGTGCAAATCTTTAGATTCCTTTCTCTCAGTTTTAGACCCAAATCTAGTGAACTTAACAAAAGTTACAGGTCATTTTGGTTTATTGTCACGTCACGTTGAAACACCGGTTCCCGTACGACGATCGAAGATAAGCAACTTTTGAACCTGGTCAGTACTATAGCTGTCTGCTTGGGGATACCAGTTGCCTTAAGCTTGGATGTGCGGGCAGTAGATAATGAATAATGACACGGTATTGTTAATCAGAGTCCGAATTCCCGTTCTATTCACTTACGCGCAAATACCATTGGGAAAGATAAGAATCCATCTATTCTCCCCTCCATCTATGGGTTAATTAGTGAGACTTGTATTTTCTTTATAGCTATGTCCTCTCCGGGCGTAGACGATCACGGCTCCCACAATTTTTTATCACTTGCAGTTCTTAAATTGTCTCTTTTTATTATTTCTTCTATACCTTGTTCCGCCATTTATTTACTCACTCACTAAGTATTTTATACTTTGTTTTCCTTTGTCCTTTTTGCCTTCAGTCTATCCTGCGAGTTTCATTTTATTGTATGTCCAAGAAATTTCAGCTGCCTCTTCCTGGTGTTAAGTATAAGTTTCAATTTTGTTTCCATTTTCTCTAGATTTTCATCATTCATGGTATCCTTAGTATCCTTCTGTAGAACCACATTTCCTTTGCTCGAAGTCTATTCTTCATCTTATTAACCGTAATATTTTGATCCACATATATGTGGGTACGTTCGTATGTTGAAGGAAATGCCTATTAAGCATTTCCGTATAAGGAAACATTCGACATGCATTTACTAAATAGTCAGTGTTCCTTTCGCTTGAATTTTACAAAATCTTTCTTTTAAAAACAGGTTTCAGGAAAAGGGCATTCTCAAGACCAGTAACTGTTATAGTTCTTTCCAGTATTGATGGGGATTTCCTTCCGAACCATTTATTTGAAGTTGTGTAGAATGTCAACATCTTGAGTGTCATTTTTTTATCTTCGAGTTACATGTCCTGTCTGTTATAACTCACTCCTAGCGGTTATAATATTGTCTTACTTAGGCTACTTGCCGTGTCGTAATTACAATTCTCACTGACGTCAACTGACTTCCACTGACTCACTTCTTTAAGGCGTCTTACCAAGTTCATTTGTGTTACCGGTAATGTCATACTTACTCCACAACACTATCCATTTTAGTTGTTGCAGCTGTTGAAAGTTCTCAAGTGATATGTTTTCTTTTATCTGGTACTATTATTTGTGTATGATCCTGTAGCGTCAGTTCAGGAGGTTCGAAGAAGAATTTTTCATACTAGGAAGCATGAATCCTCTTTTAACCACCGTTCTGAGAAACGATGTTTCTTTTTTGTTTTTGTTTTTTTAATTTGGTAAAATTATTTTCTTGTTCTGTAGTACCATTACCCGAATTTCAAACAAGGGTGGCCCTTTCTAAGACCTACAGTCTGTACTCTCTAGAATCAATTTTTAACCATTGATCTTAGAACTTGGTTATATATGGCGGATAATTTAGATAATTCTGAACGAATCTGACATGATACATATGAAAGTCTACAGGGTATTTAATTATTTAACTAGAGTTTTTTTTTTGGGGGGGGTTAAGTTAATGTGTGGTTTTGTCGGGTTAGGTGAAATTAATTCAGTGCAACCTACTGTATGTTCAATTTTCTTATCTCCTATACTAAAGTTTCCGTCTACATTGCTGAGTTGAGGTATTATGTACACTATTTACATTATTCGGACTATTGTCCTCATCTTTGTCCCCATATTTATCAGCCTTCAGTATCTGTCTATATTTCTGAGATGAAGTATTATGTACACTATTTACATTATTCGGACTATTGAATAATATAAATGTTTTTTACCAGTGCTCATATTGCAATTTTACATTAGGTTTATAATACCCAGAAATTCATACACAGATGTCCTCAAGGAGACATGACACAGTGAATAAAGGCGTTGATTAGATCCTGTGAAAGGACGCAAAGTTCAATACCTGGTTAAGGCAGTAGAAAACTTGGAGAGGAGAGTTAACAGGAGATAACTGATAACTGACATCCATTAAACATGGCACGTGAAACTAGATCATTCTACCCCAGTGAGCAAAATATAGGGTTCATTTCGACAACCACCTGAAGAAGGCCGGTGCGTACAACGGCCGAAACGTTATAATAAATATGTCCACAAAGATGAGGACAATAGTCCGAATAATGTAAGTAGTGGACTAAAGTTTTCATAATTTATTTATATACCGAGGTAGATGAATTCTTTCGTGGTAGATTTACATTAGGTAACATCACTACTTTCAGAAGGATTCTAGGTTATAATTTGTATTTTGGAAAGATTTATGTTTAGTCTTGTTTCTTGGAACTCTTGGTAGAAGCTAGAAGAATTATTACTTTCGAATCGACAAGAACAAAAAAAAAAAAAAAATACAGACGTATTAATTTATTTCTCCGCATAGCTGGTCTCAACTCAAAAATTTGCAATCGCAAAAGCATGTAGAGAAGTAGATGCATTGAACATGTGTTTCATACAACGAAGAAATGGGGGAGATGACTTCCAAATGCATGTCTGTATTTCATGTTGTAATGCTTATGGAATTCATTTCATTGAAAGAAAGTGGAATGTCAGAGTGGGGACAAATAATGAGGGAGAAAATATAGAAACAAATGTGGCGCGTGGCACACACAAGTTTTTAGAACAATTTTTTTCGGCTACAAGTCGTTAAGAGACTCAGTGCCTGTTTTCAACATAGGTTTTAACTTTTTTCAAAAACATATATTTTTAAAAGTTAACAACTTATCTATCTATTTATTTAGCTAGCTAGCTATCTCATGTTATTTCTTTTTTCTTTCTTTCTTTCTTTCTTTCTTTCTTTTGTTTTTTGTTTCTTTCTTTATCAGCTTCTTCAGATACATCACTATCTCTGTCTTTAGCTATCATAGTCTGTTTCTATCTATCTATCTATCTATCTATCTATCTATCTATCTATCTATCTATCTATCCACAGTCTGTCCATTATCTATCTATCTATCTATCTATCTATCTATCTATCTATCTATCTATCTATCTATCCACAGTCTGTCCATTATCTATCTATCTATCTATCTATCTATCTATCTATCTATCTATCCACAGTCTGTCCATTATCTATCTATCTATCTATCTATCTATCTATCTATCTATCTATCTATCCACAGTCTGTCCATTATCTATCTATCTATCTATCTATCCACAGTCTGTCCATTATCTATCTATCTATCTATCTATCCACAGTCTGTCCATTATCTATCTATCTATCTATCTATCTATCTATCTATCTATCTATCTATCTATCTATCCACAGTCTGTCCATTATCTATCTATCTATCTATCTATCTATCTATCTATCTATCTATCTATCCACAGTCTGTCCATTATCTATCTATCTATCTATCTATCTATCTATCTATCTATCTATCTATCTATCTATCCACAGTCTGTCCATTATCTATCTATCTATCCACAGTCTGTCCATTATCTATCTATCTATCTATCTATCTATCTATCTATCTATCTATCTATCTATCCACTACTGTTGTTTAACTCTCCTGTATATTCCCGAGAAAGCCATAGGAACACTGATAGGAACCACGTGAATGTGAACAACATTTTCCTTATGCGAGAAAAAATGTATAAAACTAGTCGAGAAAGCATGAGCAAGATGAAAGGAAGACAAGAAAGTCGGCCAAATCGGAAGCCATTTGAACAAAAATCAAAATGAAGGCATATTTGAAAGGATGATAAATAAAAAGTAAAAAGAGTGAAAAATAAAATTTAAAAAAAAGGAAGAAGAAATTTCAACGAATGATGGAAAAATGTTAGGTTGAGTCATATATTTCAGCCACACCAAACGTGGATAAAGATTTTCTTGTCAAAACAAAGGCGACTTTATTTTGATGCTGTCTATTTGTGTCGAATTGAAGGCCGCCATCTTTGTATTTCTGTGACTACATCCCAAAATAAATTCTATTGGCAATGTTTTAATTATTCATATATGGGATCCATCACAGGAAATTACTTCTTTGTATTATCCGACATTTTTTTTTCTTTCTTTCTTTCTTTCTTTCTTTCTTTATTTATTTATTTATTTATTTATTTATTTGTTCATTTATATTTATCCGCTGTTTTTCTTTTTTCTTTCTTTGTTCGTCTTATGTTTTTTTTCTTTGTTTATATCCTTTTTTCTTTCATTCTTTCTTTCTTTTTAATCGCTATTTTTTTTTCTTTCTTAGACCGATGAACTTTTTCTTATGGTACCTAGACATTATTAATTTAAGCGCAGTACTAGATTGGCGGCTAGGTATCATCATTTTACACTTGAAATGACTAGATGTAACCGTAAGTTCTATGCTAACAGCTTCTTCTTTCTGGGAACACTTAGGCATTAAAATTTAAATCCAATGTCAATCGTCATCTTCTCTTTTTATTAATTCTGTTCTTTTATTCTTCTCTCACGCAAATGTTTTGACCTGATTCTCTAATGCAGTAATTCCCTGCATTTTAGCGGCTTTATTACCTAGCTTTTGATGAAATGATGATATACAGAATTTCAAATAATGATATATTTAAAAGACAACAGATACAAAGGAAAATACAAAAAAAGTGAATTATTTTGTAGAAGGAATTCAGAAAAATGAGGATTTATTAAGACGGATGAGATGGAATCCTTATTTCTTCTTTCCTGACAACAATTTTTCGAAAGAACCGGAAGTTTATGGTTTCAAAAGCTTAAAAACTGCACCTTTCATCGAACGGTTATATGGTTTTAAAATAATTTATTAGAAATCATTAAAAATATTTCTTTTGGTAATTCTTTTTTAGAATCACCAGTGATCATCGCTTGAAAAAGTACAATCAAAGTATTGCAAAATGAAAGATTTGTGTAGCCATTTCAAAATATTTTTTTTTATTATAATCACTTTATTACAAGTGATTATAATAAAAAAAACTATCTATCTATAGACAGATAGATAGATAGATAGATAAAAACAGACTATGATAGCTAAAGACAGAGATAGCGATGTATCTGAAGAAGCTGATATAAATATAATAAAAATATATTGCTCTACTTGTATTGAGTAGTTTTTAAAAGCAAATGCTACGAACAGTGGAATTTTACTCTATTTGTTCTTTCTCTCAGTTGTGTATATATATATATATATATATATATATATATATATATATATATGTATGTGTGTGTGCGTGTATGCGTATAGTTCGGCAGCATGTTTTCATTAAGACATGTTTTGTCTACTCATATTCGATAATATCCTTTCATAGTCACGGATAAGTTTTTTGATGTCATTATTGAAGGACGATAGAAAATCGTTGTATGACAACACATGTCTTAATACACACGCACAGACAGACACACACGCATATATATATATATATATATATATATATATATATATATATATATATATATATATATATATATATATATATATACAGTGGGCGGGGACGGAAACAAATATTCGTGCACTAGTAATTTTTAATTTATTGTATTTCTGACTAATGAATAAACACGCTTTTCATATAATTTAAACTACACATATGCATAATAACTAAATATGCATAGAAAACAGAAAAATTGACTAAAGTATTTATCCCATTTATCGAGTGAAAAAGTATTCGTACAGTCTAAAAAAGACTACATAATCTTCATTTAATACTTTGTAGAATAACCATTATTCACTCATACAGCAACTAACATCTTCTTGTAGTTCTCAATTAATGATTTACAAATTTTAGTTGGCCTTTTGTTCCATTCGCTTGTCCATAATACACTTTCCCTATAAGGTTTTTCCTTATCCTTATATTGACGAACGAACTTCAACCTGACATCTCTGTGTCTTTCAAATAGCTGTTTACCAAGAGGAGCGTGTTGTTAGAATGTTTCTATGATTTTATGCCTATTGTCTGTTTAGTGGCACAGATTCTTGATGCAAACAAATCGCGTCTTTTATATCTTTGCCACTTTGTGTTCTCCGAGGTTCCAGACGTTATATTTGACTTGATAATCGAATGAAGATTATTAAACAAACTTCGAATGCTTCGGCAAGTGGATATTTAAAATGATGTGATAGAAATAACAATTTAGAATATGCAAAAGATAGAAAAAAAGAAACAGATTTTTCAGCTCCAAAAGTTCATTACTTTTGAACCAAATGACTAATAAATGAAAACTTCGGTAACAATATAAAGACCTTGACGTCTAAATAAAGTCTCTCGTATATCCTGATTTAAATTCGTGAAGATATTCATAGAATAATAAGCTGATTACAAGAAACTGTTTTGTGGAATTACCACTAGCATATTCAGTCATACATAACATTATCACCTTCAGGCATTATGTAAAAATTGGTTCTTAGTTAATAAAACTACCAGAGCAAATGAGACAGAATTTGAATTTGGGTGTTTTAATGGCAGAATGAATTGGTTGCTTGTAACAAGTTGCCGTGAGTCTTTATTCAAATAAACATCACGAAAAATTACAAGAGAGACAGAAAAGGTGAAGGAATTGAAGTTGGAGAAAACAAGAGAGGCTGCAGGAAAATGAAAAGTAACAAACGGAAAATGAAGCAAAATTAGTAGGATCGAAACAAAATGAAGAAGTGACTGATGCTTGATTAATAAATTTGGTTATAAAAGAAAGGTTATAAAAAAAGAGAGAAAATAAAATTGAGAGATATGCAATGAAAGCTTGGTCAAGGTAAATAGAAAGGCAGTGCAGAGATGCATGCTGGGAGAATGTTTGGAAATAGAATGGCGAACAATGAAACGAATGCAAAAATATAGACAGTGAGAAAAATTAGGAAATATATTTAAAAAGTAATAACGATGTGAAGAATACAAAAAAGAGAGAAAGAATTGAAGAAGAAAAGAAAAATGAAGTCAACGAAACGAATAACATGAAGGATATTGAAAGGAAAGAAAATAAATAAATGAAGATGGAGAAATGAAGATAAAGAATGAAATTTTAAGATTAAAAAAGAGGTATGAAAAAAGAAAGAAAGAAAAGAGAGAAAGAAAGAAAAAGAAAGAGAAAAGGAAAGAAGGAAATAGAAAGAACGAAAGAAAGAGAGAAAAAAGTAAGAGAGAAAGAATGAATGAAAAAAGAAAAGAGACAGAAAAGAAGAAAAACAGAATAAATAAATAAATTTAAAATAAATAAATAAATAAATTTAAATGGCTGAAAAAAGATCATGAGAGAAAAGAAGGCATAAAGAAAAAGAAAGAAAGAAAACGAAATAAAGAAAAATAAATAAAGGAAATAGAAAGAAAGAAAAGGAAATAAAGGAAATAGAAAGAAAGAAAATAGAAAAGACTAGAAAAATAGAAAATCTATTTAAATAAGAAAAAATTGTGACAGAAATGAAGGAAAAAAGAAAAGTATAATAAATATAGACATTATAAGAAAGAAGGAAAGAAGGAAAGAAAGAAAGAAAAAAGAAAGAAAGAAAAAGAAAGAAAATAGAAAGAAAGAAAATAGAAAAGACTAGAAAAATAGAAAATCTATTTACATAAGAAAAAATTGTGACAGAAATGAAGGAAAAAAGAAAAGTATAATAGATATAGACATTATAAGAAAGAAGGAAAGAAAGAAAGAATGAAAGAAAGGGTGAGAAACGGAAAGTAAAAAAAAGAAGAAAGGAAAAGTCAAAGAAGAAGAAGAATTGATAACAAAAAAGCGACTTAAACAAAATGGAGATAATAAAGTTTCTTTGTAAAGAATATTTGTTTTTTCAACCAATCAGAATCAATTTACAGAATTTGAAGCCGCAGAAATGAAATAAGTATGATAAAACTGATATTTAAATTTAGTTATCATTTCAAAATCTCTAAAGTAATGCAACACGATAAAAACGTATTTTTCTCATCTACATTCAATGTTTTACGCCTGCAAAACTGAATTGCTGGATTTAAAAAAAATCGCTTATAGAAGTAAAAATATGAAAATCTATCCCTGAAGATTTTTAATTCTCGCTTGCAATGTTTAACAGATACCTTTCAAATTGATTCCGTTCGAGAGCGGCTCCGAATGTAATACCTCCTATCCATCATCGATAGATGCAGAAACCATACCGTTAAATGAAATGAGTTTCCAGCTAAGAAAAAAAAAAAAAAGAAACAAAAAAGAAAAAACAAACAAACAAAAAGAAACAAAAAAACAAACAAACAAAAAGAAACAAATAAAAAAAAAAAACAGTTTTCCATCATGCATTTCCATTAGGGCCCAAACTACCTGAGTGTATGTTTCAATTTTAAACCAACTGTAAATAATAATACAGACGTGTGAATTGCGTACGGTTTAGCAACTCAAAGAGAGAAACCAGCGAGTAAAATATGAATTCCAGCCGAGTGCGTTGCATTCCCTTTCGCTCTCCTCCCAGCCATGGGTTAAATAACAGGACTGTCTGTGCTCTCTTGCTTTGAGTTCGTTTAGAAATAAACTTCAAAAGCCGCCTGAAAAGGTATGTACTCCATCAGGCTAACCTTCCCAACACACACCGCTACTTCTTTGTCTGCCCTAAACGTAGATCTCCTATTACCCTTAATAGGTTACGAAGCTCATCACGTGACGAAATGATGAAGATACAGACCAGTGTGGTTAAAAAATAAGGAGTCTATTAGCAGTACACAAACCCATTATATTAATACATTGTATATTCACCCTATGTGATAACACAGGGTTATACTCTCGAATGCGTGGGACGTTGAAACCCATTCAGCAATAAATTATTCAAAACTGCTTCAATCAGTTGATACCGTATACAAGGAGTTGTAGGTTGGAAGGCAGGGTCAGGCGTCGTCCTATAAGGCCAGGAAATTTGTACTGTTGAGTAGCACGGACACAGTATGGGCGGGCATTATCTTGCTTGTCCAACTATTTGCTTGTTTGAGAAAATCCCTGCAGCACGGATTACATAATTCGCTGGAAGTGCATGACGCTGTTCAGCCTTACGTTGATAAACACCAAAGAGTTTTAAAATATTGTCTGTCCCTATCTATCTATCTATCTATCTATCTATCTATCTATCTATCTATCTATGTGCCTTGAAATCAGTTTGATATTGTTTTAATATTTCATTCCTCTTCATTTTGCTATAAATACAGGCTGCGATGGATAAATCGTCGTCTAAACGACACAAAAAAGAAAATAACACAAACATCTCATTTTAACAGATACATTTACCAAAATTACACAAAAATATGGAATAATAAAGAGTAAATTTGTTCAATACAATTTCCATTGACTTCCACCACGGCCTCCAGACGACTTCGGAATCTTTTGCAACACAACTGGAGGCTCGCCTTGTTCGAGTCAATAAGTGTTGCCATAATCCTTGCCTTCAATTCATCTTTGGTGTTACAAGGGGTTTTGTTCGTCTCTCGCTCAACTGAGTCATACACATAATAATCAAGGGAGTGCAGTCTAGAGAGTTAAGTGGTCAGATGTAAGGGGTGATGTGGTCGCAGAAATTGTCTGGTAGCCATGACTGGGATATCCTGTGTATGTGAGTCCTATTGCTTTCTTGACACAGGGCATCCTTACCTTATCAAGGTACTTCATATAGGCCCTACTTGTTGATTCTGAGGTCCTCAACAATAAACCCTGGAATTCTTATCAGAACTATCAGAGTGAATTTTCTGAGCTTCTTTTCCTTCGTAATCAACATTAAACTTTTTTCTGAATCCTCTGCCCTGTCCTCAGATTGACACCCAAACACTGAAATGTTTGTATTGGGCCTTTCAGTGCTATTTCCAAGCACTACAGCATACTGTTTCCAAATTTTGGGTGGATTGAACTGCGTCATGTTGCTCTTTTTTCTCACGGCTGGTGACGAACTGACCCTACTATACTGATTAATAGTCTCTTTGTAACTGTTAGTTAGCGGAAAGTGACAACCTGCTCTGCGGTGATTGGTTAATCCTTCTGCCTGAGCTCCTGAGTCAAAATTCACAAGTAATTGGTATGTGATATTTCAAGGTAGATATAAAAATTGTTACAAGAGTTTGCCTACCGTTCAACCGGTACCTGGACATTACGTCATTTTTAACTACAACCGGTAAAATACCTTATGATCGACTGACTGATTGATTCGCTTTCTACGGTTTATCAACAATTTCCAGGTTATTTAACGCTTTTGAGCCCTGCGTTCCTGAACAATTTTAAGCCTTCTGCCTGAGCTCTTGAGTCAAAATAATTGGTATGTAATATTTCACGGTAGATATAAAAATAGTTACAAGTGTTTACCCACCGTTCAACCGGTGTTTAGGCATTAAGTCATTTTTGTCTACCTCTGTTCAACCGGTGGCTGGGATTTAAGTAATTTTTCTCTACCACCGTTCAACCGGTGGCTGGGATTTAAGTCATTTTTCTCTACCACCGTTCAACCGGTGGCTGGGATTTAAGTCATTTTTCTCTACCACCGTTCAACCGGTGGCTGAGATTTAAGTCATTTTTCTCTACCACCGTTCAACCGGTGGCTGGGATTTAAGTCATTTTTCTCTACCACCGATAAAGTGTTGGTCAGAGTTGAAAGGGTTTAAAGTAAATACGAATGATTAATATTATTTTATCACATAGAAACCGTTTATGGAGTCAAGCCTCTTATGTTTCCTATTAATTGTTGTCTGATTGTTTTTAGATAAAAAAATTTATCTTTGAAACAAATTTCTTATTTTAATAATTGATTAATAACATCGTTTTGTGGAAGGTGTGAACGATCGATCCATTCATCAAGCAAGCCATTGTCCAAGTCGTCTATTTTGTATGACTTCATTCAAATAACATCATATAACTTCCTTGCGTAAAGATTTGCTTTGTTCTGAGTAATGAAAATGGACGAGTTTTAGAATGTGTTCTTGTATTGTTTAGATTAATAAATCTTTCTTAATCGCTTTCAGTCTTGTGGTTTTTATTGATATTGATTGTTTAAATCAGGCGTATAAGTAATTAAGTGATTGATAAAGTTAATGGATAACTGACTGGATTATATTTGAACTGAATGTATAGATCAGTGCTACTAAAAGTAGTGATCCGTGGATCGGTGCCGGTACGCGAACCATCAGCTACCGGTACGCAGCTATTTTCCAGGCTATGCTAAGGGACCATTTGAAGAATTGGTAGATGCCAGCCAAACAGTTGTCAGGACCGTCAGAATTTTTACTTCCGTACCAAACTTGGTACTTTTTGTTTTCAGTGTAGGTTTTAGTACGATCGGTACAATTTTTACTGAAACTTAAAATATTCTTATATTCATTATATACATCGTCTCTGGTATAAATTAATATTACCATGAAATATTACAGGTACGTGAGACATTGAGAAAAACAATGCCGGTCCGCCATATTAGATAGTTTGAGAAGCACTAGTATAGATAATAAAACATACAAATAATAACATGATCAACAGATTGAAATTCTGCTAACTACTTTTTTACTAAGCAATTTACGACGAGTTGTGTGTTTATATTAGTTTCGCGGTCTATATTTAAATTCTCCTTATAAACGCCGTGTTCATTCAAGATGTTGGTGAGCACGGCTCTCTGCAATTTCCTGTCCCTTTTTTGCTCAAAACAATGTTTGTCTCTACATCATCCCTCTTTCTAATCCTTCTACTAAACATTTAATCTCAATAGATAAATTAATCGGTGTTTGTCTACTCAATATGTCCTGTGAGTGTTAAATTTTACAAGCCCATTTTCCTCATAATTCACCGCATAAATTTCAACAATCTATTT
This sequence comes from Acanthosepion lycidas, assembly GCA_963932145.1. Classification (NCBI taxonomy): domain Eukaryota; kingdom Metazoa; phylum Mollusca; class Cephalopoda; order Sepiida; family Sepiidae; genus Acanthosepion; species Acanthosepion lycidas. Next base: position 92,840,806 of record OZ010590.1, read on the forward strand.
CTGATTTTAAGTAAATGTATCTTTCTAGTTGCCATTTTAATTAAAACTTCCTAGTCACTCAAATGTTCTGTCCATGCTATTCTTCCGTATAACCACATCTTTATCGCTTCGAGTGACTTCTTCATCTATTTGGAAATTTTTATGCGTTAATTCGCCATATTGGAAGACTGATTTTTACATAGCACTTCAGAACTCTTTTGTGTGTGTGTGTGTGTGTGACGAAGATTTCCTGTTTTAATACTTTGTTTTGTTTCTGGAAGGCATCTTTTCTAATTCCAATCAGTTCTAAAATATCTTTGTCGCATTTTCTTTCTTTTTACTGTTACTAAAGGATCGAACTCACCACTCAATCGTAATTGATTTAGCAGCGAGATGAGCTTGTTAACCATCACGTCCAAATATCCAACTAATAATAAATTATCGAAACTTAATAATGTGTAAATAAGTTCAAACACCGGACCTGGAAGATGACATAATGTTTTTTTTTACATAAAAGACAAGATATTTTTTTAATCCCACTTTATTCCAAATTACTATAAAATAATTTTATTCATTTAAAATGACTTTATAGCAAAAATAAATGATATCTGATTCGGAAAAAGAAAGAGGAAAATATTTTTCTTGAAGGCAAGAAATAGCCAGTAAGCTTGTGTAATTGAATGTCAGAACAAGGAGTGGCAAGAATGGAGAAAAGACAAATATTACGAAATTACAAACGATAGGAAATTGTGGATTACCATGATCGTCCACATCGTAGAAAGACTATCCGATTTCTGGGCTGTTAAAATAACATGAATGTTAACTCAAACACTAAACAATGTTTATCGTCATAAAAACCAAACACATCTTGCCTTCTATATGTCCTATGAGTGACGCATTCTTCCAACACATTTTCCTTTTTATATGTCCTACTCTCTCTTTTTTATTCTACCATTTCTCTTCCATTTGAAACCTGATACCGTTTTAAATTTAACAATCAGTGACCAAAATTCTTACCTTACGAAGGAGTTTAGAAAATATTAAGCCCAAACACCCATTAGGACTTCTCCCCAGGCAGTACATCTTCTTCAGGAGGAAACTGGGTTCATTGCCTGTGACGTAAACTAAAAGGTGAAGTGTCGTCTGGAATTGGAAAATTTTTCCATGGTACTTCCGTTAAATTCACTTTAAACTTCGACCTTGTGTCACATTCGGTAGTGATGTGGGTGCGCTGAAAAATAAATTCTTCATTTTAAATTTAAAACCTTCATTTATCAAGAATAGCAATTGATTCTATATCTCACGAGCCAGTCTTATCTCTAAATTGTCTTGATAGATAATGGGACGAAGAATAAGAGACGAGGTTTCCGAAGATCCGCTTGACTCAACAGTATAGAAAATTGTCATCATATTTAAAAAGAAAAATAGAAATTTTACCGAAAAAGTAACATTTGCCTAGTGCCAAAAAACGTGAAGCCTTGGTTAGTGTAGGCAAACGTAACAAGTAGCAGCAGTAGCACTGATTAGCATGTAGTTTCGGTTTAAGGTTCCACCTTCTCAGAATTGAAAATCAGTTGCTTTGTGAATTTGATGAATTCTTATCTCAAAACCGGGGCCAGTCACTGCGGACGCGGAAACGGGCCGAGAAATAATTGAGCCATAGTAATAACTAAATGATACCCGCTCGATATGGGCAATGGAACGAGAACAATTTACCCTCGTAAATTTAATAAAGTGTTCAGTGCGAAATTCTCTGAAGGTTACCGGGATCCACATGCACTTGAATAAGGCCAGTGAAGAATACTGAAAAGTTGTGATAATGAAAACAAAGCTGAAAACAACAGTCGATATGCAAATAATATAAATGATGTTTTTATACAGAAACTAGATATTTAATTTCATGTACATTTCTTATACTTTAATGTTATTCTTAGTGGATACCCATATTTGAGTAGACGCCCCTTTTATTTATTAAACACAATTTTTTTCATCTACATGAATATTCGCAAAATCTTATTAAAACAAAATATACGCTCTCTAGCAGGATTCGAATCCAAACCCCTTGACAGGGGAAACCATCATCAGATCTGATATACTTTAACCATCTCGGCCACGAAGTGTTTTGATGATCAAGCCAAATTGAATAGTGCCTTATAAATGCAATTTTTTTTCTTGCTGGAAAAAAAGCGTCGGGAAATTTTTTCTGCGAAAGAAACCATGTGTTTATCGAAATAATTCAGCAAATAGCATTTGGCAGTATAGATTTTCTTTATTAAGTTCAATATTAATTAAATTAATTAAATTGGAAAAAAAAAAAACTGTGGACGTTTTTTTTTTTTTTTTCGTCTCCTACTAATTTAAATTCAGAATACAACCCCGACGCTCCTAGACTGACCCCACGAATAACCTGAGGAATAACTCACAGATGAATGGAGAAAAGATCGATTCATGCCTTTCCCAAGTGGAGAGTATGGAAGTTAAGGGAAAAGACTAGGGGAAGAATCGACCTCGACTCGCTGACTCCGAGCCGAGGAGACATGTTTGTTAATAAGTGAGATTCTTCAAATTCCTAAATTCAGGAAAGTCTCCGAGCAATTCTTGAATCAACTGAGGATCGGTCGTTTCGTTCTCGACTGCCTCTCTAACTTCAACAGCATAAACTTGAATATGGCGCTTTCTTTCTTGAATTAATGACCGAAAGAAAACATTGATGGAATTTCCTTTGAAGCAGTCTTTGGAATTAGTCAAACGGAAGTGAATATATTTTGCTTGCAGAGGGAAACCGAGTTGTCTCTCATGGTAAACAGTAATTGAAACCAAAGTAATTTACTTGACTTCCAAATTGACTAGAGTAAAATTATTTATGTCTGTCCGTGTGTTTATCTATGTAACAATGAATGTATATAAGATTATTAATACATATTTAGGTAGCAAGTATACTCAGTCTGTTCATATCGATGTGTGTCCATTATCTATCTATCTATCTATCTATCTATCTATCTATCTATCAAAATCTGCTCATATCTATCTATCTATCTATCTATCTATCTATCTATCTATCTATCACAGTCTGTTCATATCTATCTATCTATCTATCTATCTAAATCTGCTTATATTTATTTAAATCTGCTCATATCTATCTACCTTCTCTTATCTATCTATCACAGTCTGTTCATATCTATCTATCTATCTATCTATCTATCTATCTATCTGTTCATATCTATATATCTATCGAACTATCATAATCTTTTCATTATCTATCTATCTAAATCTGCTCATATCTATCTACCTTCTCTTATCTATCACAATCTGTTCATATCTATCTATCTATCTATCTACCTTCTCTTATCTATCACAATCTGTTCATATCTATCTATCTATCTATCTATCTATCTATCTATCTATCTATCTATCTATCTATCATAATCTTTTCATTATCTATCTATCTATCTCTCTATCATAATCTTTTCATTATCTATCTATCTATCTATCTATCTATCATAATCTTTTCATTATCTATCTATCTATCTATCTATCATAATCTTTTCATTATCTATCTATCTATCTCTCTATCATAATCTTTTCATTATCTATCTATCTATCTATCTATCTATCTATCATAATCTTTTCATTATCTATCTATCTATCTATCTATCATAATCTTTTCATTATCTATCTATCTATCTATCTATCTATCTATCTATCTATCTATCTATCTATCTATCTATCTATCTAAGCAGGCAAGCTAAAGAAGAATGGCGGAACGAAAAAGATGCAGAAATAGAAAGATTAAGTACTACCAACAAAAGAGACATGCTCAAACAAATAAGACACCTAACAGAACAGAAGACATGCTCGTCAACAGGCTGCCTTTATAGAAGGAAAAAATTCTTCAACGCTGGAGCGACTATATTGGAGAACTCTTCCACGACGAAAGAGAACAACCAGCAATACACCGAACTACCGACGGACCTGGAATTCTGAAAACCGGAGTAAAAGTTGCAATGGACAAATTAAACAGAAACATGGCAGCTGGGCCAGATGGAATTGTAACGGAAATACTGGCAGCCTTAAATGACTTTCGTATAGAGAAGATTACTGAAATAACAAATGAAATCTACAACAGCGGGGATATATCGGAAGGCCTCAGCAGATCTATCTTCGTAGCTATGCCTAAGAAAACAGGCACCAACGAATGCGAACTCTACCGGACAATAAGCCTAATGAGTCACATGACAAAACTCATCATCCGTATTATGATGAACAGATCGCGCAGCAGAATCAGGCCAGAGATAGGACAAGAACAGTGCCGGTTCGTTAAAGACACGCGATATTCATACTCAGAATGTTATCAGAAAGAGCGATACAGATGCCGAAGAACGTATACGTATGTTTCATATACTACGCGAAGTCTTTCGACAAAATACTCTACAAGGATCTGCTAGAACTGCTCAGCAACCTTGATATATTCAGGAAAGATATCAGAATAATCAAGAACCTATACTGGCAGAAAACGGCATGCATGCGCATAGGGGACGAGTTCAGAGAATATACAAAAATAGAAAGGGGCGTAAGCCAAGAATACGTCTTCTCACCCGACCTGTTCAACCTATACAACGAGGCAATCTTGAGAGAATTGGAAACCCTACCAGGATTTAGCATTGGCGACAACAATCTTAACAACATAAGATATGCAGATGGCACAGTACTGATAGCAGACACCGAGATAAAATTACAAAACCTCCTACAGAAAGTAGCAATGAAGAGCGAGAAGAAGGGACTAAGCATAATCTACAAGATAGCAGAGTTCATGGTCGTCAGTAATAGGAACAACCTGAAATGCAAGCTAAATTTCGGGAACACTAAAATCAAGCAGAAGCAGAAGTTTAACTACCTGAAGATCTTCTTGACGGAGGACGGTAAGTGCGACACTGAGATCCGTAATCTTACAGGAATGGCCAAGGACACATTCCAAAAGCTGGGCAGAGTACTCCGAGACAGGAGGATATCTTTGGTACCAAAGAAAAGAATACTGAACTGTGACGTGACAACTGTCTTTCTTTATGAGAGCGAATGTTGGATGATTTCCTCAAAGATGAAGAAGAGAATCGAGGCGACAAAAATGTGGTTCTACAGAAGGATGCTATGGATATCATATGAGCAAAGAGGAGATCTTAGAGAGTTTGCAAACAAGGAAGAGGCTTATACTTAATATCAGGGAAGAGGCAGCTGAAATTTCTGGGACTTACAATGAGGAAGGAGTGCCTGGAGAATCTGATACTCATAGGTCGAATAGAGGGAAAGAGAGACAAGGAAAAACAACGCGCGACATATCTGGCAGACTTAAGCAAGTGGATGACAGAATGTGTTCTGCGGGAGGAAGCAGAAGGAGGGAACTTGTTAAGTGCTGCAAGGGATAGAGGTTGGTGGAGAGCCATGATCGACTACGCCCTGAAAGGACATGGCCATAAAAAGAAGAAAGAATCTATCTATCTATCTATCTATCTATCTATCTGGGTCTCTTCATTATCTATCTATATATCTATCTAATTTTGTCACGTATCTATCTATCTATCTATCTATCTATCTATCTATCTATCTATCTATCTATCTGGGTCTCTCCATTATCTATCTATATATCTATCTAATTTTGTCACGTATCTATCTATCTATCTATCTATCTATCTATCTATCTATCTCATTCTTTTCATACCTATCTATCTACCTATTTATCTATCTATCGCAGTCTCTTCATTATCTATCTATCTATCTATCTATCTATCTATCTATCTATCTATCTGAGTCTCTTCATTATCTATCTATATATCTATCTAATTCCGTTACGTATCTATCTATCTATCTATCTATCTATCTGCATGTCTGTTGGTATTTCTGCTCATATCTAATCTATCTCGCATGTTTTGGTATCTCCTTCTATTCCATATCTATCTATCGATCTATGTGTAATAATAATCTTTCTGATTCTTTTCCCTCTCGTTCTATTTTTGAATATTCTCCTATTTTCTCTTGACTTGCCCCAATTTCTTTTTCTAAACCATTCATGATAGTATCTACTATAATCTACTCGGGTCTCTTCATCAATGGACGTCCGTCCTGGGTAAGACGTTAAACTACATCCGCATCCTGGATAAGACGATAAACTACACCCAGCAGCAAGGCCTCTGATCAGGAGGTTTTTGGGAGCGTAGAACCAGCTCTTAATTGATGGTGTTCCAAGGTCCACCCTGACCCGGGGTGGTAGCCCCTGTTAGGGTCCTAGCTATGAGTTAACTATTACTGTTAACCATGTTTGCCGTAGTCTCTGAATATAGAATCCAGTGAAGTCCGTAATGTGTTCAATATCAGAGGTTGGCAGTGAAGATTCGGAGAAAGTAGCAACTGTTAAGTAATTCTTTTAGTCTTCGATATCAGAGTTTGGCAGTGAAGATATTTTGGGAGAAAAAAAATGGCTGCCTTTATACAAGTCTGATTGACTATTTTGAGCTTTCTGATAGGTTAACCCTTCTCTGGGTGGACTATAAAATGAGTCATTTTGGTTGGCTCACTAGTACATACATGTATCCAAAAAACTGTAACAATTACCAGCAATACTTTTTGAAAAAAAATTATTACCAGTAATACAATTTTGACGGAAAAATATTACCAAAAACAGATTTTTGACAAAACAAAATATTACTAGCAATAAACAAAAAATTGTCGGCAATAAATAACCCATTGAGTTTGATATGCCGTAAAACAAAATAAATCAAACAAATCTAAACCAAAGAATACATATCATATTCATACAAATCTATCCTAAAAATGTTGTTTGCATTAAGTAACCCATTGAGGTTGATATGCCGTTGATATGATATAAAACAAAAAAAAAAAAACCCAAACTTATCAATTAACGCCATTCAATTTCCCGTTTCTTTTATTCTGACTGGCAATGTCTTCATACTGTACCCCTTCTTCATGTCTTCTTTCAACCAAAAAGTCTACCTGAAGCGTGAAAGTTGTCTCGTCGTGACACTAGTCTGGGTGGGTCATGAAATCGGTAGTCGCTCGGTACTCCATAAAATACTGGTCATTAAATGAAGCAATTATAATTGACTTATCATCAACTAATCGCTATTTTTTCACATCCATGTTCACTCGGAGACCAACCATCTGATTTCCTCCCCTTCATCCATTATCATTTAATACCTCATCTCTTATCTTCATGCCATAATTACTACTCTAGCGTTTATCCAATATTCATCTCTCCACAATTCTCGTCAATTTTTCTCACTCTCATCCTAACTTAAAATCTCACTCTGTCATAGCATACATATCAGACTCCATTTCCTTCTCAACCAATCCGATTCCTTCTCATTTTATCTTTCAATCTCATCTTCTAATCAGTTCGTCCCATTGTTACATCTTTTCTTTTTATCCCATCCGCTAATCTCCCTCATGTTCTCATTTCTCCCTATCATTCTATCTTTCTCTCTCATCTTTCAAATCTCTTCTTCTCTCACCCTCTCCTGACTCTCATTCCATGCTCTCATTTCGCCCTCTCATCCAACTCTTTCTTTTCGCCCTCTCATCCTTCCACGTTCTCCTTCTCATCCATCTGGCCATTTCCTTCTCTTCCATTCTCTCATTTGTCCCTCTCATTCAACCCTTCCCTCACTCTCTCTCATCCTTCTACATTCTAATCCCATCCTCCCATCTCTCTCTCAATCCATTCTCTCATTGCTCCCTCTCATCGTTACACACTCTCCTTCTCATCCCATCCTCCCTCCTTCTCATTTCATTTTCTTATTTCTCCCTCTCACCCAGCCTTTCCAACTTTTCTTTCCCATCCCATCCTCCCTCTCTCTCAATCCATTCTCTCATTGTTCCCTCTCATCCAACTCTTCACTTCCTCCCTCTCGTCGTTACACACTCTCCTTCTCATCTCATGTTCCCATTTCCCTTTCATTGTTTTCTCTCATTTTTCTCTTTCATCCAACCCTTCCTTCATTCTCTGTCTCTCATCCTTCCACCCTCTCCTCATCCTATCCTCACATCTCCCTCTCATTTCGATTTCTCATTTCTCTCTTTCATCCAACCCTTTCCTCTCATTCTTCTACCCTCTTCTCCTCATCCCATCTCATTCCATTCTCAAATTTCCCCCTCTCAACCAACACTTACCTTTCTTCCTCTCATGACAATGCCCACTTTCATTCATCATTTTTCTCCCTCATCCTATACTTCTCTTGGACTGAATGTTCTGTGAGTGTCAAATTATCTTAAGCCCGATTTCTTCATTCTTTGTTCCAGAAATCTCACTTGTCTCTATCTGATTCTAAATACACGCAGCAATTTTTGTTTCTATTTTCCTTCAAACTTCCACGTCGCTTACAGGCTCTGTCCATGGTATGATCAACAGCCTTCTGTAGGACCATGCCTCTGTTGCCTGAAGTCTCTTCATTCATTTGCGAGGAAACTGTCCGGAATTTACTGCCTTATAGGAAGATTTATTTCATATAGCAGCTTCGCACTTTTTCTTTGTTTCTTGTTTTTTGTTTAGCTTTTGATTAATTCATTATTCCAATTCGCCTTCGGATGTCGGTGTTACCTTTTCCATCATCATCTATAACTCTTCCTGAATTTCACCCTTCTGCAAACTTTCTGAATTAGGCTTACAGAATCACAAAGATATTTATCAACATATAGCACATCTCTTGACGACTTTCAACAGGAACTAAAATCGAAGAGACAATAAAGGCATAATCAATATGCTGACATTCCAAACGACTTCGAACAATGGGAAATCTCCAACACTAGAAAGAACTATAACAGTTACTGGAAACGTGAAACTCATATTCCTGAAATAATTGTTTTAATAGAGAGATTTTATATATTTTAACCAACTGAAAAAATGGTTGCTCGGTCAATGTATACCGAATGTTTGCTTATAAAGAAATGGCTAACATAAGCATTTAGCAATTTCTTTTATGCTCGTATGCAGGTATTTCTAAATATAGGTTTTGTAAATAACATCATACAGTTAATTGACACAACTTCCATTAATAAACGGCTGAAAAACTACTGTAAGAAACGTATGAATAATGTACTGAAATTTCTTTTAATATATTTTTCTTTATCTTATTTGGCAGATAAGTTCAAGAAAGTAGTCGCTTTAAATCGTGAAAGGAACGAAGAACTGGAAAGATTTGGTGAGAACACGAGGAAAGGTCAGGTAAGTACGGTCGTGTGTGATCCTGATAAATAAATGATCAGTTTATGAATAATGAGGTCAGCATAAAACCGGAGGCGGTATTTTCAAAAGAAATTCACTGAAAAGATAAAGAAAAGAAAAATGCAGACGACAATAAAAAAAAAAAAAAAATCAGTGAAAAATAATGCTCCGCTTATTCGATATGCTCTTGATATGCGTAAAAATAAATGTGCAGCTATGTCATGGATCAGTTTTACCTTTACCCATGCCGGAATTGTTAAATCTCCTTGACGCATGCGTAAAGGTCTCTGAATATACTCCGAAGTAAAAGAAAAGTACGATAAGTGTTTTTTTTTTTAAATACACGAAGATTAAAGAGAAGATTCAAAGACGCCAAAAAAGAAATAAAGAAAAAGAAAGCATAGGTGGAAGAATAGGGAACTGAAAGAAAAGAAAATGGAATACACACCGATACACACACACATATATATATATATATATATATATATATATATATATATATATATATATATATATATACTCACTTTCGGCTCTTCCATTTTTTTCCTTCCGTTCTCGATTCTTCATCCTGTCTATATTTACGCACTCATTTATTCGATTGAGCACTATAGAGAAAAGGGTATTTCAAAACAGAAACCGCCGCTGCTACTAACGCATCGCTCTTCATTAATGATTTGAGCCCTCTGGCTGCTGGCGTTTGCATACATCCGTATATAATACGTTTGAATTTCCTTTTTACTGCTTGTGCCGATAGCTGAGAAGTAGGATCTCCGATCTCGGGTCTTAATCCCGGCTTGAAGCAATCGTACGTCTAGACATACTGACCATCTGTGATACAGCGAAACAGGTTTTTATGTGAATAACTATATATACATATAAAATATATATATATATATATATATATATATATATATATATATATATATATGCATGGGAAAGGGTTTTCGAGTCGTCTGAATATCGCATGCGCGTGGAACTCTGGTTACGACTTGAAAATTGTACAATGTTTTTGCTCTGTATCAGTAATCTAGCTATTGAGCATTTTACAGAGTAAATAGGGATTTGCATTTAGGTCTTTTTCTTATTTTCTTTTTTTCTTATTGCTGTCCTTGTTTGAGTTTTTCTTTTGTTTTAAGTGCATTTAAGTCTTTTGACAACTTGTTTGTATATATATATATATATATATATATATATATATATACATACATAGAGAGAGAGAGAGAGTGGGAAAAAGAGAGACGGGCAAAGAGAGAGGGGAAGAAAGTGAGAGTGTAAATGAGCGAGAATGAAATGAGAAAGAAGAAAGGACAATAAAAATCAAAGAGAAGAAAAATAAAAAAATAATGTGATGAATATGTAGGGAAAGACGGAAAGAAACGGGCAGAGATAAGAAGATGAATATTGTGAGAAGAAAGGAAGAAAGAAACAGAGAAAAAGGTAGATAATGAAATAAATAATATAAGCAAGAAAGAAAGAAAGAAAGCAAGAAAGAATTAGAGAAAGAAAAAAGAAAGAGACAAATAATATAAGAAAGAAAGAAAGAAGGAAAAAATTAAAGAAAGAAAAAAGATAGAAAGAGACAAATAATATAAGAAAGAAAGAAAGAATGAAAGAATTAAAGAAAGAAAAAAGAAAGAAAGAGACCAATAATATAAGGAAGAAAGAAAGAAGGAAAAAATTAAAGAAAGAAAAAAGAAAGAAAGAAAGAAGGAAAAAATTAAAGAAAGAAAAAAGAAAGAAAGAGACAAATAATATAAGAAAGAAAGAATTAAAGAAAGAAAAAAGATAGAAAGAGACAAATAATATAAGAAAGAAAGAAAGAAAGAAAAAATTAAAGAAAGAAAAAAGATAGAAAGAGACAAATAATATAAGAAAGAAAGAAAGAATGAAAGAATTAAAGAAAGAAAAAAGAAAGAAAGAGACCAATAATATAAGAAAGAAAGGAAGAAAGAAAGAAGGAAAAAATTAAAGAAAGAAAAAAGAAAGAAAGAAAGAAGGAAAAAATTAAAGAAAGAAAAAAGAAAGAAAGAGACA
>OZ010590.1:92857047-92902047 GCA_963932145.1 Acanthosepion lycidas
GAAAGTGAAAGAGAATGAGAAAATTTTAAAGGAACTGGAAACCCAATCTTCAACATGAAACTAACGATAATAATCTACTCCTATGTAAAAAACAAAGGTGGGGGCGAGTTAACCGAACAACAGGTAAATATATCTAATCCTAAGGTGTATGAATCATTTTTAATGGATTTCAGGAAGTCGCGATGTGTCATGCGCAGTGGCATTCTAATGGCGGAGACACTGTTTTAGGTCACAGTTAGGGTCTTTCTTACCGAATAGATTCTCATAATCCTTTCAGCTTTTCCAAATAATTTTAACAATTTCCGCTTGTGCTAATATTTTATAGTAATTTCTTATCCTCTGTTAAAAATCAAACACAACCATGGACTTTTAACGACATATGCGTGTTTTTCTTCTTTCTTTTTGTTGTTTGATTTTGCTTAGAGTTATATCAACAACTTTGGGTTATTTAATACCGAAATCTAAATATTTTGATTGATTTGGTTGGTTGATTATGTTTACTGACATATCAACACCTCCATGGGTTATTTTATGCCGAAATCTAAATATTTTGATTGTTTTGTTTTGATGATTTTGTTTAGCGGCATGTCAACCTTTATGGGTTATTTAATGCCAAAAATCTAAGTATTTTGATTGGTCTGGTTGTTTGATATTGTTTAGCGGCATATCAACACCTCTATGGGTTATATAATGCCGAAATCTAAATATTTTGTTCGTAATTTTATGCTTTCAACTACAGATGTTTTGTACATAATTTTATACATTCAGGTACGTTTTTTACATGTATAGTTTTGTACGTCATGAAAAGTATTGTTAGTATTTTTAATGTATTGCAGGTAATTTCACTACAAAAATGTATTTCTGGCAATTTGTATATTTTGTTATTGATGTATTGATTGCCATTTTGTTATAATGTATATTGTTAGTCATTTTACTATAAAATGTACTGTTGATTTTTTGAGAGTTTCACTATTTGGGACCCTAACTGACCACACCTGGTCAACGTGTATCTGGGAACAACAACATCTGGTTCCATGCTCCTCAAAGCTCCAATCTTCCGATTAGAGGGCTTAATGCTGGATATAGTTTATTGTCACACCCAGGACAATTATTTGTTTGATACTGCAAATTCCAGTGTAATTTTTCTGAATGTTATTTAAAAACAGATTTAGAAATCTTTCTAAGATTGATATCGGCCATCACGGTATTAACAAATTGCATATGCAGTTGATACAGTGTTGATAAAAACAGAAAGAAAAAAAAACAAAACAAGAACTACAGATATAGGTCTAAATATATGGCACTAAATTATGAGATGCTGATTCGCAAGGGTTCATTGATTGATTTTATTTAGCAGCATATCAACCTGTATGAGTTATATAATGATTTATTGCCGAAATCTAATTATTTCCAACGCATTTGTATGCCTTTAACTACAAATAAAATATATTGTTGGTCATTCCATTATGAAAGGTATTATTTATATAAAAATGTATTGGTGGTCATTTTATTATAAATATATTTTTAATAATTTCATAGTATTTTCTTTTGTTTGGGGGTTCACTATTTGAGCATAGCTAGGATCCCAACAGATGCTACAACCCCGTGTCAGGGTGAACTTGAGAACAAGAGCATGAAGAGGTGATTCCACGATCCTCAAAAACTGAAAACTCTTTATCAGAGGCCTTGCTATCGGATGTAGTTCATCGTTATACCCAGGACTAGCTAGGGAGTTTCAGGTAGTAAGGGAATCAGAGAGAATATGAGAGAGAGAGAGAGAGAGAGAGAGAGAGAGAGAGAGACTGAGAGGGGGAGGGAGTAGACGATATATCATATACTGTGAAATTATTTTTCTCTGTACCAATTTGTGTGGAATCATGGCTCTCCACTGTTTCCTATCCTTTGTAGCTCTTAGCAATGTTTTTGCTTGCTTTTGATTTCTTCTGTTGCCTTTTGCTTTCCAGTGCCTTTTCTGCCATCATTTTACACAAGCTCTTTAGGTAATTATTCGCAGATTACAACTATGATTTTTGTCTTCAGTAAGCCCTGTGAGTATCAAATTTTCCTCGCCTTCTTTCTTCATACATATATCCTACAAATCTCAAATTTCTTTTTCTTATTCTAAATGTAATTGTCTAGTTTGTTTTCATTTTCACAAAAAACTCCCCCGGTGACCACTTGAAGAATACCCGGTACTGTAATCTTAGAGGTGCTGATGGTATAAATGGCCCGGGATTCGAAACTGGTTAGCCTGGTTCCACGTCTAATTGTGTTCTTTGTATTCACTTACGCACAAATAAGCTTAAGAAAAGAATGAATCCACATCTTCTCCCCCATCTATGGGTTAATTAGTAGGTCAAGTATCAATCGATAATCATTATCTAAAAGAAAAATTCTTACAAATTAATCTGGCTTTAAATAACTTGCAAAAGGTTGCTAAACTGTAAAAATCAATTAACCAAACTTCCTCGTTGTTTACACGCTCCGCTAATTGTATTGTCAGCATCCTTCTGTGGAACCACATTTCTGTTACTTGAAGCCTCTTCTTCATTTGTGAGGAAATTGTCTGCCGTTACTTGCTTTTCCGTGTTTCAGATTATTTGACACGTTATTGAAAGTTATAAGCTTTACGCAGTTTTTTTTATATTTGAAGTAGAAAACCGTGTCATTGGAACGGCAATAAATTACTAAAGATATGACTAATATGAAATATTTCTAATGAATGTAGAATTCTGCGGAATACAGATAATAAACATTAAGGCTTTTTTCAAGTCCTAAAAAGAAGAACTTCTATTTTTATGGTCACATTGACATCAAAACGAGCAATATAAATGCATAATTTTTATGTCATTTTTTCACACATTAAAAAAAGGACATTTGATTAGATACAAAACGAGGAACCTAATTTGGTTTGGTTTGGTCTACGGTACATCAACCTCAATGAGTTATTTAATGTCGACAAGATTTTTATTGCTGGTAAAAATTTTTTCCAGAAATGTATTACTGGTAATATTTTTTTTCAAAAATGTACTGGTGTTAATAATTATCCCCCAAAAGTATTGCTGGTATTAAAACCTATTTTTATACTTTCATAGTGTTTTGACCCCTTTTGGATGTTAACTATTTGCCTATAGCTGGGACCCTGACAGGTGTAACCACCTCGGGTCAGGATGGACCTAGAAACACCAGCAATTATGAGGTAGTTCCATGCGCCTCAAAATCTTCTGATGAAAGTCCTTGTTGCCAGATGTGGTTTATCGTCTTACCCGGGACGCGGATGTAGTTTATCGTCTTACCCAGGACGCGGATGTAGTTTATCGTCTTACCCAGGACGCGAATGTAGTTTATCGTCTTACCCAGGACGCGGATGTAGTTTATCGTCCTACTCAGGACGCGCATGTAGTTTATCGTCTTACCCAGAACTCGGATGTAGTTTATCGTATTATCTAGGATTCGGATTTAGTTTATTGTCATACCTAGGACGACAAAACGAGAAACTGCTGTAAAGATTAAAAACAAATAATGGATTATAATTTTAGATTTTTCAAATTCTGAAATTATAAAACATTTTTCTCTATCCGACAAACCTGCATTCGGACTCGTCATAAAGTTTCAAATTGGTAGCGTTACTATTAATTTTAGACTTTTCAATTAAAAACTTTTCTTACCGATGTTTAGCAACTGATTACATCAGCGCCAAACAAAGCGGCATTTCCCATGAATACACAGAAAGATGTACCACTGTCCACGAATTGAATCTTCAGATTCCAGATTTGCTGCATTGATAATACATGAAACATTCCTCCGTGAAAAAAGTTTAAAGAACAATGAAACAATCCCAGGAGCGTCCAAGATAAACAAGCGTTAATTTTAAAAACTTGATACGGCATAAAACAGTGTATGTATGAGTAGGTAAAAAAATACGCACACAGGCAGTCACTCACAAAAGCACACACACACAGACAGACGCTTAGCTTTTCAAAATTTTTTACTGTTTCTATCTCCACGTGTTGATGAATGAACAGGGAGAAGAAAAAATATAATTATAAAAATTATACCCCCCACCATATTAATTCTGTTATTTACAATTTCAAATGTAGTTGTGGATGCGATAACATAGGTAGAACGACACAGCGGTTGGACGTTAGAATTAAACAACACGAGAACCTGCCATAATACTGAATAAAAATTTTTCGTTGGGCGATACCATTCGTAACACGTATGGGTCTTCGATTGCGGATAACTTTATAAAGAATCCCACTTGTGCGATGGATTTCAGTGTGAACTGGTTTTCCGTTTTGGCCAGAGCACACTCATTATTCCATCTTAAGATGTTGGAGACGATGTACATCAGGTCCAGGCGACCTACTCTTTGCAAACAAAGATATTGTTTGCTTGAACTTGCTGTGCTGCGCTTCTAGCATCTTTGTTGGTATAATTTTTATAATTATATTTTTTTCTTCTCCCTGCCCATTCATTCACGTCATCCATGACAGACTTTCTTTTTTTCTCTTCATAATTTGTGTTCCCCGTTAACATCTCTGATGAGAGGGGACGAAACCGGTCGACTGGTATGTGTTTTTGTTTTTATTTTAAATCTATCATTATATAAAATTTCTTGCTTTTTATGCCATTACATATATATATATATATATATATATATATATATATATATATATATATATGTATTTGATTTTTCTTGTCCTCGTATGAGTGTTTTCGATTCTGAAATTAAACGGATGTAAAAAATGTTTAAATATTCTATATATACTAGCGCTTTCAGCTATTCTGTCAGCCATTATCAAGGATATTTTCAATTTTTAACTCATTATGTACATTTTTATATATGTGTATCTATAGTGAAGGAATTTTTATTTTTTTTATTTCTCAAACATGGCCAGAATGTTGTGGCCGTGTTCATAGTTGGTGTTGTTGAGAATTTTTTCTTTTTTATAATTAATACTTTCATTATCTTCAGCCTTTTCTTACAAGTGGATGAGGCTATTATTGTCGTATTTCTAAGAGTTGCGGAAAGATTTTTTATAGGTTTCCATGTTTTTTAATTGGGTCCTAATTAAACTATAATCATAAGGATGTAATGTGAGTTTTCTTGATGCATATGTAGTGGTTTATCCAATATAATTGTTCATAAATTTGGTTCGATCAGGAACAGAAAAGCAAACATAGTAACTCATTTAAAATTGAATAAAAAGCTTACTCGCAAAACCTTGCCAGTCATCTTTAATGAAACTTGAATAAAAGAAGGATTGCTGCTCAAAAACACACTTATATAGATACATACATGGAAACAGGTTTCATTGAATAACATAGATATATTATGTCTATTCATTTTTTTATAATAATTGTTTAGTTCTCTAATCAGTTTCTTGACGTTAAGATGAAAGACATACATTTATCAGAAACGGATATAACAAAAATATGCTCAGGAAGCTCCTTAAACGGGCCAATGGGTAAAATTAAAACTGTAGAAACAACAGTATAGGTTGTTAATTATACTGAATAGACGGTAAATATTGTTAATTATACTGAATATATATATACAGACACACACACACACACACACACACACACACACACACACACACACACACATATATATATATATATATATATATATATATATATATATATATATCAAATGTCTTAAACACTAATATTACATGGTTATAATTTATTACATTGGAATCGTTATTACGATCCAGTACATCAGACCTTGGAAAGTTTTATATGCATATGTATGTGTATGTATGTATGTATGTATATATATTTATATACTTTATATATATATATATATATATATATATTAACCACAAATATTATCAATATATATATATATATATATATATATATAATAAATTAATTGATTTAAAATATGTTTTTTTCGCTACACAGTTCTAACCATGTTTCAAAAATGGAAGCTAAAATCTTCGAATTTAATTTTCTAATTAAATTAAAGACATTAGTTCTATTTCATCCTCAAGCGAATTTTGGAGTAACTTTTAAAATTACCGGTTTTAAAGGCACTGCAAAAAACATAATTCATGTTTCCAAGGATACAGAGAAATCCATTCATCCAGACAAGGGGTGTTTGCGTGTTCATTATCGCTGTATTTTGCTGTATCAGTTATAAGTTAGTAGGGGTAGGGATGTATTTCTCAATGAATTCTGACATCCGTTAAATGCATGTCGTCTGGATTTAAAAAAAAATTATTGTTAACGGCAAAAGTTCTTTCGGCATTTTTTTTCTATTTGTATACTTAAAGATTTTTGGGGGGTTAGGTTAGAATACGTTTTATTTAACTACAATTTAAAAAATGTTCACTTTTAATTTTTAATATACTATATTTCTTTTTAGAACAAGTAAATGTATTAGTATCACGTACAGTATGTAAAATTATTTTCACATCAAGTATGAGTATGTATATTACTAGGTCACAATTTAAAAAAAATTATATTTAAATATCATTTAAGTAAAATTTATGACAATGACGGCAAAAATAGCTAATTTCTCTGATTTAGTAAACTTTTATTATTTTATATAAAACTAGTAATATATTGTTTCTCATGTAAGTACAAAGGACATGGGTCATTCAATGGCTAACATCTTCTACCTTTTCATATTAATCTCATTTTACTGTAGGTGTGTTATTGGGTTCTTTTAAGTGCTTGTAGTACTTTGAGAGAGGTGTTTAGGTTAGAATACATTTTATTTAAAAACAATTTTAAAAGATGTTTAGGTTAGAATTCGTTTTATTTAACTACAATTTTAAATACAACTTTAAAATATTTTCACTGTTAGTTTTAATAGACTATATTTCTTTTAAAAAGAAGTAAATGTATTAGAATTACTTACAGTAAGTAAAATTATTTTTCCATATCAAGTATAAGTATGCATATTACGATCTTTTTAAAAAATTTATATTTAAATATTATTTAAGTAAAATTTATGACAATTACGGCAAAAAATAGCTAATTCATTTCTCTGATTTAGTAAACTTTATTTTTACTGTTCTTTCTTTCTTATATATATATATATATATATATATATATATATATATATATATATATATATGTGCAGTTTTTAGTCCAGCACAAGTTCATCAAATTTAAGTCGTCAAATGAATATCGAATTTACCTCATTATGAATAAACAGATTATCACTTGTCAAGCATGGCTCCATAGCATCCCAATTCTACCCACTTGATATACCAATCCATATGTATAGTAGTCTACATGTGGCTATTCATGTCTGTAATTCTGAGTATTCTATATTTGCATATGTAAATACCTTCATACAATTCTGTGTCACGAAATCATTATTTAACGAATTACATTTTCGAACGCTCACGTGGAACGATTTTGAAAATATATGATAGATAACCTGTGGCGAAATCCGTTTGATTTGAACAGGTATTACCTTACGACATTTATTATTAAAAAAATCAGCGATTTTGCAACCTTTCGTGAAAAATTCAAATTGCCTTTAGAAAACTGATAACGTCTATTATTCCGATAAAGAATTTTTCCAGTCAATGTGATCCTTTCAAACCGAGCTGTGTTGTGGATATAAAACCAAATTAAAATACATCTTTTAATTTAGTGAAATTTATAGGATGCTAATTTGTTACATGAAGCTGCTTGATACTTAAACAAGCCTCCTCAACTAATGACACATCGACTCATATGGCTTCTTCTCTACCCACAATTCCCTATTTTTAACCACTATTATAATTATGGGTAAGGCATGTAGCATCCATACCGACTCATTACTTTACAAATAGCACAAGGCTAATATCAGAGCGTGACTTGTTAGAAGCTAATTTACTTCATGAAGGGATAATCTACCAGATTAACTGGATAGCGTTGTACATCAGGCGACAAAGTATTACTATTTGTCAATATATGATTTTGATGTATGATGTATTATTATTTCCAGTAATCGCTCGCTGAAAGCAAAGTTTGCTTAGCGCCTGTCACCTTCAAATCATTTCCATTGTCAAGCTATTTTGTGAGAGACAATGTTTCCATTGTTGGAAACATTCTTGCAACTCGTTTTCCGGAATTACTTTAAGAAATTTAATCACGTCATTCTGGATATCAGGGATATTGCTGATAGTAGATAGTTTTTCTTTAGTTGCATGTTAATAGCCCAAAAATAACAAACTTCTAAGATTGGTGAATAATTTAGATGGATCATTTTGCAATGGATTTCTTAACTAAGAACACACAAGACCTTAAATTATTATTTTTATCTTTCTTAAATTCATAATTTGAAATTGCCACAATGCTTCCTTTTTTTCATTCAGTTCTGCTTTTCAGTCACATAATTAATAATCGGTCACCATCTTTGGGCTTTTGACTGACCACTTCTCGCTTCCTCGGGCACATGAATCCTTTTCTTTGAACCGTCAAAAAATATTCGATTTCTTCGTAGCATATTCACGAAAAGTAATTTTAATTGAGTTAACATAACTTTCCCTCATTTTAAGCCAGACTATAGCATGAACACGTAAAATTTCCTCTATTGTGCAACAACGAATGACTGATTTGTTTTACCGCTCAAGGAAGTTCAAGTTGGAACATTTCCTGACTCATTACCTTAATGACTTCGGTCCAAACTCCCTTAATATTGGGAACAGTTTAAGAAGGACTTTTATAACGAAGCTTGAACTCATGCCAAAAGAAAGTAAACTCTTCTATTTTCTTTTTCATATTAAAGAAGAGGCGTTTATAATGTTTAATTCTGAAAGAGATTTATATAAACAAAAAGTACATTTTAATCCTTATGAGTAACATATTTTGTGCAACTATTTAAAAATGCATGCATACATACATACATATATATATATATATATATATATATATATATATATATATATATATATATATATATGACGAAAGAAAGAAAGAACAGTAAGATATATAATCCGGTGTTCTTATTGATATTTTTTATTTTTACAAAATAGTGCCCAGTGTAAATTTACTGAGCATAAATTTTATAAATTTACTGATTTAAAATATGTTTTTTTCGCTACACAGTAATAACCATGTTTCATAAATAGAAGCTAAAAACTTCAAATTTAATTATATAATTAAATTAAAAGCATTAGTTCCGTTTCATCTTCAAGCGAATATTGGAATAACTTATTTTTACCGAGTTTTAAACGCACATATAAATTCATAATTTCCTTTTTCCAAGGATACAGAGAAATCCAATCATTCAGACAGGGGCGGTAGCGTGTTCATTTTTATTAACTATTGTTGTATTAATTATGAGTTACGTTCGAAAAAGAGGTTAAGTTTAGGGAGGGTAGGGGTGTATTTTTCAACAAATTCTGACATCCGTTAAATATTCTACCTTTTTAATAATAATTTGCCCCCTCCCTTAATAATAATTTGCCCCCTCCCTTAATAATAATAATTTCTATTTCTCATATTAGTTTATACTCAGTAACAAGTTGTGTTTTAGTGACTTTATTGCTTGGCTCGGGGTCAAATAATGAAATGGAATAATCATTCATTTTACGTTAGAGATTCACCAGTTTATTTAATACTAAACTCGGCCACCCATATAAAATAGCTGTCAGTGCTCCACCGTTCCGAAATGCAACAAAACCGATGTCGTAGAATGAAAGAAAGAAAATATATTGGAATTTCCATAACTTGACAGGCTAAAATCAACAAAGGCAGCTCAGATAGGCAATATACAGATCTCTATGTCAAAGGAGAATTTCTTTTCCAGATTTTTTTGTAAAGATTGCATAATTTTGACAACTATCTGATGAGAATGTCTGCATGTCAGATTATGTCGCTTTCTAATTTTAAACGACGAACATGTTTTTTAGGACTACAAGTTTATGAAAGATTATTCCCAGAAAACACTTCTGCATGTTACACTGTCATATTGTCTTATATATTATCATATTATCTTATATAGTATTCATTATCTTCTACAGTATCACATTATCTTTTAATCACATTATCTTATATATTCTTGGGCACATCGTCATTATTAAGGATATCGTGTGAGGTTAGCCGATTATTACTACTGTGAAATGGCTTCGATATTCACAGGAAGCCCCACGCCCCACGCTTGTCGCTTTTGGTCAAAGTGATTTGAATAAATATTCGATATCCTATACAAAAAAAAAATCTTTCTTTAAAATGGTTCAAGAACATCTCCCAAGTTATATATGAGGTTCAAATATCTGTTATGCTTCTCCTTTTTTTACAGAAAAACTTTAAGCTACCAGTAACTGTACCTCGGCTAACAGCATGATAATCTAATCTTATATATATATATATATATATGTGTGTGTGTGTGTATGTGTGTGTGTGTGTGTGTGTGTGCGTGCGCGCGTGCGCAAGTATGCAGAAAAATAGGAAGGAACACGTCAGGTAAATAATCCGGAGTTCCTTAGTATTTTTGTTTTTATTTTTAAGAAGACAGTGCTCCATACGGAAGTAGAGCTTATATTATAATATTTTTAAAAAATATGATTCCTTCGCTACATAAGAGTTCTCATGTTTCAAAAACGAGAGCCGAAACCATCAATATAATTATTAAAATTAAGTTGAATCAAGGGGTTGGGTCCCGTTTCATTCTCAAGCGAAAATTTAGAAATAAGCTATCTTGTGGTTTGCGCGTGTTTATAAGTATGCTTCATTACAACATTAATTACTATGGAAACGGCTAGGCCCGCCATCTTGGTTAGGTGGTCAGACAGTTAATTCTTATTCGTCACCTTCGGAAAGGTTATGCCAAAGTAGAGTGGGGTATCTATTTCAAAGCTAATTGTGGCGGTCACCGTCTAGTTAGTTTACAGCGAAGGATATTTCATGGTGCGACGTCAAGTCGTTAAGTATCGAGAGGATTTTGTTTTATTATTATCTATCTGTTAATCTCTTTATTTATTTGTTTATTCAAATGGCTGTTCCGTATACAAACGTGTTGCACTGAACTACAATTTGTTTTTTGACGACTTCACAAAGGATTTTTTCTATTTAATGATTTCGATAAGCTTTTAATACATTTATTAAACTATGGAATTTATCTATCTATTTTTTTTATTCTAATTATTTAATGCGAAAATTTGATGTCGGCAAAAAAACCGTTAACTCCTGGCTATGGTTTAATAACTTATTATTTAGAAACTTAATGATGTGTAGTTTTTCATGTAGGCATTAAGGGCATGG
Organism: Acanthosepion lycidas; assembly: GCA_963932145.1. Taxonomy (NCBI): domain Eukaryota; kingdom Metazoa; phylum Mollusca; class Cephalopoda; order Sepiida; family Sepiidae; genus Acanthosepion; species Acanthosepion lycidas. The sequence goes on from OZ010590.1 coordinate 92,868,265, forward strand.
GTCATCCCAGGTTTTACAAGTTCTTGTTCTATTTATTATTTTTCATTTTACTTTTGGTGTTTTATTCGTTTCTTTTAGATGCCAGAAATATTGAGATAGAGATGTCGGATTTGTATTTTGAATATTGTTGAAGGAGCTCTTGTGTTGTCTCCATCTAATTTTAAATTTATTCTTCGTTGACCCAATGTATATCCTATCAGTGTTAGGACTCTCAATGGATGAGATAGTGTATTTATATACCACGGATCTATCTATCTATCTATCTCTCTCTCTCTCTCTCTATATATATATATATATATATATATATATATATATATATATATATATCCATATACATTATTTACATTATTCGGACTACTGTCCTCATCTTTGTCGCCATATTTATCACAACGTTTCAGCCGTTGTACACTCCGGCCTTCTTCAGGTGGTTGGAATTTCAAACTGTACCCTTTATTTCGCTCACTCGGGTAGACTGTTCTAATTCAACGTGCCATGTTTGATGGATGTCAGTTATCAGTTATCTTCTGCTAATTTTCCCTCTGAAAGTTCTCCACTACCTTAACCGGGTATTGAACTGACACTCTTTGGGTCCTGTCACTGGATCTAACCAACGCCTTTATCCACTGTGCCATGTGTCCTTGAGGAAGGCCGGAGCGTACAACGGCCGAAACGTTGTGATAAATATGGCGACAAAGATGAGGACAATAGTCCGAATAATGTAAATAATGTACATAGTACCTCATCTCAGAAATATAGACAGATTAATCCATATAGTTATCGGGAAATACACAACCCATTCATTAGCTGCATAATATTTGCTATATATCGTTTTGAATTCACAGTTGTCCTCCACTTAGACTGGCCTCCAATTTTGGTCGAAGTGCCTATTTTTCTCTACTCTTCTCTATAGTGAACGAGACAATTCTTTCATTAGCTGCATAACATAGGCTTCTCTATGGCTACATACGACTTTCAGATTTGTCCTCACATACACTAGTTCCCAACCAAAGCGGAATAACCTAGTTTCCTTTACTATTTCACCCTTAGTTTGGGAGAATGTTTTCCACGGGTGGGAGTTGCTTCTCCTAGAAGGTTAAAGATGGCACTCTAAACTACTACTTAACCCACAGCTGGAAGGGGAATATATCTCATACGTTTCTCGATGTTATTTTCGAGTAAATGAATGCAAGAAGCACGACTGAAATTCGAACTCAGTACTTCGATTTCCCATTCCGAGCCACTATCGGATACACCACGAGCACATGATCAAGACTACGGCAGCTGATATTCACAGGCGGTCACCCATCTAAGAACTGAATGGCTTGATGTTGCCTAACTTCGGTAATTAGATTTGAACCAGTGATTCAATAATGTATAGAGTTAAGCTTAGGTCTGGTAAAGTGATTTATCTGAATGGTTAAATGTTACCCAAAGGCTGTAGACCACAAGTATTTCGGTTTTATTTGTAATATTTAATATAAATAGATTATGTTTCGTATGGGAATTTGAGATCTGTGAGAGGTCAATATTTACTGAGACGCCACAAGATATCAGTACTTGTCTAGATCAATAATAGTGTAAATCTGTTCGAAATCTTTCTGTTATGTAAGTGTTCAAATGATCGGTTTAATTGGAAATCTGAAGCTGTTAAACGATTTTACTGAGTTGGGGAGGGGTTCTATTCACATTCTGAAAATAGGATTTTGTCTTGATCAAAGTTGGAGATGTGGGCCGTCACTTTTTTCTTCAACCGTCGGAAATAAAACGCAGTGCGCAGATTTGTTTTTATTTGATTCTAGGAATTCGCAATAAACGGCATTTACCCCGACTCGCCGACTGCTCATAAAGATCTTACCGAGGTGAAACTTTGACGCCACTTTACAGAAAGTCTATTGAACATATTTAGAAAAATAGATATAGTAATATCTGTTTATATTTATGGGATAAGAGGTTATAATTATTTACATTATTTATATTGTTCGAACTGTTGTCCTTATCTTTATTTCTATGTTCACGATGTTTTGGCCATTGATATGCCCCAGAACGGGATATATTTGATCGAAGTAGCTAAGAGGGTTTGGCTACTGTAACTAAATAGTACACAGTAGCAGTAATCGACTGGTACTCGTCGTAGTCGCAGGTAATAGGTGTAGACCAATAGGATAGCCAATGGCGTAGTCCAATGGGCGTTGTTATAGAAATAAACTCTGTCGTACCTACACGTCCGTCTGTATTTATGACGGACACCAGCCAATGATATTCCATTGAGGGAGAACTCAGATGTATGCATATTCTATTATATCAGCCATTGTACTCCCGGCCTTCTTCAGGTAATTGGAATTTCTAATTGAACCCTTAATTTCGTCCACGGGAGATCACTGCCCCATGCGGGATGAGGTAATAATAGACAATGAACATCACTGGAGTATACGAAAACTTAAGGAATCAGCATATATGCTAGACTACAGAAATGAAAAAATATGGGAACCAGTAATACGAAGTGCTAGAGAAAAACAATAATAACAACAAGATTGCAATATGAGCTCTGATAAAAAAAATGAGTACTGAGACATTAAGTTTATAAGTAGCAAAAATTCAAGGGAGGACAGCCTAGTGGATAAAAGGGTTGGCTGAATCCATTGACTTGATTGAAAGAGTTGTGATTTCAGTCCTTGGCTACTGCAGTGCTGAACAAAAACTTGGAGAGTTAAAGGGAGATAACTGATACAGCCAAAAGACACTGCACGTGGAACTAAAACAATCTGTCCCGGTTGATAAAATAAAGGGTTCGATTCGAATTGGCAATCACCTGAAGAATGCCGGAGCTTACAACGACCGAAACGTCGTGAATATTCCAATAAAGATGAGGACAACAGTCCGAACAGCATACATAATTTAGATATACTAGTATTTACGTTAATTACAGTCGGAGTAATATCTTAAAGATATGAAAACTTGATGTGTATGTCGATCTACTTCAAATTCAAGGTATTTCTGATTGAAGTGCTTCTTTCATATTACGTTGTGCATTACAGTGTTTCCGCGCGGGCAATTATGCTCATCTTTCTTGTTTTTTATCACATTCCGGTCGTTGTGTCCTCCGGCCTTCATCTGGTGCTTGTGGAATCCGGGTAATCGTCATAGAACGTTGAACTGATTGTTTTATTTAATCCACGGCAGTTCTCGTTCTGCTGCCCCCGTTTAGCCGAATGGATTAAAACGGCGGTCCGTGAATTTGGTAACTCCGTAATTGTGAGTTCAATCCTTGCTCCTGGTAGTGTGTTCTTGGACTGAGTGGAATTGCACAGAGGGTTCAGTTCGATGTTCTATAAAGGTTAACCAAATCAAAACACTGATCAAAATGGGCTGTGATAACAGCAAAAAAGATGGGGGATAGCTGTCAGCTTTTAAATAATGTAAATAACTCATGATCCCAGAAATTCGGACAAGAATTACAGTGTAGATTGTTCGCATTATGTTTTTCATGTATAGGGGTATCTTGTCTTATACATACATACATACACACACACACACACACACACACACACATATATATATATATATATATATGTATATACATACACACATACACAAAAAGAGAGTCAAGATAATGCTCACCTACAATTTTTGGGAGTTGAAGGGATGCGATCTCCGCGATGTTGGCTGTAATCAGTTTATTGATTCTGTCTTGAGGAGGCATTTTTGTTTAAATTAGATTTGTCGCTGAGAATGGAGTTAAGTTATTTAGTTGTAGTCAGTTTTGTGCGAAAAAGATAAATTTAAAAAATAATGAAAATACCACCAACTTCGCCAGGACACACATTCAATAAACTGATTACAGAGATTCATTACATTCCTCCCGACCCAATTTGTGTGATTAACCTGGCTACTCATATGGGAAAGTATATATATATATATATATATATATATATATATATATATATATATATATATATATACACACGTTTCATTAAATAATATACACAAGTGTTGCCTATTTATTTTATGTAAATTTTTTTCGTACCATCTGATAAGTTTAATAACATTATCGTTGAACGAAGAAAGAAATTCACAATATTGATCCATATTTTTTTTAATACAATCTAAGCTTTGGGCTTACATAAGCCATTATCAAAGATGTCAATTACAACCTATTAAGCAATATACGGAGAAGACAGTGATGATAGTCTGTCATTGTTTACATAGATGATTTCTAAGCAACGATAAACACGTGCATATAAGAAATGACAATTAGAGTTAACTCTAACATTTTTAGGCATTTAAAACAACATGCCTGGCCGCATACACAATTCCAGAAAATCCTTGTTGAAAACACAACTATACTTAAACATGAAAACAATAAAGAAAAACTAAAAATTCTTGAAGCTATATACATAAAACAGTTGAAAGCTAAACTGAACAAAATAAACTACGAAATCTCCACAAATATTCTTAAATGCCTATAATTAATAACAGAAGCCATTGGTTTATACCATGGCTTCCCATTCTTAATACTTCTCGTTTTCACTCTCGCGTGCTCATGTGTGATGTCACGAGCTGCGACGCGATTTTCGCTTCCGCGTCTTGTATATACGAGTTAGTCGTTGCTTTGAAATTTTTCATGTAACAAAACAAACTATCATTATTGTTTCGTCTGTGTATTGGTTGATATATTGAAAAGTAACTGTCATCTTTGATAATGGCTTATGTAAGCCGAAAGCTTAGATTGAATTTAAACATGTATCAATATGGCGATTTCCTTTCGTCTGTCAATGATAGTGTTACTAAGCTTATCAGACAATATGAAAGGAACTTACTTAAAATAAATAGACAAAACTTGTCTATATTATTTAATGAAACATGCATCAATGAAAAATTGTTGCCTAACTATACATATATATATATATATATATATATATATATATATAGAGAGAGAGAGAGAGAAAGAGACAGATAGATAGAGACAGAGAGAGTGATAGACTTATTAAAAAATAAGTAGTTTTTAGCATGATCTATGGTGTTTCAAATTCAAAGAATGGCGATGCGTCCGTTTGAGATTTCAAGATATAATAGAATGCAACTCTAAATGAAAACCGTAAATATTGCTTTATGTATGCAAGTGTATAATAATTCTAGTTTGTCTATGTGTGATTTAGATGATCATGTAGAGTCGTAAATGTGTGCTTTTGTGTGTATGTGTGTGTCTAGTACACGTTATGTTTTGTGGATTTTCGCATGTTGATCTGGGAGCGTTTTTATGTATACACCATTTGTTTTAGATAAACTTACGTTAGATTCTTTAAGAATGAATTCAATAAAGTTTAGTGATGTAATATAATGTTTTGATTTTTGTTTACAGTTGATAAAATATTTATTAGTAATCCCTCGAAGTAATTACGACGTAAAGAATCATGTTCTTTTTTTAATAAGGATGGTATTTGTAAAATATATATCATGGCTTGGCTTCGTTTTTTTTTTAATGGAGATCAAGATGGAATCTGTACACGTTGCTTGCATGTACGTTTGTGACTGGTAAGTCCAATGCAGGACAGGGATACATCGTCGTTACAGCTGAAAGTACTGGTTGAGGACGATGGCATGGGGTTTCAGTACTTCTTTCTTTATATATATTGTATCAAAAAGGCCTGTGCCAAGTAACACAAAACCACATCATTTGAAGACTATCAACGGCTGTAACAAATAAAATGGATAGCACGTATAACTCGAAAAAATGATGACATTATCAAGATGTTGACATTTCACACAACTTCAATTGAAAGGTTAGGAAGGCGACAACCATCAATAACGGGAATATTGTTTTACAAAAAAGATTTTATAAATTTCAGCTGACAGTAGTAATGCTAATAATATTAGCCATTTCCCTACAAGGAAAAAACTGGGCCTTCATTTACCGAGAAGCCAGTGTACTGCTCTCGATTAAAATTTAGAAAAGATTTCTCTTAAAATAATAAGAAAAATAATCCAGACAAAAATAAGTTTCTGTGGTCCAGTAGCTGTTATCGCTCTTTCCAGTAATGATCTTTTATTTGAAGTAGGTCGAAGCGTCAGCATCTTGATGATGCCACTAGCTGCTTGTTCAATGAATGCCGAACGTTTCCTTATAAGGAAATTTTTGATATTAACATTAGTACCGATTAGTTATTGCTCGTGCTGTTTTTACGGATTCTATTTGGAGAACCTAGGATTTAAGCTGCATTTACTATGCAACAAAGTTCACGACCAATGATTGTAGCATGTGAAAATCCTGTAATTGAACTTGGAGCCCCGTTTTGGATATGACGATAAACTACATCTGGCAGCAAGATTTAGAGGAAGGTGGAATCACCTCCTAATTATTGTTGTTTCCAGGCCTGGGATGGTAGCACATTTTAGGCTCCCAAATCTGAGCAAATAATTAACTCCCAAACTGGTGTCAAAAAACTATGAAAGTATAAAAAATACATATTTTAGTAAAAAAAAATTAAAAGTAATAAATTTTTGGAAAAAAATTTAAATGAAAATTATACCAGCAATATTATTTTGAAAAAAAAAAAATATTATCAGCAATACATTTTTGTAAATGAAATTAGTAATACTTCCAAGAAAATTAATTTCAGCATTAAATCACTCATGAAGAATTGATATACCGCTAAACAAATATGGAACCTTAAATTTAATATTTTACTTATTTCTTCTGTATCTTCGATAGTTGGGTATGACGATAAACTACATCTGGCAGCAAGGCCTCTGATCGGGAGATTGCAGATTTTGAGGTGGATGGAACCTCTTCTTAATTGCTGTTGTTCCCAGGTTCACTCTGGCCTAGGGTGATAGAACCTGTTAGGGCACCAACTTTGAACAAATAGTGAACCCTCAATCACTATGAAAGTATAAAAATATATATTTTATAGTAAAAATTCTAACAATACATTTTTATATAAAAAAATTACCAGCGATACATATTTATAGTAGATCTACCAACAATGAGGTTCATATTAAAATGACCAACAGCACATTTTATTTGTAGTTGAAGCCTTAAAACTATGTTCAAAATATTTAGATTTCAGTATTACATAACCGATAGAGATCCTCATATGCCGCTAAACAAAATCAACCAACTAAATTAATCAAAATATTTAGATGAGCGCATTAAAACCCTTAGAGATGTTGATATGCCGCTAAACAAAATCAGTCAACCAAACCTATCAAATTTAGATTTCGGCATTCAATGACCCATAGAGATGTTGATATGCCACTAAACGAAACCAACCAACCAAACCAAACAAATTTACATTTCGACATTCAATAAGCCATAGAGGTGTTGATATGCCGCTAAACAAAACCAGCCAACCAAACTTATCAAATTTAGATTTGGGCATTAAATAACCCACAGAGATGTTGATATGCTGCTAAACGAAACCAACCAACCAAACCAATCATATTTAGATTTGGGCATTCAATAACCCATAGAGGTGTTGATATGCCGCTAAAAGAAACCAAGCAACCAAACTAATCAAATTTAGATTTGAGCATTCAATAACCCATAGAGATATTGATATGCCGCTAAACAAAATCAACCAAACTCTGTTGCTTCGAAAGCCTTGTTATCAAATATTGTTGCTTTCGCAGCCGTTTCCATGAAGGCCAATGGTTGACTCCGGTAAAAACTTTGTGATAGTAAACAATAAAAATGAGGATATTCGTCAGAGTGTAATAAGATTACATTTAAAAAATTCAGAGTCATGTCAATGTTAAATATCCTGCAGTCGCCCACATTTTATAATTTATTTCATCATATTCTTCTCTTTATTATCGGTTATATAATCAAGCATATTAACTGCAGTTGTTGCAACAATGCTGTTATCAGTGTTCATAGAAACGGCATCTCACGAGATTTTCATAACCTTTTAGGCTGTCATGATTCTGGCCTTTATGAAATGCTAATCCAAGAGAAGCCATTGTTATATTGTAGTTTATATAGTAGGATTATTTTACATCAGCCACCATTTTATTTCTATCCATCTGAAGGCCCAACTGGATAGAAAAAAGGCGCTTTGTAATAGAAAGCATGAATAGAAACATGGATTTTCTGACCACTATTGGCAAGTTCGATCCTCACTAGAATTCCAATGCTTGTATAAAAAGACTTCTCATGTGCCGTTTCTCTTCAAGATCATGGCTCTCCATTACACCCTATTATTTGAAGGTCTAAGAAATAGTTGCCCTTTACTATCCCACACCCTGTTCTGTCATCCGTTGACACAAGCTAGTTAGGCAAGTTACTCAATGTTTCCCTCTATCTATCTTGACGTCAATGTATCCAGTGAGTATCCAATTCTCCAAGCTTTCTTTCCTCATTATGTGTTCTAGCATTTTGAACTCTCTCTTTATAATCCATCGTCATCGATTCTCCGTAGTATTCGATGAATAATCAAGGAGGTTCGTGTAGGTTCGCCGGTTCGATATTTAAACCGGAGGACTTACACTTTTCTCCTCGTTGTCTGCGCTGAGCACTAATGAATAGGAAGTTGTGAGGAACCATAATTACCTTTTAGTGGGATAAAATTGGTCATTTAACCCTCGCTCATCAGTGGAGAAATAAGCTGACTCTTTCCGTTAGCTAGCTTGGGGTCAGTCTTTGAGTAAGTCTTAGCGACCTCTTAGCTCCCCGAGTCAGGGACAGGGTGAAGCCAGTGACAACTGGTTGATGCATTGCAGTTGATGATCACTGTTTGGTGAGCACTGCTCCTTTCGACAGGCGGATGAAGTCTCCAGCAGAACAAACAGTTGGCGATACCTTGTACACTTCGGATGTTATTGCAAGGCATTTGGCTACTGACTCCATTGTACTAGTTGGGACCAGCTGCCTAAGTCAACCAGGTAGTGCAGCGGTTAATGGGCGACGACAGTTTGGCGCTATAATCCAGCGGAGACAACGAGGAAAAGAAGAGTCAATATCCGGTGTGATGGATCGGCGGCTGCCATGTGATTCAAACGGCCAGACAAAGATGAATGTCCTTCTCGTGTCTTCCTCAAATACCACGGACAGTCGATGCGGAAATGTAAAAACATTTTAGCCAGCAATAAGTCAAAGATGGCTAGAAAATCTCAGTGATTAGTATTTCCTGCTAACCTATTTAAATAATTCACTGACTATTGTTTGCGTCACGTGGCAATGACTTTTTTGGTTGAATAATTACGTAGCACTTATTTCGATTAAGAACGTTACTTAGAACAATTACGTAGTACTTATTTCGATTAACGATGTTACTTAGAACAATTACGTAGCACTTATTTCGATTAACGATGTTACTTAGAACAATTACGTAGCACTTATTTCGATTAACGACGTTACTTAGAACTTAGAACAATATAAATGCAAAAAAAAAAGTAAAAAAAAAGGTGACAGCTCACCAATCCGGAAGTAAACCGACTCTTTCCCTCCGCTAGCTCAGGGTGAGACCTTAAGCAAGTTTTTTCAGCCCCTAAGCTCCGTGTGCAAGAGAAACTGCGAAAAAAGTGGCAGCAGGCTGATGGATTACAGTTTCTTAGCACTGTCTGTATCCGTCCGTTTGGTTAGCACTTCTCTCTTCTGGTAGACCAATCAGTTCTCCATCGGAAGAATGTCTTTCTGTCACGCTTGAACTCCTTTGACTGCCACATTCTTCCATACTGCTGCTACTGAAGCTCAAAGCTTCTATTTTAATTGTTGATTTGTATTTCTTCCATCTTTTCTTTTTGTATCAGAAAAGTGACTAGAAAGAAAAGAAATCCGCCAACGTGGTTGTGAATTGCATTCCTTACATATAGGAATTTGTCTAATTTTATTTCTTTAGTTGGAGATAATAATGGTTTTAGTGATACAAGTTCTATTAATTAAACAATAGCTGGGGGAGAAAAGGCGGATTCATATCTTTCTGAAGGCTATGTAAGCGTCAGTGAATATAATTAATTGTAACTCATATCACTGATCAACAATATGATAATGGCCGTAAGCCAGCGGTCTGAATAATTATTGACGGAATTATCTAAATAAAACAAATCTATTTGAACAGATTTTATTACAAACCTACCTAATTATTTAAGAAAGAGAAACGAAACAGCAGGTTTTCTCAGTTATTTTTCTACAATAATTATGATAATAATAATTATGATGATGAAAATAATAATAATAAGAAGAAACAATAGAAAAGTATCTAACGTGATGTCACTAAAAGGGATGATTTCCTCGAACAGGGGTGTCAAGATACTTGATTGGACAGGTTCTCCCGCGTTTACACCGTCAGACTGAGAAAGACCGAGTAACTATAACCGGAAATGGGTTGATAAAATCACGCGCATTTGGTGGAATCTAATCTTACTCTTAATATCAACAATTCGATATATATATATATATATATATATATATATATATATATATATATATATATATATATATATATTAGGTTGGTGCAAAATAATGACGTAATAATGTCGTTTTTGACGTATTTTTTAACGTAAAAAAACGACATTATTACGTCATTATTTTTGCACCAACCAAATATATATATATATATATATGACGTCGTCCCCTGGTCGCAGCGCCAACCGTGTCGTTCTATCCCAGTCTACCACGGCACCAACTGTGATGTCCTACTTTGATTCCCAGTCTGCCTACCCACGTTGTGAATTGATCTAGGCAGAGGAAATCAATCAGTCATCGGGGCCGTACTGCAAACCGAGTCCAACGGGGGTGATACCACAAAAATACGCATAAAAGGCAATAAAATGAAAACTAAAAAGTTCAAAGTATCAAAGAAAAAGGTAACAAACTTTATGTCTAGTTGTTCGATACATAGGACTGCATCTATCTCCCGACACGTTCTATAGATTGTGACACGTCGTTTTCCGCTAGGCAAGTTTTAACACTTCAAGTCGTCTGCTCTCTAAGAAATTGGTGTTTCGGTGGGTCTTTGGACGAAAGTCAAAAGAAAAACTTATTTCGGTGATCTGGATCTAAGTCGCTCTTCAAAATATTTGTTCTTGTTGAAGAGGGGCCGGAAAATGTGCGTTAATCCTGGTCAGCTATCTGCGAGGCTTGCCTCAACCGGAGACTGACTCTGGGAATTGCTGGGACTCGACTCATTTCTGCTCGTTGTGGCTTCATTTATATGGGCGCCGACCAAAACCGGGGTGAGTTTGTCGGCGCCGGGGGGTTCCTCGATAATTCTAAATACATATCCACCTCTCTGGTTAGTAATTTCCACCTTTTTCCATTTTTGGGAACCTTTCCTCACTCCCACCTTCTCATCATACTTCAGAGGGGCGTGAACTGCCCCCCCACATCTTCGTGGCAACCTCTCTTACTCATCCTCCAGATGGGCGGCAACAGCCTCCCTCGTGCATCACGTGATCACCATTCGACCAATGATGTCTTAGTCGGGCGTGGACGAATCTGCGGCTTTGTTTCAGGAAGAAAAAAAAATATCTTGCTTAAAAAAAATATTATCTCTTCCCTTTTCTTCCCCTTAATGGTTTATCATTTCTCCAGCCGCGAACGGGACAATATGACAATGGCGGTCATAACTCTTGTTCTACACGTGGTTTACGTCAGATATTTTATCGCTAATTATCAGAATGTGTGGTCTTCTTGACACGGTCTCAAAAAAAAACATCTCCAAAGTTCCAGTCGGTCTGTCGCCTCGAAGAAAGAAAAAAAAAACACATTCATTTTCTTTCGGCACAAATTCCTGATAACAAAATTTTATTATCGCAGGCCAAGGATGCTCGTGGGTGTTTTTTTAAATTTTTCATATCTGTCCAAGTCCTTTTAGTTGTCTGTTTTTCGTCACTTAACGAAATAACATTTTCATTTGAATTTTTCTTTCTCTTTCTCTGGCTAGCCGGTCTGTAGTTGATAATAAGATGTCTTCCCGTACCAATAGTTTGTTTTCATATCCTTAGATAACACAGCCGATGCCAAAACATATCTGATTCTTTCCTTCTTTCCCTTTCTTTTTACTCAGAATTTCCCTGTCATTGTAATGACACTCTTTCGCCATTTGTTACTTATCAAAATATCCTTTTATCCATTGTCTCTTAGCTGTGTGTGTGTTCTTGCTTATCACTCACGATTCGGTTCTTAGCCTTTCCTTTCCTTCTTTTCTTTCCTTTCCCTTTTTGCCTCGTTAAATGGTGCCACATATATATATATATTACTCTGACTATGATTGAACCGATGGATCTCTCTCGTGAACTTGATTGTTGCATTCCTCCCCTTAAAATTAGCAAAGAACAGATTCTTCTTCTGACTTTGAAATTCTGTACTCTCAATTGAGTCAATTCGTTCTTTCGTCTGATGATTAATGTTTTGAAATAAAAGATCAACTGATTGAATTGTCTAACGAATATTCTTCCCTCCCTGTTGGGCAGGATTTTCTTTGACGGCAAAGTGTTCATTTTTGGACTATCAATTCTTTGAAGTCTATAAATGACGTTTATATAACTAAGGCTGACAAAGGTTCTGGCGTAGTCATCTAAAACAATCAAGATTATATTGATAAGATAGCTATTGTTTTGAATGATTCCTCTAAATTCAAGAGGTTTGGTCTTGCCAGTACATATGATTATACTGGTAAGGTTGAAGAGATGGTTGCTTTCAATATACTAAAACAACCTATTCTCTAAAGATGTTTATAATAGGGTTAGACCTGTTGGATCTCAACCGCCGAGAATGTATGGACTGCCTAAAGTGCATAAAACTGGTGCGCCACTCAGACCTATTTCATCTATGTTAGGGTCTGTGCAGCACGAGTTGATTAAATGTTCGCCGAACTGATCCAGCCTGTATCTCATTTCTTTTCAACCCATAATATTTCTGACTCTTTAAAGATTTCAAATTTTGTTAGAAATTTGGAAATTGGCTTAGAAAAAAAAAACTGATGGTGTCTTTAGACATCGTCAGTTTGTATACCAATATGCCTCTCCAGGATAACATTAATATATTTTCTAATATTCTTTCTAGAGGTAATTTGGATCCTGCTAATATTCCTGAAAATTATTTTCGGGATGCATGCGTCTGATGACTGAATAGGTCCAGTTCAGTTTCGACAATATTATATACGCCCAGACAGGCAGGGTTCAATGGGTAGTCATTTAGGGCTCATATTAGCTAATATTTTTGTAGATTTTCATAAGTAGGATTTTATTTGAAAAGTGCCGTAAGCCCTGTGTTTATATGCGTTTGTGTTTGACGATACTTTTTCCATTTTTGATTCTAATAGAGATGTCACTGACTTTTTTTGCGGAAATCAATTCTCTCCATCCATCCATTCCTTCAATTTACTATTGATGTTGAGAATAATGGTATGTTGCCTTTTTTTATTTTGTTACCCGTATTTTTCGAAAACCCACGTTCACACGAATTGAAACACTTTCGTTCCTAACGCCCACAAAATTGGCTTAGTTTCCGTTTTGGCCCATCATGCTTTGGTGATTTGTTCACCTAGAATGTTTGACGGAGAAACTGCAAAGATCCAAGAATGTTTTGTAGAAAATGGTTTCCCTGCTAATATTATTAGGTTGGTGCAAAAATAATGACGTAATAATGTCGTTTTTTGACGTTAAAAATAAGTCAAAAAACGACATTATTACGTCATTATTTTTGCACCAACCTAATACTAAGCGAGTTATTGAATGTAAAATCAAAGGTTATAAAGAGGCAGTAGTTTTAGGGCCCAGCTGGTGCCAAATTTACCTGAAATTGTCATGCTTAGACAGAAAGTGCCAGTTGCTTCGTGACATAACACTGTTAAGTTGAGTACTGTCTTTCAAACTATATCCGCATTTCTATCCTTTAGCAAATATCGGTTACCCTACCTTCAGAATAGGTCTGTTATATATAAATTTAAATGTCGTTGTGAAGCGGTATACATAGGTCGGACTAATCAAAGGCTGGAAATTTGCGTTACGCATCACATGGCTGCTTATTTGCATTCTAGTGGTCTGAGTTGTATGAAAAGAATCGCTCACTATGTGCACTAATCTTCGATTGGACAATCCTCACTGTTCCGCCGATTACAATGGCAGTTTTTTCTGTCATACATAGAGCTCGCTCTGTCCACCATCTTCTTGAGTTCTTGAGGCTGTGTACATAAAATTTTATCAGCCAAGCCTATGCAAGCAAAAGCAACAATTAATTTGTTCCTTATGATTGATCGAGGGAATATGAGTAACTTTTTTGTTTTATACTCTTTTTGTAACATTTTATTTTGTTTTTAGTCGTCATTTTGTTTACAATTTTAATCAGTTTTAATTATGTTCCAATTTTCCCTCTTCATTTGATATTTACAAATGTGTCATTGAGCATTTTGTTCTATTCATCAATGTTCATATTTTGATAAAGTGTTGGACGAAAGAGTCTCCTAAACGTAAAATGACGTACTCTCTAATTTAAGTACATTTTCTTCTGTGGGTATAAGACTACGTATATATATATATATATATATATATATATATATATATATATATATATATATATATATATATATATATATCCAAATGTAAAGAAACGAAGAGTAAGATTTCAGCGGTCAAAATATTAATTTAAAACAGGGCTCAATACAAAAGTAGAGCGGTAAATATTTATTTATTATGCAGTGTTACATTAGAACATGCACATACCCACTATAAAACTGTATATGTTGTTTCAACGTTAAAAAATAGTATCATCGTGATTACCCCACCCGATGAAAAATTAAAAAAAGTGTTTTTTAATGTTGAAACAAGATGTACAGTTTTATAGTGGGTATGTACATATTTTAATGTAACACTGCATAATATATATATAAGTGTGTGTGTCTGCGTGTGTGTGTGAATGTAATATATGAAATTTTCTATAGAGGGAAATAGTGCTCAATTATTCGAGATATCCAATCACCAACATTGAGTGTAAACAGCGTGAGGTCTGTTTAATGGTTTGAAATTGTTTGAGGCATAAGATTGCAAGACACTATGTAGTGTCGATACTTGTGTCCAGACAGTATCTATCTATCTATCTATCTATCTATCTATCTATCTATCTATCTATCTATCTATGTGTTCCGTTCCATCCATATCAAGCTATATACATATACGTGTGTTTGATTATTTATATGTAGCTTATATATCTATAAGTACATATCATCAGTCTAATATATGTCCATATAAAAGAGCATATCGACGTGGCGTAATGGTTAGCAAGCATATCTTGCTAGATCATTTCCAACTCGGTAGTGATTTCAATCCCGACTGGTTGCTCCTCCCTTCGGCCTTGTGCCGCGTCTGAGCTACACTTAGAAAATCAATGTAAAAGGACGAATTTTCAGCACAAACGCTGTTTCTAGTTTACCCCTAAAGAAAATTTGGGTATGTTTTCCTTCTTTTTATTTTTTCATTTTCCATCGATGTTGTCCCGCAAAACAGGCTGTAAAATTAACGGGTAGTTCTAAAAAACGAAACGGAATGCTGGACTTCTTTTTTTTTTTCATCCCTCGGACACTTCAAATATAATGAAGGGGAAAATATGTGCATAACATAAAATCGATTCGCACCATTCAGGAACTCGTGACGAACCTGAAGAGAGAGAGAGAGGTAAATAGAGAGAGAGAGAGAGAGAGGGGGAGAGAGAGAGGGGGGGCAAAGAGTGATAGAGAGAAAGAGAAAGGGGAGAAAGCGGACAATGTAAGCAACGAAACGTAATAAATGGCAACGAAATGCAATTCTTTGAAGTAAATGATCGAACTTGGCTAATATAAAAATAGGAGATCGTTCAAAAGAGGTAAAAAAAAAACAATATTTCGATTTTTTTTCTCCAAAAGATGATTGCTTTAAACACGTAAAATACAAGCAGAAACACACGCACACACACAAATATATATTTATATATATATATATATATATATATATATATATATATATATATATATATATATATATATATATATATATTAGGTTGGTGCAAAAATAATGACGGTTTTTGACGTTAAAAATACGTCAGAAACCGTCATTATTTTTGCACCAACCTTATATATATATATATATATATGTGAAAAGTGTGTGTATATAAATAAATATATATATATATATATATATATATGTATAATTATTTATATATTATATGCGCGGTACTTATTAGAAAGCGCTCAATATCAGAGATAGAGCGTGAAACCCAGGGTCACAAGCTCACATCTATCCAACCATATATATATATATATATATATATATTTGGACTTGTATGAGAAAAATAGAAAAACAATAGGTTTTAATCAGTTTTCTGTCAAATTGAAAAAAATAATTAAAACATTTCATAGAATGGTGCCGTAATGGTTAGCGGCTCGGACAGAGGAATCAATTGATGTTCGAATTCCAGTCGAGTTCATTAAATTCACTTGCATAATATCCTTATCCTTGAAAAAGATATGAATGCATCTCTTCTCCCCGCCCCCAGCTATGGGTAAATAGCGAGGCAGATTGGCTCCTATAGTCTTAGTGGCGAAGAGGCTAGAAGAAGGACAACTCTGAATGCCAAACCTGCGGAGGGTCGTTTACTGTGTCCCAGTTCTCTGTGTTCGGCTATACCAAAAACTGTGGTTGGTTCTGAACAAGCCTTCACCGATATAATCAAATGTTATGTGCGGGTAGTCTGGCTATTGGTTCTAAGAACTCAATTGCTTGACCTTCATACGTTGAAAACGACGGGGGGGGGGTCCCCAGAGCACGAAAGTGAATGCAGTAAACTGAATTGCAATTCAAAGTCGGCTGTTCCATTCCTTAATGCGAGCCGACACACACGTATATATCTACATATATATATACATATATATATATATATATATATATATATATATATATATATATATATATATATATATATATATATACACACACACATATATCTATATATATATGTGTGTATGTGTATATATATATATATATATATATATATATATATATATATATATATATATATATATATATATATACTGAGGTGTCACCTGCATTTCCTTAATAATAATGTCAAGATATCAGGCTTGTTAGCTTTCATCTCTATCGATGTGGATGGGCGCGTCATCACTGTTCTCAGTGTCTGTGTTAGGCTGTGTTTTATCTGTTTATCCCAGACACCAACTTCTACCAAGTCCAACTCTATAATATGTTCACATTAACAACACTGTTATTAATACAACTTCCTTCCTGACTTGGGTATCATGCATGATGTATGTTTGCGTAAATATGTCTCTTTTTGATTCATGGTTGATTTGGTAGAAAAAATTGCCTCCGTGATGAGCTGCTGTTATTTTTCTGCATTAGACTGGTTGCTAATTAAGGATATAGAACCCATTCCTGCTATTTAACACATAGCTGGGGGGAGAAGTGATGGATTGATACCTTTCGGAAGGCTATTTGTATGTAAGTGAATCTAATGGACTTAATTGGAATTTGAACTCTGCTCTCCAATTTCTCATTCTGAGCCACTGACCATCCCTCCCACACGCATATCCAAACATATAGCACCTACGATGCCCAAATGATCACCCATCTAGTTACTAACCAGGCTTGATATTCTTTAACTGAGGTCAGATGAGAACCAGTTTTTCAATGTGATATGGCCATAAATACGACTACTACTACCTACTTCTTCTGTGTAGTGTGTCCCTTCAGGACGTTGACGATCATGCTCTTAGCAATGTTAATATTTTTACTATCTCTCTTAATCCCTGTTTCGCCAGCCATTTACCCAAGCTCATTGGGTACGTTATTCTCTACTTTCTTCTGTCCATCTTGCCTTCAACATGTCATTACATAATCCACCTGTATAGTAGGTATTCGAAAACATACCAAAATTGCTTGGTAAATGTTTGTTACTGGTTCATAAACTGACTTTATGATATAGTAAAAATACTAAAGGGAGGTAAAAAATAACGCCGACTTATGCGAGAGCTGATACTACCGTATTAAAGAGCACATAAAAGCAATCTTTCCATTAAAGAGAGTTAAGAAATTTATTCTTTAATCCGCTGTGTACGCTGCTACAGCCGATCAAAAACTAAGTAATTTTAGTACAATCCAAATTTTTTAATTGCCACGCTTGATTTATACCTGGGATAATGTGATCGTCATTAGAATTGGTTCTCCCAAACGGAAATTTCTTATGATTCAAATTAATATATATATATATATATATATATATATATATGTGTGTGTGTGTGTGTGTGTGTGTTAAGCTGTTGTACTTGCCATCCTTTTGTATGGCTCAGAGTCATGGACTCCATACAGGTGCCATATACGCCAGCTAGATGTTTTCCATAAAATCCGTCTGCGTGCAATCTATGGAGTTAAGCTTCAAGATAGGACATCTAACGCAGACCTGTTTAATAGGTGTAATATTGGAGGAATCGAGACTTTTATCATACAGTCTCAGTTACAGTGGACTGGTCATGTCTTGAGAATGTTTGCTGGCAGGATACCCAAGATCCTAATATACAGCCAGTAGGACGCCCATGGTTAAGATACAATGACAAGCTGAAAAGCAACTTGTCAGCAGTTAATATACCACATAACACCCTTGAGCGCTTAGATTTGGAACGGATAGAATGGAGATCAACGTGTTTTAGTGGACTCAGTAATTTTCAATCTGCTTGTCTGAATCATCTTCAAGAAGCGAGAGCAAGATCTAAAAGGTCAACTAATCTAACAGTGATTTAATCTCACAATCCTTACACTTTCTCCATACGTGGCCTCCTTTGTAAATCAATAGCAGGTCTTAAATGCCACTTACGATTAGCGCATAAACTTTCATAACTGAATCAGTAAGCTGGCAGATCCTCATACGTCGAAACCGACGGGAGAGTCTATTATATATATATATATATATATATATATATATATATATATATATATATATATATATATATATATACGTATCTTGCGACCTTTGAAGATCTAAATTTGAAGCTAATTTCTCTACAGTAAATGCATATATAGTTTGGTCAATGGTGTAGACAGGGCCAGTATATAAGCTAATTTTCGTGTATGATACGGACTCCTTAAATTTATCTTCAAAATTAGATCTTGAAATGTCACATGATGCGCGAGTAGGTACCTTGAAGTACCTTTCTAATATGGAAAATCCTGTATGTTCCACCAACATTTCAAGTCGTCGCCCATTTTCTGATCAGTTGCTCATCGCTCACCCAGCAATTGAAATCGCTCACCAATGGGCGGATAACGTAAAGGTTGGGAAATACTACTCGCGTTAAATCTGTATCTTGATCTACCTTTTTGACTCTAGCTCAAAACAGAACTACCATACTATTAATTTACTGCGTTCTTGTCCCGTGAGAGTTAATATTCGATATTTACTCGACAAGGTCTGACATTGGCGTTACATTTTACCTTACATCTGAAGAAAGCTGAAACGGTTAAAATATGAGGATATTCAGTCACCGCCCCCCACGAGAGTGCCATGTGGCACAAGGCCTTTTTAACGTGAGCACTCCGAGCCCGTGGGCTCGGCCAAAAGTATGCCCATTGAACCCGTATAAACGGGTTCAGGGACGGTCTACCTCCCCGAAGGAGTCTCCGCCCTTCGACGTAGCCTCCTTCGGGTTCCTCCCGTCCGTAGGAAGAGAGTACAACCGAACCGTTGTTCAAGTCAAAACTTGAGCGACCGAGTCAACGGTTAAAACATGAGCATAGCAACAATGATGAACAAACTGATTGCAATAGGAAAGTATGTAATAAGTTCAATAGTGGACTTGACCGACTATAGATTTTGAATGTTTTTTTAACTGCTTTGGTGTTCAAATCGAACTGAAAACTGGCTCCAAAATAATGTCTAGATCTGAATGTGAGAATCGCTTCATTGAACTTCACTTACAAACAGATCAGTAAATAGCGTTTGGCATTAAATATCTGTAATCAATAAAGATCATGCCAAATAGAGGTCGTATCAAACTAACGCATTATTTACGAAGTAAACTTCATGTTTGAAAACTGAGTTCCAAGTAGTTTGACAGCTGATGCCGACGCCAGAAGAATAGCGCCAAATTCTCGCTGGTGAAGCATGTCCCTTCGAATAGGAATAGATTGTCAGTTCTCAATAGGTTAATCTCCGTTTGAATTTACGAAATAAGGTCCATACTAATCGGTATCGATCTATATCTCTATCTGTCTCATTCTGTTCATATCTAGCTATCTCATTATTTTCATATCTATCTATCTATCTATCTATCTATCTATCTATCTATCTATCTATCTATGTCAGTCTCTTCATTATCTATCTATCTATCTATCTATCTATCTATCTATCTATCTATCTATCTATCTATCTATCTATCTATGTCAGTCTCTTCATTATCTATCTATCTATCTATCTATCTATCTATCTATCTATCTATCTGAGTGATAATATCTATCTATCTAGGAGAAAATAATTCACTGCGACCTACATATCTAGAGGGGTAACTTAATCGCAATGTCATCTCAAGCACATTTTTGCCTGGCACTGACAAAATTTTGCTATTCCTGGCAGATCTAATTTCACAGTGTAGTGTACTTACATACAAAAATGATGGATTGAAAAAGAAAAAGATTCTAAATGAATTCGACTAGATAAAAAATGACAAATTCTGAAATTCCCTGCAGTCCTTTGTTGTGCGCATGCGCAGTCCTACCAACATTACAAATTTAGTCCGATTTAATCCTAAAGGAGGAAACGTGTCACTAATAAACTGTTTCCACTTTTTCATACAATTTCCCCAATATTGTCCCAATCCAGATATAGAAAAATATCTCACATATATCATATATCTATATCTATCTATCTATCTATCTATCTCTCTCCCAATATATATATATATATATATATATATATATATATATATATATATATATATATATATATATGTAAATATATATCTGCGAAATATCATATATATATATATATATATATATATATATATATATATACATAACCATCACGCTGTTCAGTCTGTCTATTCATCTTACCCTCACTATATATTTATATATACATATATGTATAAATCTGTTGATGTCTGTGTATCTATTTATCTATAAGTCATCATTACCTATCTATATCCATCTGTTCCTATCTATCTATCTTTCGCTATTCATTATCTATCTATCTATATATCTCTCAATCAGTTCCTTATCTATCTATCTATTCCAGTCTGTTCCTTTCTATCTATCACTTATGTTCATGGAAGTTGATTTTCATGTCCATGTTAATGGCATTGTGTAACCTATCCAGTTATATTAATTTCTACCCACCTGCAATCGCATTCATGTCAATCGCTACCTGGTTCCTTGTCGCCAGACTCATTGACTGAAAGCTCAACTCCCCGTCCACGCGTCACACAGTCTATCCCAACAAGATATCCTGCCTGCAGATCAACAGGGACCCTCTTTCATAGGACCTATTAATGTCGACTGAATCAATAACAGATCTCGGACCACACGTCACTCAGAAGTAATATGAATAGAAGTATAATACAATATGTTTGTCAGGCAGATTGAAAATGCACAGATTACATATTCAATCCATAGCCGGCCTTTTCTCTGCGTTCTGTTGCTGTGGAATCATTCAGTATTGATTGTCTGGCAAACACGTGTTATCTACGTTTCAATTATTTATCTTACGATCTGCCTGGTAACAAACATCCAGAAATATTTGCCCCATACACTGGCGTGCAAAACATTTGAGCCACCTTGGTAAAATAATTACTTTTGTTAATTTTATTTTTGATTAGCAGTAAGCTTTTTCTCGGTATATTTTATGATCTTTGAGGACCAGAAAACAAGTTACTACATTATCGTTAATGCTTTTTGCTGGATGATAGATCGACTCAATCATGGTAATGTTGTAAAAAGGCAATGCAGAAATCCTGGGCCACCAGAAAATTTCACCTTTTAGTTCTTTTCTTAAGTTAAAAATACATTTTCATGTAAGAAAGTAATCTTTATTATCGTAGAGGGGGAAAAACATAAAAGTATGGTGTTAATACGTAATTAGTGATGGCTGTAATAATTGCTACAGTTCGAAGTAACATCGAATAGGACAAAGTCCAGATCTTTTCATTCGGAATTTTCACCATTTTTCTTGCCATTAATCTCAAACTCTTAGAGATTGCGCTCTTTTCTCTGGAGCACTTATTTCTTCAGTTCCGACCACAATAGTTCAATTATTTTGAGATGAGTACTTTGTTCTGGTCAATATTCAAAAATTCATTTTTAACTTTTTTTTTTCGTAGTCTGGCAGATTAGACCGTAGTAAATTAATACAGATTTTGCTGTTTAAGTTTCCATAAACTTCTGCCAATTTTCTTCAAGGAAGGCAGGAATGCCACAATTATACAGGTGGTTACAGAGAGTGAAATTGAGAGAAAACATTGCGTGTAGAAAAAGATTGAGAAAAGAAAAAAAAAGGACAACGATTAAGGCAACAGAATACGGCGATTGACGTTGCATTTAATTTTTTGAAGATTGTAATTATCAGGGAAGCAAATGAAGTGGGAGAAAGTTCAGGGTTAGTTTCACAAAGAGCTTGGATGTCCGGAGATTTTTCGAAGAGGAATGATTCCACACGGTAGAAGTTAGTACGAATTCCACGCAGGTTGGAGAAGGACTATTTACATTGTTCGAACTATCATCCTCATCTTTGTTGCCATATTTATCACAACGTTTCGGCCGTTGTACACTCCGGCCTTTTTCAGGCGGTTGGAAAGTTGAACGGAACCCTTTATTTCACTCGCTGGGGTAGACTGTTCTAGTTCCACGTGCCATGTTTAATGGATGTCAGTTATCAGTTATCTCATCTTAATTCCCCTCTCCAAGTTCTCCACCGCCTTAACCAGATATTGAACTCACACTCTTTGGGTCCTCTCCCTGGATCTAACTAACGCCTCTGTCCATTGGGCCATGTGACCTTGAGGACAACTGTGTATGAATTTCACCTGAATTTCTGGAAATTATAAACTTCAACATCCTTTTTTTTTACCAGTGCTCATATTGTAATTTTTGCTGTAATCATTGTATTTTTTACCAGAGCTCATATTGCAATTTTCGTTGGTATTATTGATTTTCTCTGGCACTCCTTATTACTGGTTTCCATATTGTATTCATTTCTATGCTTGATTGGCTCAGAATATTTTTGTGGCCTAGCATATGTGCTGATTCTTTAAGTTTACGAATTTTCCAGTGATGTTTTCAACCTGATCCCACAGAGGGAAGTGATCTCCCTTTACTCTCCATATGTGGTCAGGCCTGATTTTTCTACTTCCCCTCGTGTTTAAGCTTTTTGGTGTTCTTGAATCCTTACCTTATGGGGGCGGCCTGTCTCTCCTTTATATTTCTTTCTGCAGCTGCACGGGATGGCGTACACACAGTCTTTAGTTATGTTCTCCTCTAAGGGAGGGGTTCTTAGTGCGAAGTGTTGTCCTGTTTTTGAAGGTTGTCCTGATGTTATAAAGAGTTTTAGGTGATTTTTGTTGAGCTGTTTTAGGTTTATAGCATTAGATGTTTATCGTCATGATGTATTCGATTTGGCAAGAAAAGGCCTAGGGTAGTAGTAGGTATTGGTCATCAGATATAACACGGGAAGAAGGAAACTTGGTGTGGCCTCCGGGTTGCTCACTGATGGTGTTTCCAGGGCCATCCATCCATGTGCGATATGGCAGTGTAAGAACCCCGCTATTATGCCACTGTTGATCAGAACAGCCTCTTAAGACGCTACGCAAAAGTTTAGGCTTCTAACTACCAGTTGGAAATAGCAAGCAGAAGAATACCAATCCGCTACCCTCAGGATGAAGAGAAATTAACACCAACCAGGAACACCACAAGAAATTCATGAAAGCAACAGGCCAGAGAAAAGGAAAGGGACCGTGAACCCATTCCTAAACAGGGATGAATCTCTACCCTCTCATCTTGCAATGTTCCTTTTTTTCTTCTTTTAATGATCTTCTTACGTATTTAATTGCATTGAATGTAGATTCATTACCAATTTACTAATTCACTACTAAAAAATAATGTCAAGCATCCAATATTAGTAGTTTTTTTGACAATTTCAGTATTATATTCCGATGTATTTTGGTTAATACTAATTTTTTGTGTTTTTGCTACGATACGCCCTTTCAAGATGTTTTTCCATAACACTTTGCGTACTGTATTAACTGAAACTTCACTGTCAAGACTGTCTTCAGCACTTAGTTGAGGATTATGTACCGAGACAAATTCCCTTTCACCTCTCTTGGGTAGTTTTTCGAAGCTTATGTTTTTTTTTTCATTCTCTTTCTATTTTTTTTTAACACTCAAAGCACTTACAGTTGTAGCAAATGTCGTTTCGATGGTTTGCTCAATGTTTTTGGGAAATTCCTAGCTGGCAAGTTATCTCTCATCCAGCAGAAATTTTAGACATGATTTTCGTGTAAATATCAAGCTTATTTTCAGCTTTAAAGACTTGCCAAGGGGTTTCACACTCATGTTATAATATTTCCGACTGAGGAATCTTCATTTTATCATCACTCAGATCTTTTAATGTCCCAATAGATTATCATGGCCTATTTTCAGTCCCAAACTGCTTAAGTCTGTATATATGCGACACGACACAAACAGGCCTTTTGTTTGGTTAGCTCGAATTTATATTTGCAATGGTTGTCTCTCATTTATCTAAATATTCAATTTTAAGTTTTTAACACCGTACCACTTCACCATTTGAGTGGAAAAATACTAGCGCATTGACGCTATCTGAAATAGTATATACTCATGAGGTAGTTTTGGATTTCTCAAATATGTAATTTATATGCTATATGTTATAATAAATACATTGAGCTTTTTTGTGGGCCAGGCGGTGGAGTAATGGATAACGGCCCGCATGGGGACCTGGCAGCACGTAGTATTTTCTGTATTTGTCCCTTAAAAAGTGTGTTTGGTTCTGCACATGGCTTCACCACTAAAATCAAACGATATGTGCATGTGTCTGGCTGTCGTTAACTAGAAACTTGAACTGAGCTGCTAGGGCCTCACACGTCCAATACGATGGGAGAGTCCACTATATATATATATATATATATATATATATATATGTATATATATATATATACATACATATATATATATATATATACTGGGGGCGACGGATAAGTTGTTGTCTGAATTGAGCAAAAATGAAAATAACACTGACATGTCATTTTAACATATATTTACTAACATTACACGCCACAAGGTCCCCAAACAACCCACTGCAGATTTTGAATACAGAGTTGTCCTTCTTTTAGACCAGTTGCCATGAAAGGCTGTTCTACTATTTACCCATAGCTAGAGGGAAAAAAACAATTAATACCTTTCCCAAGGTTATTAACATGCAAAGGAATGTAATGGATTCGACTGTAATTCGAACTCGGTTCTCAGATTCCTCAATCCGTGCCTCTGTCCACTACTCACTATATATATATATATATATATATATATATATATATATATATATATATATAAGTGAACATTAAAGTCAACACTCAGAGGCGACAGACTGTTTCATGCTACCCGAAATCGTCAGGCCGACGTATTGGAGCTAAAGAAGTACAACATTTATATAGCTGCATTGAGAAGTAACCATCAGTCGACTACATAAAAATAAGACATCTAACAGTGTTCCTGCTGCATTTAGATACAATACATTCTCCTGTATTGTTTGTGGTCTTTTGTGCAATCGTTGAGCTGGTCTCTAAAGTCATGCCCGTCATAGGCATCCAGATAATTAGTTCGTGGTCGTCGGAACCTAATACGTCGAACTCGACGGGAGAATCCATCATATATATATATATATATATATATATATATATATATATATGAAGAACACACACATATATATATATATATATATATATATATATATATATGTGTGTGTGTGTGTGTGTTCTTCATATATATATATATATATATATATATATATATATATATATTTGTCGGAGTATAAATAAGACATACTTCAGTTAACATTTACGTGTAGAAACATTGCAGTTACTCTTAACATTGAATTATTTTTATTGTGGGGCTCTCCTCTTTTTACATAAGATGTACTCATCCAAAGTATACTTATACTGAAAGAGAGAATACCTGCTGTTGAGATACGTTGAGATACAGTCTCGACGTCTGTCGAACTCTCTGCTTTGGCAGAGAGGAACCCGGACGAAGCTTTGCCGAAGGGCAAGGTTTCGTCCGGGGAAGTAGACAGTCCCTGAACCCGTCTAGGCGGGTTCAAAGGGTATTTTTTGGCCGAGCCTACGGGCTCGGAGAAACTCACTTTAAGCTCGGCCTTGTGCCACATATATTCCTCGTGATTGGGATGTTAAATAACGAGATACTTTGAGATGTCGAACTGTCTGCTTTGGCAGAGAGGAACCTGGACGAGGCTTTGCAGAAGGGCAAAGTTTCGTCAGGGGGGTAGACAGGCCCTGAACCCATCTAGGCGGATTCAAAGGGGATATTTTTGGCCGAGCCTACGGCCTTGCGCCACATTAAACGTTAAACTCGGCCTTGTGCCACATACATTCCTCGTGGGGGGACTGTTAATTATTGAGATACGTTGAGAGATACGGAGACAGACACAGGGTGTTCTCAGAGAGAGAGAGAGAGAGAGAGAGAGAGAGAGAGATTACGGCTTTACTTAGAGATAGTTGTACATATACTTTCTACTAACCCGCATTTCTGGACTACTAATCTTCCCTTCAAGTCTGTATTCTTACGTTTAATACACTTATTTTTCTATCTCAATTACTGGCGTTGTTTATTTATTTGTGCAGGGTTCTATTCACGGAATCCACAACAATTTTCTTTTTGATTTTTAGACGCGTTTGATTTATCTGGATGTATTGACCAAAAGACTTTATTCAGCTTGTGTCTATCGCTTTCATTTTGATTTTCATCGCTATTGTTTTTAAATATCCCACATTGAAATAACATTAGTTTTCTTACGAAAAAAAAAAAAAATACGTTTCACGATCCAGGGTGTAAATTAAACATAGGAAGCTTCTGAAATTAGTGCACTTTCTATACATTTTTGCCTTTGCTATTTACGTTGTCTTTTAATTAAAACAGCATTCATTAAGTCGAAATAATGAACAGGCTTATTACAATGAACGGATAATTGAGTGTATTGTCTTGTAAAGGATCACTAAACAATATAATCATTTATATAGTTTGGTATATATTTTACTTGTGTAATTATCGTGACATTATTTTAGAGTTTCTTCAGTAAGTTCCAGATTGAGATTTACTATAGTTATTATTTTTTAGTATTAATTTTATATTTTATTACGTTTGAAGAATTAAAAATATGTTACATTAAATTTAGATAATCTTTTAATCCATTCTTGTATTCATTGAATCTTTAGTTAGTATTACGCGCCCAGTTTCACCAAACTGAAGATATTTCCTTTCTTTCTGTAAGTTCAGTAAGCTTTCTTTCTTGCGTTATATAGGTAACAGTTTTGATATATCAGGTTTAAAATTATAATCAAATTAATTCTTCTCATTAATATAAGTTAACAATAGAGTCTTGTAATTTTGTGATCAAATAGAGCTCATATGTTAAAAATAATCCGTGTAGCAATTTTGTGAGTAAATGTAATTCATACATGTTAAAAACAGTCCGTGTAGCAATTTTGTGATTAAATGGCATTCATACATGTTAAAAATAGTCCGTGTAACAATTTTGCGATTAAATATAATTACTAAATGTTAAAAATAGTCCGTGTAAGAATTTTTTGATAAAATAGCATTCATATATGTTATAAATAGTCCATGTAGCAATTTTACTAATAAATGTAATTCATATATGTTAAAAATGCTCCGTGCAACAATGTCGTGATCAAATGGAATTCATGAAGGTTAAATATAGTCCGTATAAAAATTTTGCAAATAAACGACATTCATAGATTTTAAAAATAGTCCGTATTGCAATTTTGCTATAAAATGGCATTCATATAGGTAAAATATAGTCCGTGTGGCAATTTTGCGATCAAATGGAATTCATATAAGTTAAAAAAAAGTCCGTGTAGAGATTTTGTGATTAAATTCCATTCATATATGTTAAAAATATGTCCATATTACAATTTTACAATTAAATGCCATTCATATGGTTTAGAGATAGTCTGTGTAGCAATTTTGCAAGAATTGGCTTTCGTTAATCAGTAAAATAGTCCGTGTAGCAATTGTGCAATTAAATGGCATTCATATATGTTAAAAATAGTTCGTGTAACAATCTTGTTATTAAATAACAATCCTATGTGTTAAAAATAGTCCATAACAATAATATGTGTTAAAAAAGTCAGTTTATCGACTGGTGGAATAGATTTTTTTTTAACTTTCTTTCGTGGAACTATTGGCTACTAAGAAAGATAACATTGATAATTAAATTATCTATCCGCCATTTTTTCTCTTCTGTCATATTTGTCGTCTGTTCGTACATTCTTTTGTTTCTTTTAGTCTATTAAATATTTAACTTCCAGTTTGCTTTTTAACACACCCCAAGAATAAGATTCATATTAATCTTTTTATAGATCATTTAAATTCTTTCATTTAAATGATTGTCGGTTTATATGAAATTTATTTTCGAATTTATTTTCGCCGTTTGCTAACCGGGGATCTGATATGATGTATTCATTTACCGTTTTTTTTTTTTATTTTTAATTAATTTTGCAAAACTTAGAATTATCGCTTACAAAAGATAAAGAACTATTAATTCAGTTCAGTGCCATACGTGATACACGCTTAGGCGATCATGTATCTTTTGATATATGAGAGACGAGACCGATTTTTTTTTCAGTAGATTGCCATTTCTTTCTGTGGTAGACCAGTTCCCATCCTATAGAACCCGGTTTGTCCTGCTATTTAATTTACCCATAACTGGTGGGAGGGAAGAAGGGGATTAATACCTTTCCTAAGTGTATTAGCACGTAAGTGAATGGATTTGACAGGAATTCGAACTCAGTTCTCTGATTCCTCAATCCGAGTTGCTTTCCATTGTTCCACTGTGCCCTCTAAAGAATTATAGATATGTTGAATAACAGAAAGCTATTTTCAAGTGTCTCAAAATCGATGACTTTTTTTTCTTGTTCTTTATTTCGAGACGATGCTGATTAAGTTTGACACTTGAGAAAATTAACACGTTTCCAATGTTTTCATTGCTGTTTCCTTTATATAAAAAATGATTTGAATATTCGATTTAAAGAAAACATATATTTTAATGTGAAGGAACTCGTGCTGTAAACACTAGCATAGATGCAAATACATCAAGACGAGTGTGTTGGAAATATTAGATAAAAACTGGTGGACAAGACGGTTTAGATATAAAGGAAAGAAAATGGATATAAAAAAATAGAAGAAACACAGACAGTGATATATATATATATATATATATATATATATATATATATATATATATATATATATACCGCACATCTGAACATTAATGTGTATGTCCCAATTCTCATAAATACGTTGGACACGATTATAAGTGGAGGTAATATGCTGTCTAAGTAGTCCACAACTAGCAGTGGTTTCCCTACTTCACGCCGCTGGCGAGTATTGTATTTAGTTCATGTTATAAAGATTACCATTTCATTTCAACCTCCATTTTGGTTATTCCTCAGTCAGAAACCTTCTTTCTTTCTTTGTTGCTTTCATTCTTTCTTTCTTTCGTGCTTTCTTTCTTGATTTCTTTCTTTCTTTAATTCTTGCTTTCATTCTTTCTTTCTATTATATAACGTACCTAGGGACATAAATACTTTGGACACTATTGTAAGTAGGGATAATATGCTGTCTGAGTAGTTCACCACTAACAGTGGTTTACCTACTTCACGCCGCTGGCGAGTATTGTATTTTATTCATGTTATAACGATTACCATTTCATTTCCAACCTCCGTTTTCGTTATTCGTCATTCGGTTGTCTTTTCTAGGGTACAATAGAAAGATAGGAATATAAACGGAAATTCAGAAAGGTGGGGTATTTGAAGAAACAGTGATAAGTATCCGGAAAAAAGGCAAGAAAAGAGAATAAATTTTAGAGTGTAAAAAAAGATGGAGAGCGGAGGAAAAGGTGAACATAGAAAGAGGGAAGAAAAGATTGAAACAAAGAAATGTAAAGAAGTAATATATGGAAGAATGTAACGTAGATAAAAAAACAAAGAAAATGAAACAATGATAGAATAATACAAATAAAAACAGATTGGTTGGTTGGTTGGTTGGTTGGTTGGATTTTATGGCATATCAACCACTGTAGGTCATTTAATGCCAAATTAAGTTAATATATATATATATATATATATATATATATATATATATATATATATATATATATATATATATATATATATATGTATTAAATATACAGTACAATTAAACGTATAGCTGGCAACATTAGTTTCTTTTCAAAAAAACGTATAGCTGGCAACATTATTGTTTCAATAACGTACAGCTGGCAACATTATTTTTCTGAAAACACCATCTGAGGTCTTCCTTGCTGTTGGACGTAGTTTATCGTCATACCCAGGACGCGGATGTAGTTTAACGTCATACCCAGGACATATAAAAAACAGAGTGAAAGACCTAGAAAACAAGAGAAAAAAAAAGAAGAGACAAAAATTGAAATCGAACAAAGAAAGAAAGAAAGGAAGTAAGAGAATAAATGTAAGTGAGAAAGACAAAGCGATTGAAAGAAAAAGAGAAATGAATATAAAAGCAATGATGACAAGATGAATAAATGAATTCGAGAAGTCAACAAAGGAAAAAGCCGATAGATATTTAGCAAAAGACAATAGTTAAATAAATAAATATAACATTTAAAAAATAAGTAATAGGTAAGTAACAAAAAAAAAATTAAAAATTATCGACTGTCTTTTCTTTGCATTTGCGAAAAATAACACGTTTGGTTCTCGTTTAAAATATTACACCGCTCAGCTAAAAATAAAATAGAAATATGAATAAATGTCAACAGCTATTTATGGAGAGATAAAACCTGACAAAATATATGTTCCATACGGATCATGATGATAAGATAAAACTCTCATCACCACTTCTCTTCCTTGTCTGTCATTTTTTCCGATTAAACAGATTATCAATTTCGATATGACAAAATGATACACTATATATATATATATATATATATATATATATATATATATATATATATATGTATGTATGTATGTATGTATATAGTAAGACTGATAAATCCGTTGGTATATAACCCAAGTGGATCCTAGTAATATAGAATATTAAAACTGATCCCCCAAAAGAGTTCAATGTATTTATTATTACATAGCAAATAATTAGTACACAATAAAATTCCAAATTACCTCACACACACACGTACATATATATATATATATATATATATATATATATATATATATATATATATATATATATAAAGAAATATAGTTTTAAGGTGTGATATAGTCATGGGATAAAGTGCTTAATATCAGAGATAGAGCGTGTGTAAATAAAAAAGTGAACATAGAAGTCAACACTCAGCGGCGACAGGATGTTTCATACTAAACGCAATCGTCAGGTCACCGACGATTTCTTCTAGTATGAAATAGACTGTCGTCTTTCTATCTATCTATCTATCTATCTGTTCGTATCTATCTCTCTATGAAATTCTGTTCGTATCCGTTTATCTCATTCTGTTCGTATCTCTCCCTCTCTCGCCCATTCTTTCTTTCTCTCTCTCTCTCTCTCTCTCTATATATATATATATATATATATATATATATATATATATATAATTTCCGTATCTGTCTTTCTCATTATCTATCTATCTATCTATCTGTGTTTTTTCATTATCTATCTCTATATCTATATGTCTATCTGCCTTCTATATCTTTTTATTTAGTAATATTAAACTGTAACTACCAAGAAAGAAATATCTATATGTATATATTCCATCATATGCTACTTCTCGTTGTCAGTCTAGTACTGCGCTTAAATTCAAAATGTCTAGGTACCAAATCAAAGAATTCATCAGAACAATTGCACATGAAAATATTTATAGATGGGAATGTGACTGAAACCGAGACGCCAGGTCAGGACCAATAATATTGCAGATTCTTTTTTTGCGGGGTGGGGGGGATTTTCTCAAGAATCTCTAAATATATAGTAGGAGCACTGGACCATATATGGCAGCAATATTCAAAGAATGGACAAACGGTAGACTTATAAATATGTAAGATAGATTCTGGAGAGAAAAATTGCAGATACCTCTTTGGATTTTATCAAGAATCTCTAAATATATAGCAGAAGCATCGGACCATATGTGGCAGCAATATTCAAAGAATGGAATAATGGTAGACTTATAAATATGTAAGATAGATTCTGGAGAGAAACATTGCAGATTCCTCTTTGGATTTTATCAAGAATCTCTGAATATATAGCAGAAGCATCGGACCATATGTGGCAGCAATATTCAAAGAATGGACAAATGGTAGACTTATAAATATGTAAGATAGATTCTGGAGAGAAACATTGCAGATACCTCTTTGGATTTTATCAAGAATCTCTAAATATATAGCAGGAGCATCGGACCATATGTGGCAGCAATATTACAAGTATATATAATGTGATTAATAACGCAGATCGTTGACGCCAAACAAAACACGTAGTCCACTAAATTGCTTTAGAATAACGCGTTTAAAGGTAAACTCATTTTTGAAAAAATGCGCTCACTATTAAAAATACAACAACGGTAGTTAATCTAAAGAAAAATTACACTTTTAAGAAAGTGTCATTTTGTAGCTTTTCTAATGGGTTTAATAGATTTTTATGACTCTGACGAGTGGTGATATCACTCGCGCTAGCAGTTACAAATTAATGGCTATGTGAAGATCGCGATCTTTCCACTGCTTATTGAATGGACCCAAGAATGATATCTAAAATTTACATACCGTATTCTCCCATCTGTTATCCAGGGTGACTAACCAAACTCTATTACCGACACTGTCTTTTTTGTTTATACCTCAGTTACAGTTTCTGGGAGAGAGCGTATAATCTGGCGAGATCAATGTTTTAAAACTCGGTCAGTACGGCCAAATCAGCGATTTACGTGCGAGCAGAGAACCATTGACCGCTTCTGAACAGTTACGCTTACCCAATTCCAATCACATTTCTTGGGGTAGCCGGGAGCATTGCTTTCAGGCAATTTCCAAAGTTACTGCGCACTAGATTCGTCATCTCAGTTCAATCAAATCTGAGTCGTCTCGATAACCAGTCGTCAATAGTAGGATTCGAACCCGGATCTCATGGTAAGAAATCATAGTTTCTAACAACTCGGCCACGCGCACGAGCATATGTCTATTTGGTTAACGCTTACACAACTATACACTATATTCGTATACGCAGACACGCACACTTACAGAGATATGTATTCATTCAAACCAAAAAAATCTCAGTCGGCAAGTTGAATGTAAAGAAAGACGTTGGGCATCTTTTTTTTTTTTTCTTTTGAAGAAAGTGGTCTTGCCTTTGTTGCTTTGGTCACAGCCTTTCCGCTGTTCTGCACACTGTGTTCAATTGCAAACACGTGATATGCTAGATGGCAACTGCATTGGCACTTTGTGTGTTTTTTTATTCCAATGGACAATTCATTTTTTACGACATGCAGTTTTATATTTTGAGCGTTTATTTGCGTCTCTTTCTCCTTAAAAGTCCTGTTGGCAAGAGATTTGTTTACGACGTTATTTTTTTTATTTTAATAAT
>OZ010590.1:92907047-92949547 GCA_963932145.1 Acanthosepion lycidas
TCAGTCTCTTCCGCTACCTTATTTATCTTAAACGAAAAATATCTATCTATCTATCTATCTATCTATCTATCTATCTATCTATCTATCTATCTATCTATCTATCTCAGTCTGTTCATATCTATCTATCTATCTATCTATCTATCTATCTATCTATCTATCTATCTCAGTCTGTTCATATCTATCTATCTATCTATCTATCTATCTCAGTCTGTTCATATCTATCTATCTATCTATCTATCTATCTCAGTCTGTTCATATCTATCTATCTATCTATCTATCTCTGTTCATATCTATCTATCTATCTATCTATCTCTGTTCATATCTATCTATCTATCTATCTATCTATCTATCTATCTATCTATCTATCTCTGTTCATATCTATCTATCTATCTATCTATCTATCTATCTATCTATCTCAGTCTGTTCATATCTATCTATCTATCTATCTCAGTCTGTTCATATCTATCTATCTATCTATCTATCTATCTATCTATCATAGGAGTTTCTTCTCTCATACTTTGATCTTAACAAATTTAAATGCAATATCAAAAGTTACATTCTCTCTGTTCAATTTCTGTTTTGTTTGCTCACCTTCTCTCAAACTCAGTACTTAGTGACTTTATTGCCTGGCTTGGGTGAACTGATTTAAAAATTATCTATCTATCTATCTATCTATCTATCTATCTATCTATCTATCTATCTATCTATCTATCTATCTATCTATCTGATACTGTTTATATCTATCTCTCCATATGTTAGAAATTATTGATTTTATCGGGACTAGAATATAGAAAAAGCGTTGTTGTGAGAAACACACAAATATGTATTGCTCAAGTTTCATCTCTCAAATCTATCTATCTATCTATCTATCTATCTATCTATCTATCTATCTATCTATCTCAGTCTGTTCATATCTATCTATCTATCTATCTATCTATCTATCTATCTATCTCAGTCTGTTCATATCTATCTATCTATCTATCTATCTATCTATCTATCTCAGTCTGTTCATATCTATCTATCTATCTATCTATCTATCTATCTCAGTCTGTTCATATCTATCTATCTATCTATCTATCTATCTATCTCAGTCTGTTCATATCTATCTATCTATCTATCTATCTCAGTCTGTTCATATCTATCTATCTATCTATCTATCTATCTATCTCAGTCTGTTCATATCTATCTATCTATCTATCTATCTATCTCAGTCTGTTCATATCTATCTATCTATCTATCTATCTATCTCAGTCTGTTCATATCTATCTATCTATCTATCTATCTATCTATCTATCTATCTGTTATGGTCCGGTTCCTTGTACCATGGTGATAGTCCAAGGTAGAACCAATAAAGAACTCGAATACGGATATGGAATAACACAGATATATTACAAACAGGAATATATACAGAGAGGTAGAAAAGTGTTAGTACGAACAATCAGGTTTAGTAGAGAGAACAATGTAGTCTCGACTAGTATCACTATTCCAATGTCTTGCAGTAATTGTCTGAACGCGACTCGACTGACTGACTCGCTCTGACTGACTGACAGACTTCTGACGGACTTCACTCCAGACTTCAAACTGAACTCATACTTCAGATGGAACAGTATTTAGTCACCCCGCCACGGGGGCATTATGTGGCACAAGGCTGGTTTAACGTGGGATCTCCGAGCCCGTAGGCTCGGCCAAAAATATTCCCTTTGAACCCGTATAAACGGGTTCAGGGTCGGTTTACCTCTCCGAAAGAGACTCCGCCCTTCGGCGTAGCCTCGTTCGGGTTCCTCCCCGCCGGGAGGCAGAGAGTTCAAACGATCCGACTTCGGACTGAACGGTATTTAGTCACCCCACCCACGAGGGCATCATGTGGTACAAGGCCGGTTTAACGTGGGATTTCCGAGCCCATGGGGTTTTCGAGCCCGTGGGCTCGGGCAAAAATATACCCTTTGAACCTGTATAAACGGGTTCAGGGTCGGTCTAGCACCCCGAAATAGACTCCGCCCTTCGGCGTAGCCTCCTTCGGGTTCCTCCCCGCCGTAGGCAGAGAGTTCAGCCGATCAGCTGGTCGCCCGACTTCGGACTGAACAATATTTATTTATACAAAAATGCATAAAATGTGGCACAAGGCCTAAAAAGGTGGTTGGGGAAGGACGGTCTTCTTCTGTCTTAATTCTAAACTTAGCTAGTCGCAGACACTGACCCAAACATACCAACAATATTCGGACTGAACTCCCTGCTTCCTCTTGAGGCGCAGTATTTATTACGTATGGAATAGTCCATTATGTTATTATGGGTAAGGTCGCATTACACTATCTATCTATCTATCTATCTATCTATCTATCTATCTATCTATATTTCCCGTCCTATCTATCTATGCGACGATGTTTTGTAGAAAATGGAAACAAAAAGGAAACTTATACTTAACATCGGAAAGAGGCAGTTGAAATTTCTGTGGCACGTAATGAGAAAGGCGTGCTGGGAAAATTGGATACTCATGGGACAGACAGAGGGAAAGAGGGACAGAGGAAAGCAGCGTGTAACATACATGATGGGATTGAGCAGAACCGGGTTCAGAGCTACAAGGAAGAGGATGAAGTGGAGGGCCATCATCGACTACGCCCTAAAGGGACACCACACAAAAAAGAAGAATGTACCTTTTAATTGCTTAAACATGAAACTGAAAGTCACGGTTATATTTCTAATTATGTCGTTTTTATCATTATAGCGCACTCACTAAAACAGAACGCCCTTAATTTTTAATATCGAAGATTTTAGGGATTCTAGCAGTCTGTGCACTTTCTATACATTTTCACTTCAGTAAATTGTTTTCTCTTTTAATTAAAGTAAAATTTCTAAAATCAAAATTATGGTCAGATTAATTTCGCAGGAGCTTAAAAAGAATTCCCAATGTATTTGTCCTCTTCATACTGAAGGCTTCAAATTCTGAGTGCACTTAAATAGAACCTCATAATTATTATTTGCGATTTTATTTTCTTGTTATGGTGAGAATAAAAATTTATGATATCATGTATATTGCACAATTTGCAATGGACACCTAAATTTAGCTTATAGTCAATACAGTGTAATATACTGTCTAGAAAGTTTCAGTTATTTGTTTCTGTTTCATAAGTGAAACTTCTAGTTCATATAAAGCTCCTCCAATGCTCTAATTATGTCTTATTCAATGTGGAACAAAAGGTTTGTAAAATATTCGAAAATAAATGAGTGAACCATTCTGAACAAAAACTTGGAGATTTGTGTCACCAAAAGGACATAACTGAGACAACCGGAAGAGTCATTGGACATGAAACAAGAAAATTTTTCCCCCATTGACGAAATAAAGGGTCTGTTCAAAATTCCAATCTTCTGAAGAAGGCTGGAACGTACAACGGCTGAAACGTCATGAACATGATGAGGACAATAGTTCAAACAATGTAAATAGTGTAAATAGAATCAAAATATATGATTCTACCTATCTCATAACTACAATGCATTATTGTACATCGTAATGAATCTGACTATAATTGCGATTTGCCAGAAATATAAATCAATTCACTAAGACGAAAATGTATAGAATGTGCTTTAATCGCTAGAACATCTGTAATTTACGTCCAGGTTCTTACATTTCACCTTTCTTTGCAGATATTCTATTTCCACAATGTGAGATATTTAATAACAATACCAGATCATAGTTAGGAAAATTATCTCATTCAATACCCTAATTGCTTCCTATTCAACGAGACGCAAAAATATCATAAATTATTTAGAAATAGAACTTACAAATAGAAATGAAAAGAATTTTTCTAAGCTTAACATAAAAATAGTTACAACTACTTCTAAAATAATAAAAGACTTAAT
Source organism: Acanthosepion lycidas (assembly GCA_963932145.1). NCBI lineage: Eukaryota > Metazoa > Mollusca > Cephalopoda > Sepiida > Sepiidae > Acanthosepion > Acanthosepion lycidas. The sequence continues at coordinate 92,910,903 of OZ010590.1, forward strand.
TAATAAAAAACAAAATAATAATCAGCTAATGATTGAAACAAGGAATAGAGAAACCTTGAGGAATTTAAATAAAAGAGCAGATGAACAGAAAAGAGACCTTTTACAAAACAATATATTATTTGCTTGCCGAACTGAGTCTAACCATAATTTCAATTTAAAAGAGTTCATTTTATTTAAAATAGAAAGCAATTTACTTAGACGAACGTGTATGTTTTAATCGCCAAAATATCCACAATACCATATATATATATATATATAAATATATATATATATATATATATATATAATGTTGAATTTGGGAAGCTCTTTTATATGTTATTCATTATGGTAAATGTATGCAGAGTGAATCTTCCCTTAAAAACATTGGAAAGAAATATACAATTCCACTCGACAAAATCTAGAAAATTAAATTTATATATATATATTTGGAAAAAACGCATATATATTAGGTTGTTGCAAAAATAATGTCGTTTTCTCACATAAAGTTGAACGTCAAAAAACGACATTATTTTTGCACTACCTAATAAATATATATATATATATATATATATATATATATATATATATATATATATATATGTCACTGCCATGAAAAGACAAAAATTAGTTTCATTATTATCACTCATGATAATAAAAAGTAAAACTGAAAAACGGACTAGCTAACCGGTTTCGTATCTCGCTAAACAGAGTTAAATCGAGGTAAATAGAGTAAATTATATAATAAAAAAAATGCCTTTTCATGGCAGTGATAAAACTTTGTACCAACAAACATATTTTTAAATATATATATATATATATATATATATATGCGTTTTTTCAAAATTGTCTTTTATATTTTTCATCCTGTCGGATTTTAATTTAAATTTTTGCATCCTACGACCCGACGACCACAGTAATCCTTACTGTTAAGAGACAAGTAACTTGTTAGTAACGTAGGCCAACTGCTGTGGGTATTCTTCTGGATGTTACATTCTCGCAAACTTTTCAAAATTCTGCAGTTTTATAGTCTGGCAGTGATTAAAAAGCGATGCCAACAAACTGTTATGACTTTGAATTACCTATATAAAAAAAAGAACGCCTTGTTTTCGTATGTCACAAGCAGTCAGTAAGACTTTGTCAAGGGGGAAGTTCTAAGTTTTTGTGTTATACATTGGGTGTTGGGGTCTGTAAGAGGATAAAATATCGGTGACATTTGAACGATTTCAAATTGAAGCGGTGGTGATATTTTCTTCCCATTTATAATTTTTACTTCAAGTGGAAATACAAGATTGATTTTGTAAACAAAAAAACAAAAAAAAAAAAAAAAGCAAATGAAGTGTTTGACATATTTGGATGAAAGGTTAAATCCGTTGAAGAAGAAAGAATGAAAACGCCGATATCTCTCCTTAGATATTTTCTCTTCTAGAGAAATGGAAAGGCAATATTTGAATATTTTGATAAGCATATACAACTGCCACTTTATATATATATATATATATATATATATATATATATGAATGCATCTGCACGTACACACACACACACACACACATATATATAGTTTTAAGTTGTGCTATATTTATGGGATAAAGTGCTCAATATCAGAGATAGAGCGTAAGTAAATATAAATGTTGACTTCAATGTTAACTTTTATATATGTATATATATATATATATATATATATATATTCATCATATAAATGCATATATGCACATAATTTGTATATATGTAGATACAAATATATATATAATTGGGTATGAAAGACAGACAAGGTACTGTGACACTATTTAGCTATGGTAATTGGCTAACTAATTAAACATAGAAATTAAAAATAGGAAAGACTTATGGCGAGAAAGAGCTATATCGAAAGATAGACTGAGCAACGTTAAAAAGAACATTTTGTTTTATTTACGAAGAAAGATACTTTTCGCACGAGACAGAAAATCCGTAAGAAAAGCGAGATATGAGATTCTGTCAAAACTGATTAATGTCATGTTAAGGGAATGACACGCCAAGGAAAACAGAATTCAGAAAGAAAAACAAAGCCAGCCGACACGTGGCGGTCATAAAAAAAATTCGGCTTGAGACGACCGCGATATAAGCAGAGAGAATCAATATTAGTTTTTAATTTTGATTCCTGGGTCCAACGAAGGGAAATCATCTGGTATGTCTTATAATTTTGTCATGAGGAAGAAAATCGTGGAGGAAATTAATATTATTACTTTTTCAAACAGTTGACGTCAGAAAATGGGCATCTGGTGATAAGAGGATTTTAAGGCATGCGAAAAATAAAGAATATGATTCTCAGGTAAATACGGATACCCTGTTAAAAGTTGACTTAGCAGACAAGCCAGATGTCGGGTTTTGACAGTGATTGATGAGACGGTAGAGAGACCTGACTAAGTGAATTCTGTGTGTCCCCAAAAGAAAGATGTGATGAGAATTATTTGGCAATCTGGGGTTTATGAAAAAAATGTTTTGACCGATGGAAAAAAGAAAAAAAAGGATTTTTTAAACAAAATTCTGGATAATAATTTTAAAAGGGCCAATCTAGCCACACCCACACTACCGAGAGATCATTGGTCAAGTGGTAGCATGGGTGATAGGCGGAGGTGAATGTATGAGAATGGTGGAGAAGTTGTTAACGCCTACTGAAGGGATTGGTATGAGATACCATTGTGAGAGAGGAAGAGTCAAGGAGTATGACTCTCCTCTGACCTTCCCTCACGGACGAGGGAGAAACCCCCGAAATGGAAAGTGATTAACCTTCCAAAAATGGGAAGTAATTAATTTTCCTGGCCTAAAAACAAAGAGAATTGTTGTTGGGAATCGAGAATTATCGATAAACCAAAACCAGACCCCACACCGGGTTTTGGTTGGTGTCCATATAAACGAACGTCTCCAGGCAACTGGAAGTTGGAATTCAGTTCTGGACAGAGTAAGAGTGTTGCTTCGCAGAAGCTGACCGGGAGATTCCACGTCCTTTCGACTTCCCCTTCCTACCAAAAGGAAGTTAAGATACCAAAACTCGTTTAAGAAACGCAAAAGTGTCACAAATCCATAGAAACGGACCGGGAGAGAAACACACTTGTATATAGCAGACGGATAAAGATATTTTTTTTGAACCTCTTGTGTTTTGTTTTATTGCTTCTTTTACTTACGCTTGTGCGATATCACCTTCACCCCGGATTCAGTTTGCACTTCGGCCCGACGCCTGATTTTTAATTTGATTCATCATTCTCTTGATGGTTTTGATGAGTACGAATTTCGGTACCCTAACTAAATGCCTGAATGATATATTTCTTCTCACCATTGTTCAGTTGGGAAGGCATCTGACGCAAAAAGATTTGAACTTGTTCTCTTCTTAGCTGAATAACCCAAAAGGTATTTCACTGATTCTTAAGAAAAATGGTGTCAAGATGGCTAAATGGGCCTATCTGAAAATCTGGAAAAATGAAACTCACTTTGTTTAGTGGATTTAAGATATTAAACATTCTGTTGGACGAATAATTATGCCATGCTTTTAATCGATTTGTCAATTTTGTTGTTGCATCCGATATATATATATATATTAAATTTTTAAAAAACATGACTTCATCGCTACAAATTCGCTTGTGAATGAAACAGAGCTGTTTTTTAGCTTCTGTTTGAAACATGAGAACTTTTATGTAGCGATGGAATCATATTTTTTAAGCGTTTCAACTCAAGCAAGGTGGAAAGCCACTAGCACACAAGGGGTTACCGAGAGTTGGAGCTTCAGCAAATAGTAGTGATAGAGGAAAGGATGAAGAGGAGGATAGGGGATAGATCAGGACATCTGGAGACGTCGATTGACATTACATTTGAATAGTTGGAGATTATAGCTATCAAGGAAACAGGGTCTACTTATATATTGAGCATTGTTTTATTTTTAAATAAAAAATACTGAAGAAATTTGAATTATTAACCGAACGGTTCTTTCCTATTATTCTATATCTGCATATATATATATATATATATATATATATATATATATATATATATATATATATATATATATATATATTACTCCTTATCTAAGCATATCTTTTTTTTTTTTTTTTTTGCTGATGTGTACCGTCGAGTTAATCGTGCTCTTCTCTGTTTCAGGGAAACTTCATGCAAGTTAAAGAATGGTATCGGATAACATTAGATAACTGGGAGCATCAGGCTATAAATCACGGAAAATGGTGGTCACATGTTTTAAGAATGATATAAAAACACCAGGATGAACTGACTTAATACTTCGTCATTTTAACGCATTTGAAAGGAGCATTAGTTGTCTCTGTGGTTTCTCGATATGAAGCAGTTATATGTACGTTTTGTAGGGTGTACTGAATGGTACAATCATAGGTCGTTTTTTAAGCTAGCAAATCTCAGGTACTCTAACAATCTAGCTGACCATGTGTGGAATTTAAAAGAAAAATCAACACGTATTTTTATTCCTCTGATCCTCCTCCTTCTCCTTCTTCTTTTTCTTCTTCTTCACATCCTCCCTTTCTTCTTTTTCTTCTTCTTCACCACATCCTCCCCTTCTTCTTCTTCTTCACATACCCCTTTCTTCTTCTTCTTCACATCCTCCCCTATCTTCTTCTTCTTCTTCTTCACATTCTCCCCTCTCTTCTTCTTCTTCTTCTTTTTCTTATCCTCCCCGTTCTTCTTCTTCTTCTCCACATCCTCCCCTTCTTCTTCTTCTTCTTCTTCTTCTTCTTCTTCTTCTTCTTCTTCTTCTTCTTCATCTTCTTCTCCACATCCTCCCCTTCTTCTTCTTCTTCTTCTCCACATCCTCCCCTTCTTCTCCTTCTTCTTCTTCACATCCCCTCTTTCTTCTTCTTCTCCACATTATCTTCTTCTTCACATCCCCCCTTTCTTCTTCTCCACATCCTCCCCTTCTTCTTCTTCTTCTTCTTCACATCCCCCTTTCTTCTTCTTCTTCTCCACATCCTCCCCTTCTTCTTCCTTTCTATTACACGTAACGTCGTGCGTTTGTTTAGTTATTTTTGAAAATAATATAGCAGCATTCTTTAGTTTTTGTTTCTTTTTTTATTCAAATACGTGTGCCCACTAAAAATAATCTTTATAGTGATACAAATCTGTTTGAATTATGAAAATGCATTCTAAAAATTATCATATATATATATATATATATATATATATATATATATATATATCCAAGTATATAATTGGTGTATATGGAATGAATTCCAATAACCAACAATTACTATTCTTAAAAGAGTGCGCAATACAAAGTAGAGCAGATATAATTATTTATTTAAAAAAAAATTATAACATAAATATGTTATAAAATCACTACAAAAATAGCCATTTTGTTTCAACACCCTCGGTGTCTTTCAACATCATCACTTGATAAGAAACCGAGGGTGTTGAAACAAAATGGCTATTTTTGTAGTGATTTTATAACATATTTATGTTATAAATTTGAAAAAAATAAATATATATATATGTGTAATGAAAAACAAACCACTTAAAGGTACCATTACGATAATTTATTTCACCTAAATCCTTTTTTAAGGATTCAGGATCATCAGGTAAAACTTCCAACAACGAATTGAGAGGAAAAATGGGTTTAGAAATTGGTGGGTAGTGTAATTTTTGTAACTTAATAGAGGGGGTTGAGAGTGGCAATTAAACAGACAATATAAAGTATAGGGAGGGGTTAATTTTATATCTCTCTTAAGTATGTTTTATATTGGAGTAGGAGGAGTGACAGAACCGTGACCTATTTAGATGATTAACAAAACGGAAATGAAATGTAGAAAATGTATACAAGTGAGTCTTATGGTAAAGAGAGAGATACCATAATGGAGATGGAGTTGTTATAATTTTGTTTTAACAAAATTATGTAAAAGATAGCTTACAATGTTTGATAGAAAATTCGATGTCTGAAAAAAATTTTGTTATTAACTTAAATCTTTAATTTTTAAAGTAAATAGTTTCGGGACTAAATATAACTATTATTGTAATAAACATATTTATCTAGGACATAAAGAAATATTTCAAATTTTAATAGTTTATTCACCCGACTAATTGTATTTCCACAATATATAAAGAAAAAAACAGTAAGAATAACATCTATTTTAATATTTAAAATTAATTTATGAATGTAATTTTTATTTATTATATTGGTAAACTAAATTAAAGATTAGGTTTCATTATTTAATAGTATTTGAGGGTAATATTAATTTTCATTTATTCATATATGTCTCACAAATGTATTCATGTGAATCCCTACATACATACGATAATTAACAAGTCCAAAAAACACATAGAAACACATGAGATAATTTACACAAAAATTCATTTATCCTCGTACATAAACTATATATACATTTTACAATCTTTATCTATATTTTAATATTTGAAATATATATAGATTTTAGTTTGATTCCATAGTTAAAATTTAATTTTAGGTGATTTCGGAAGTGTCTCATTTAAAAGGAATTTAGCTAATATTATTACTATTATTAATAGTTAAAGAATGGTATATTTAAATTTAAATTATCAATTTAGAAATGAAACTCCCTTCAGAAGATAACAAAATTTAAATTATAGAATATTACAACAGAAGGATATTACAAATTAAGAATAGTAAATTTAAAATGTCATTAGAAAGACCCAATATTTCATTTAAAATCAATTCATGCACGTATGCACATATATACATACACACACACACACACATACATATATATATATATATATACATATATACATACACACACACATATACATCTATATATATATACATATATATATACACATATACATACATATACAATTCATATATCTATATACAAATCTATATATCAAAAATTCATCTAACCATTTAATCATCTATATATATAGACATATATATAGACATACTCATATACACATACACACCCTTAAATACATATACATTCATATATAAGCACAAAACACCCACATAGAAAAAAGATATAAAAAGAATATATATATATATATATATATATATATATATATATATATATATATATATATATATATATATATATATATATATAAACATACCACCATACATACACACATGCATGTATATGTATTTATATTACATTGTTATACACCCATTTACATACATATACATATATATATTTTCCAAATATTAATTCTAAGGTAATTACGTCTATATACATATATAGATTACAAGTAGTTAAATCTATAAAAATACACATATTTAAGTACATGTACACACACATATATCCGTACATATACATATAATATACATATACATACAAAACAAACATAAAAACATTTATACATATACATCCACACCCATGCGGCATACACGTTAAAAAAAAAAAAAATTGTCAGTATTCAAACATGCCTCAAACTAGTATATTTATACTCACATCTATTTATACATATATATCCATACTACCATACATATGTGTCCACAATATAAATACATAGTTACACTTATCTATAATGTTCATATATATGTATCTAAATAAGTTCACATATAAAAAAATTTTAAGTTCAACAACACATATATCAAAGAGCACAGTGTCTGTATTTTCATATATTCATTTAAAACAATTTATATTTTCTATTTATATATCTACACATACTTTGTTAAAATGAGGTGATTTTTATGCCTACATTTACAAATCAACTCATTATGTCTGTTCAATAGTATGTCCGGATCCTTATGTTTTATTATTAGTATTTTTTCCATAATGCACAAATTGCATATGTATGTATACGCTTAAACCTATATGTTTATATGATAATTTCTTCTGAATTTCTGCTTTAAGAACTTTCCATCTTTCTAAATATCGACGGAATAATCTTCTACCTTTTTAGAAAACTCCTAGAGGCTCTAATCATCTCCGATATGGTTGTGTATCTCACCGCGCAGAATTTTCTTCCTTACAAGCAATATAGCTGTTGCTTAACTAGGTCACTGTTTAGGTAAGAAGGATGAAGCTCAAGTGAATGAATCATTACACCTTCTTGGAATACCGTTTTCCACTGCCATGGAATGGAAAGACGATATTAAAATCAATTCCTCGATCTGCTACGATGATGTTAGCCCCTTTGTCGTGCTAGACAATATTTTATCACCAGAAGCTATCTTACACATTTATAAACCTAGCATACATCCCTGCGTTGATTATTACTGCCACCTGTTCTGATGCTTTTCCTTCGAGATTTTTTACAAAATCTAAAAAAGAATCTGCAATGTTATTAGTCCTGACCTGGCATCTCAACTTCAGTCACTTTTCCCACTGTTGTAACGTAGCTTTCCTGTGCATTTTCTATATATATTTTTATGGAGATTTTTCTGATGAGCTTTCCTTTATGATACATCGACTTTATGAATTTAAGCCCAATCCTATTTTTTCTTCTTTTTTTCTTTTTTTTATAAATCCATCGCGTGAAAGTGTGCGCCATATCTGTCAGCCGCCGACCAAAGGGGGTAAAACAGTTTCGGTGGCTAAGGCGTTACAGCCACGCCTGGCGCCACCAGCGGAGTTATTGTTTTTTGTGTACGTCGCTTGCTATTTTTTTTATTTGCAACTCAAATTTTCAAAAATTTATGTTAAAAGCGTTTATTTTTTGATCGTTAACCAATACACAACGCGCTCTTACCAACTGTGTTTCACCCATTAAGTAGCATTCTGTTGCGAACATGGTTTTAATTAACTCGATGCCTGTCTGGAAACAAAGTGTAGCACACTTCAGGCTTTGGCCAGTGATGCCCACCTGCAAAAGGTAGAAAAGCTTTGACCGTGTAAGGAATCCACAGCACTCAACCTCAATAGGTAGCATGCAGAAAGCACGTGACATAATGTACATACATAGGTGTTAGCTTGAGTTTGGTCGCACTTGGTAGGAGATCATAGGTAGATCGCAGGAAGAATAATATTGGCAATGACTCCACTGAAATCGAGAATATTGTTTTGACTGAGAATCAGCTGTAACTATTAGCTGCTCTTCCTCGAAATTTCTGATTTATTCAATTTCTATATCTCGTTTTCCTTTTGGAACCAGTTTGAAGATAAATTGGTTGCTTTTGCTGATCAGGCCAACTCGATTGGTTTGGGTCACTCCCATAAGCTCCTTGTTTCGCAGGCTGGATACTGCTTCTTGGGTGGTTTCTAGTGCCGACCATTTGGTGTCACTTTTGAGATATGGTTGTAACCTGCGGTCAAACACATCGGACGAGTCCCTCATGTGAAGGCGTATCTTCCCGAATTCGAACTCCTCCCCAAATGAGATGGTAATTTGCAGGTTTCCGGAGTAGGTATAAAATCCCACTGTGGAGAAGTAGGGGTGAGGACTCCAAGCGACTTGTGTAGTTACTTGTTGATACACTTTTGCGTCTGCTGAATGCGAGACAGGGGAATATTATACACTTGAAACGGCCACAGAATCCGGGGCAGCAAATCATGTTGGTAGCACCAACCCTTCAGTTTGCCGGGGAGATGCGTTCTGCCGACGGATTTACGTTCATTTAGTGACATTTTCTGTACCTCTTTATTTCGGTGCTGATATGTCAGTGGAATTTCATACAGTCGTCTTATGTTCTTCACGGGCTTCTCTTTGACTGTCGGGATCATGACACTCCTAATGAAGAAGTGAATCTCCCTGATAGAATCTCTGAGTAATCATAAGCTCCGGCTTTCTTGAGTTTCTCCTTCATTCTCACCCACGTGAAGAGATTGTCTTAGCACCGCAGCAGTTCATCAGCATCAACCTTAGATGGGACCAACATTGTGATGTGATACATGAACGCTATGGAAGGAAGAATATGATCCTCAGACATCACTCCACTGCACACCGTAATATGAGTTCCATGGAGATAATGAAAAGAAGAGGTGAAATCACACAGTCCTTCATGATGCCGACCACGAGGGTTTTCCACTTGGTGGTGTATTTACCAATGGTGAACTGCATAAATTCTGCTCTGAAATATTGCATTATCATTTCCCCAAACTTACTAGGGAAATCGAAAAATTCCAGGGACATTCGAATTAGTTCATGAGGAACTGATCCATACGCATTCGCGAGATCAAGTGTGATTTAAATCTGTATGTAACCATATCGATATTCACACTTGTTATCACTCTCACACACACTCTCTCTCTCCCTTTATATATATATATATAGATCCTATCAAAAAAATTAAATTAATCATATACTACACTAAATCTAGTATATCCAACTTAATTCTTCGCAATGATTCTTCTCCCCCGGTTAGCGATTTGCAAAAAAAAACAACATAGTTTATAAATTCAAGTGCCCTTTGGGAGAGTGTATCTCCAACGAATTAAATAATATTTATGTTGGTCACACCACAAACTCGCTTTCACGACGCTTGACACTACATTTGAAAGAAAACTCTAACATTTTTAGGCATTTAAAACAACATGCCTGCCCGCACACACAATTACGTAAAATACTTGTCGAAAACACAATTATACTTCGACATGAAAACAATAGACAAAAATTAAAAATGCTTGAAGCATTATACATCAAACAGTTGAATCCCAACCTAAACAAAATCAATTATGGCATCTCTACAAATATTCTTAAATGTCTATAATTGGTAACAGAAGCCATTGGTTTATACCAACGGCTTCCCATACTTCATACTTCTCCAATTCACTCTCGTGTGGTCATGTGTGACGTCATGAGATGCAGTGCGATTTTCGCTTCTAGCGTCTTATATGCACGTATTTATCGTTGCTTGGAAATCATCTATGTAAACAATGACAGACTATCATCACTGTCGTGTCCGTATATTGCTTAATATGTTGTAATTGACATTTTGATAATGGTTTATGTAATCCGAAAGCTTAAATTGTATTTAAAAAAATATAGATCAATATTGTGAATTTCTTTCTTCGTTCAATGATAATGTTATTAAACTTATCAGACGTTACGAAAAAAAATTAATAAAATAAATAGACAACACTTGTCTATATTATTTAATGAAACGTGCATGAATATATATATATATATATATATATATATATATATATTTATATATTAGCTCATGAGAAACTGATGCATACGCATTCGCATTCGCGAGATCAAGTGTGATTTAAACTCTATATGTATGTTCTATGCTAATAGATTCTTATTCCCCACTTTCCCGGCCTCTTGCTTTCCAATCAACTTTGATGTTCAGAAATTTAAATGCATAAATATATAATTTCTTGGAACTTCGAAGGAACGCGTCGTCTCTCCTTGAATTCGAAATGACACAAATTAATGCTTGTTTAAAAAGTCGAATGCTTATGAGACATGATAAATCAATGAAAATCAAACAAGCCAAAAGTAAAAAAATACCATATCTATCTATCTATCTATCTATGTATCTATATATATATATATATATATATATATATATATATATATATATAAACTAGCAGCATCGCCCGGCGTTGCCCGTGCTTGATTCAAAAATCGTACGACTCATACAGCAATCGCTATCAACTTAAAATATTTTTGCCCTTCCTTGCCTTTAAAGGAGTGCCCTTTTCCGTGCTGATGTTGCTACATGCCTTCTTGCCTATCTCAAACTGTGAGTTTTTCTAAGCTCTATACTAAACATTAAATCTGTTACGAAAAAAGAACAAAACAAAATGAACACAAAATGATCAGCTTTAAAAAAAGGACTCGTAAGTGGAAAAACCAAATGAAAAAAGAATGTTAACAACAAATACTTTTTCACACCCAACCCAGTTCTGCGGAATCAGAATCAACGTTGAGTTTAAGCAAGCGAATGAGCCAATTGGAGTAAAGTGCCATGAAGATTTAAATTTTTCCAACTTGTGACGAATGCAGCTTTTTTTGCATGCTAGCATGCTAGTTAATATTCGTGTCAGTTAGCTGTTGGCTCTCACGTTGGCCAATAGAATGTTCCTGCCTATTCGTGTCATCCAGCTATAGGCTCTCAATCTGGCCAGTAGAAAATGGCCGCAAACTACATGAAAACTGCCGTAGAAGCATGAAAATATCGATTATTTTTACTATCGATGGGAGTTGGGAAATGCGAAATCGGTCATGGTCTTCCTGCTAGATTGGAGCATGTGCATGTAAATTTTGGTGCAAATCCGTCGAAAATTGCGGTTGTGCATTCGTTACACACACACACATACACACATCCTGCCTTTTATATATAGAGATTAAATTGGCTAGATTGTACGCAAAAATATTTCGAAATTACAAACTCCAGCGTCCCTAGATCGTGCGCATCTGTAGTTACATCAACGTAAACAAGCCGGAACGCATGAAGCATGTTATAAAATTATTTTTCTTTCATAACTATTCTTGATATAGAAAACGTATATAAAAATATGTCATTATCACATACTATCTATCTGTGTATAATATATATTTTTTTAAATGATGCGTCCTGGGGATGACAATAATCTCCATCCACGTCCTGGATATGATAATAAACTACGTCCAGCAGCAAGGCCTCTAATCAGGAGGTTTGGAGGAACTAGGGACCACCTCTCAATTGCTGGTGTCCACAAGTTCAACCTGAACCGAGATGGTAGCACTTGTTAGTGTCCGAGCTATGAACAAATAGTTAACTCAAGCTGGGGTCAAAACCCTATGAAAGTGTAAAAATAGGTTTTAATACCTGCAATATAATTTTTGAATAAATTATTACGAGCAAAACATTTTTTGAAAAAAATATTACCAGCAATAAAAAAAAAAAATCTTGTCGGCATTAAATAACACATTGACTTTGATATGCCGTAAAACAAAACAAATATAACTACCTAACATATATTTATAAGGGGAAAATTACTCAATATCGGAATAGAGTGTTTGTCGATAGAGGCAATATGGCCAAAGATATCAATAATGTTAGTTTCATGCCTGTAGCGATCTTCAGACTATTTGTTAGTACTCCTTCCGTGTTATTTTCTTTAAGGCTAATGATTTAATTTGTCTCTGGACATAACGTTTACTTTGCATATTTTAAATATTTCAAAATTATTATTAATAGACAATTCTTGGCGAACCAGACACTTCGGAGGATTTTATGTAAAAATCTTCCTTGTGGTGCGATATCGAATTTTCATTATCTCTGTACAATCATACAATTATCAATCATCATTATTGAGAAATAGATTGAAAACAAAGCAGGATTATGTAGATAACACTGTTTGAAACTATTCTCAAATATCATCTTATCGTTTAAACTGCTATCGACATTCATCCAATCTTCGTGTGGTGATTGAAAAGACCGTATATGTTTTCATTTTCTCCTAGCGAGCCGAATTTATGAATTAAAAGACTCAAAGCAACTGTATTTAGTAGACAGAGAAGAAGATTGCAGAAAAAAAAACAAAAAAAAAAAAAACAGACGAATTCGCTCACAGGACAAAATATTTCTTGGGTTTGAAAAGGCAGGCATGATTCAGCCAGATATCGATTCGTCCCAGCCAACGGCATAACAAGAGACGAACTTTAGGTTGAAAGAACATATATTCGGTTTATTGAGAACTATATTTTAAGATTGTCTTTAGTTTATATTACTCTTATAAGGAATTAAAAATGATTCATTATAATATATTAGGTTGGTGCAAAAATAATGACGTAATAATGTCGTTTTTTGACGTTAAAAATACGTCAAAAAACGACATTATTACGTCATTATTTTTGCACCAACATAATAATTATAATAATTGTGATAAAAGCTTAAAATCTTTGGTTTGTGCAGTTACCTTAATTTATTTTTCGTGCGAAAATTCTGCATTGATTTCATTGTTTCATCAAGATATAGAAGCTCAGATGAATGATGGTGATAGAGGAAGCGATCCTTTAAAATTTAAGAACAATTTCAAACATTTTCTACGTGATCCTGTTTTGTTTTTAATCTCTTTCTCAATGATGATGATTGATAATTATATGACTGCATTGCTAGTGCTGAAATAGCATGGCTGATGCTACCTCCACGAATGTGGTCCGTTGCTTTTTCTCAGGCTAACGTTCTCACTTGACATGACGGGGAAAGTCTATAATGATTCCATTGATAGGTCAGCTGCCAAGAAAGTTGGTTCACTGTGTCTTGCGAGGCAATTCTTCTCTCCAGAATCTATCATACATATCTATAATACTACCACCCGTCCATGCTTAGAATATTAATGCCACATATGGTCCGGTGTCCCTGCTATTTACCATGAGATCATTCATAAAATCACAAGAAGAATCAGCAATGTTATCGGGCCTGATCTGGCGGCTCGGCTTCAGTCACTTTCCCACCGATTTAAAGTTGCCTCCCTGCGTCTTTTCTATAAAGAATATCATGCTAATTGTTCGGATGAGCTCTTCACTATGATACTTAGATTTTTGAATTTAAGCGCAGTACTAGACTGGTGTCGAGATCTCATTAATTTACAATTGGCTAGATGTAACCGTAGCTTCGATGCTAACTGTTTAGTTTCTCGCAGTTTTCGCCTGTGAACTATCTTCCAGCTCCATGCTTTCCAGACAACTTCAAAAATTTTAATATAATGTCAATCGCTATCTACTGTCGTTCTGATTACTCTTTTATCTTCCCGTTTATTATTAATGTTTCTGTTCTTGATTCTTCCGCACCCAGTAACCTTTTGTGTTTTAGTGGCTTTACTGCCTTGCTTGGGTAGAAATCGATCAAAATAAAAGAAAAAAGAAAAAGAAATTTAATATTGTATCACAGGGTCACTTTTTAATCAATAAAAAATAAAGTCATTTTATGTGTTAATTCAAGATCTCCTCCATATTGACAACAGTGGACTTGTCAGCTATTCTCCCGCGCAAATATTGACTGTCTTTCTGCAGTTTGAAAAAGGAATTTTTTAACAACCATTTTATAAAAAAAACTGTACGAGTAAATTAAGCGGTCCCTTCGTTAAAAAAGTGTGGAATGATTAGTTGGGATCACTAAATGTGTATATTAGTATCCATTAGACATTCATCAAGCCATGAAATTTATCAAAATCGAAAAAAAAATGTTTATCATTTTAGAATGGATGTGCTTTGTGGCGTAAAGATCCAAGTTCGAATTCCACTCGGGTTTGTTGCATTCACTTATGAGAAAATAAACTTGGGAAAAGTATGAATCTATCTTTTCTCCCCAGCTATGGGTTAAATAACAGAACAAATTGGGTCCTATAACCTTGGTTGACAATCAGTCAAACGACAACCTACGGCGAGAAAATCTGCCTCGTCGAAAGAAACATGACTGCCCAAGTGTGTATCCTGTATGGCACTAACTGATCGAGTTTATAATGTAGATACAATATCAAATCAATCCCTGACTTGATACAGAGTTATCTGTACTTGAATTTTATTTACAGATATCAAGTTCGAAACTTTGCTGTATTACTGACGCTTTACTTTTCCCATTTCGTAATATCAATCGAAATATTGCCTATGTGGGTGATCTGCATCGAACGAAAATCGGTCAGAAATATCTAAACTGTCAGCTGTATACAACCGCTTTCTCAGATCAATTATTAAACGTAGTTTCGAGCGAATGAGGCCAGTAGGTCTTAGCAAGAACCGTTCTCCCCTCGGACATCGTGGACTGGTGCTACAGAATCATAAACAAAAACTGTAGCAGATAACAGCAATCACATCACTTGAGGACATCAGGGACAGTTACAACGGACGGTAGATGAAAGTAGAAAAGAGAATAATGACCTAATCAATAGGATGATGTTCCAATATAAACCCAAGTAAAAGTCAAGGAAAGAATCTCACATCAATATTAAAAAAAAAAGAAATCACCACCGTAAGGTTCCCTCCTTTTGGCTTTTCTATAAATATTTGCATGGTAAATGTTTTGATGAGCTCATTACTGTGTGTTTGCTGATTGGCCTCTTTTATTACTGGCCCTATTTTTCTTTAGTTTAGTTCCCTATCCCCTCCCTCGTTAGGTGATCAGTGATGTCAGTTCTCTGGTGGATGCGGGGCGCCTTTCGTTTCGCGTGAGTGTTTTTGTATTTGTTGTTTTGTTTGAATGTATGGTTGAGTTTGTGCTTAGGACGCATGAATGTTTTATATCATTAGAGTCGTGCAGTGATTTCGTCCAGTTAACTGATGTTTCTGTCACATTTAAGGATTGTGGAAGCGCGTTATTACTAACATTATTTTCTATAGTTTTGTGTAAATAGTTTTGTACTTTTTCTAATATTCAGTGGGGTTATTTTTTAAAAATTTGTTGCCCCTCTCCAACAGAAAAAAATTAGTACATATAGGGATTAGTTAGAACTTTCAAAGACACATTGCGGTATTATCTTGGGTGTAGTAAGAAAGGTAAGTAAGAATGCGTTATTGTGGTGTAAGTAATATTGTTGTATGTTTGTGTCAGTGTTTGTGGCTAGCTAAGTTTAATGTTAAGACAGAAAAAGATTGTCCTTTTCCCCATTCCCCAATCTGGCTTTGTGCCACATTTCTGTTCATAACAGAACAAATATCGCTCTTCACTGTTCTACATAGAGTTTATGAATTTAAGTGCAGTATTAAACAGGCGACTCATCAATTTACTGTTGAACTGACTAGATGTAACCCTAAGTCCTATGCTAACAATTTCTCGCACTTCTCGCTTGTTGAACTCCCTTCTGGCTTTATGCTTTCCAGTCAACTTTAATCTTCAAAAATGTAAATGCAATGTCAATTGCTATCTAATGTCTTCCTGATTACTCTTCGTTTTATCGCTGTTTAGTAAGGTGTCTGTTTTCTAATTCTTTTACACCCAGTAACGACTTTTGTCTTAGTGGCTTTACTGACTTGCTAGAAATTAAAAAAGGAAAAAAAATGCAGTTATTGTGGTAGAGAAAGCTATTTTCCTAAAAAATTATTCTAATAGAAAATTTTAATATCAAGCGACGACAACCCTGGCTGAAACCTGAATGAATGCTGAATGTTTCCTTATAAGGAAACGGATAATATTAAATTATATATATATATAAATTAAATTATATATATATATAAATTAAATTATATATATATACATATATACATATATATATATATATATATATATATATATATATATATATATATATATCATAATAATTCTGACTAAGTTTAATAAAAAATAGGTAATAGTAATATTAGCCGTTTCCTTAGAAGGAAACATTCAGCATATATATATATATATATATATATATATATATATATATATATATATATGCTTTACTTATGTATTGAGCAGTTTGATTTTTAATAAAACAAAAATGCACTTCGGATTATTAACCTAATGTGTTCTTTCCTATTTTTTTATATATTTGCACGCGCGTGCGCGCACACACACACACACACACACACACACACACACACACATATATATATATATATATATATATATATATATTCCAAATGTGTTTGTGTGTTTTTATGCGCGTGAGTCTGTGTGCTTGAATGTTTGTATGTGTGTTTGTAAAAGGCTAATTACTCCAACAACTAGGGTTCAATATTTGCGACAGTTTTTACTCACTATGTGTAGCAAACGCAATTTTAACCAAAATCCTTTTCCTTCATTATTAATGATTCATTGTTTCATGATTTTTTTCTTGTGTCTCCGAACTGATTTTATATCCATCGACATTTTCTGTAAACATTTGAATCATTCAGTAAATATTTTATTTTGTCCTTGTCAATACTTGTAAATTTGGTCATGCTACCTTCTTCGTCTGCGTTAATGACTCAAATGTTATGATTTGGGGTTAAAATGCCAAGTGATTCCCCCTCAAATAGGGATCCTTTATCGTTTCCCACAAGCAGATAAAGCAGACATTTTATACGTATGATTTCCAATGCCGAAAACTTACTTCATTCTGGAGATTCTGCTAAATATGTCCGAACGTCCATTTCGGAAGTGGGGGGTCATAAAATTATGCTGATGTCGAAAACCCTTTCAGCTTCTTTTATTACTAGCATTATGAATATAAAGGGTGTTTCGTTAAGACGGATCAAAGTCAGTACTAAAAAATCAATGCCATTGGTGAAAATTTTATTTATTTTTCTATTGGATCGTGTTATCTAAATCATGGAAATTATGTGTGAAAAATAATATCGCTGTTTCGAGAGATGATGCGACCTTCTCATTCAAATTCTGTTTGAACGACCATTTTCGTAATAGGCTTCGAAAACTTTAACTCGTTGTTTGATTGTTAATCTTTCTATGGTTGAAATTGCCAAAGGTTTAAATTATTAAATCAGAACGATAAAGATCATTAGACGCTTAAAGTTAATTCATATTTAAAATCGGCCCAAGTTATTGAAACAACCTTTATAAATACACCGGACTCTCGTATGTTAACGTTGTCGTTTAACAACATTTAGTGCAATTCCTGATCATATAGAAGAACATATCGTAAATAACTGCAATAATATTAAGAATAAGACACATTTTAATAGATACCATCAAAATATTATATAAGACTCAAAATTCTGAAAGCTGCTGTAATAAAAGAGAAGTAGCAAACGTTAAATAAACTATCTTTATCCATAGAAGATCATATACTGAATGTGTATATGTATATAAAACTATAGAAAATAATATTTTTAAGGTATGCGAAAAAAAAACAAAAAAAAAACGTAATGCCTTAATTGAATTAAGATCCATCCTAATTGTAAAAAAGACGAAAAATCTCGGAAAATTATTATCGGCATATAAACGTTATTGATCCTAACAAATCTCTTAGATTAATTATTGATTATGAAAAAAATTAAGGCGTCTAATCTAATTTTAAAAAATAATCGTTCAGTCAAAAGTCCAACATAAGTAAAAAATAATATTCTTTATGAATTCTTATAACTTTCGGTGATTGTATTTCCAACACTATCAATCAACAATAAACAGTGAATTCTTACATTGGCCACATAAGCATCACAGTATCTCGTAGCCTGACTTGATGTTTGTCAAATTTTAGTGTAATTTCCGAACTTTGCGCAGATTAACATATTATAAATAATGAAAATGATATTGACATGAGAAAATATTAGTAGATAAATCCAAATATTATATTCGACTCAATAAAAAGAAAGACTGAAGATATAAGTAGAAAAAATATTAGTATATAAAACCGAAATATTATATAATACTTAACAGAAAGGGAATAGAAAATTAGGCAACATAAAACAAATATATATCAACAATAAACCATATTGTTGATGAAGAAATAAGATTAGGTTTAAAGAAATTTAAAAAATAATATTTGCAACTTGATATTATCAAAAATGAACACAACATTATATATATATATATATATATATATATATATATATATATATATACACACACACAGATAAGTTCAAAGTCCTGGAAGGAAAATTGTTCAAACAGTCCAAGAAGAATTTGGATTGTTACCACACAAAAAAGATAATAATTAAACATAAGAAAAAAATTCCTTTAAATATTATGTGGAAATAACCATTTTTCGCCTGATGAAGATCACAAGACCCGAAACTCATGTTGAAAATATATGGAAAATAAATATAATATATATCTAAAAAAAACTCCACATTATAACCAAAAACGTTTGCGGCCTCTCTTTTCTCTGTAAAATATATATTAGGTTGGTGCAAAAATAATGACGTAATAATGTCGTTTTTTGACGTTAAAAAATATGTCAAAAACGACATTATTACTTCATTATTTTTGCACCAACCTAATACTTTTCTTTCGCTGGAACAAGTATAATCTTTTCCTTATATATATATATATATATATATATATATATATATATATATATATATATATATATATATATATAACCTATGTTGTATTTATGGGTAAAGTGATAGAGCGTATGTAAATATTCTCGTCATTGAGTTCAACACCAAACCACAACAGTTTGTTTTAAGCTTCAACGCAATCTTCAGGACATCTGTATGCCTGAAAACATATATAATTTTGTTTATTTATTTTTTTGAGTGTGTCCTGGGTATGACCTAAAACTGCATCCGACAATGGAGTCTCGACTAGGGGACAGAATTAGGGTACCCTGAACCGTTGTTAACTACGGGTGATCCCTCGCTAAGATCTAGCAACTGTGTGCTCCCCTACCAGAGTTACGGTAATTTTTTTTCCGTGTGTGTAGCGGCATTGATATGTATGTGCATGCGTGTGTGGAAATTATATAGGTGGAGGGCGGGAAAAAAGCCGGAAAGGAGGAAAAGGTGATATATTTTTTCTTCTCTTTTTCCTTCGCCAGATGATTAACATGAATGAAAATGGAATGAAAGCGTAAGCAGAATGTGACGTTTGAAGGCGTTTCTGTGTGTGTGTGTGTGTGTGTGTGTGCGTGTTTGTGTGTGTGTATGGCTCGTGGGGGCGAATTAAACCTATACTTACCACTTTATTCCAAGCATGCCGCCATATTCCTGATGAGATAGAAATTGTAGCTGAATTTCTTTCCTTTCTTATGGAAGAGCGTACACTGCTGGTGAACCGGAAATCATCCGGTATTGGACAATAAATTGCCAAGAATAGTCGTATGGTGTGTACTTCGGAAGATGAAAAAAGTTGTAGCTGACGGAAAGTACACAAGTCGATACCCAATCAGTATCGAGTGGGTCACCGTGGAGAGGGGGGTATGATGTTGAAAGTCCCGAAACCCCTAATGAACCTCGGCTTCAAACATCACTGATGACGTGTACTAAAGCATCCAACAGATGTATTTTACGAAATTAATCGGGTCACCGCAAAGCATGTCGATAATGCCACTAGAACGCAAGAAGTTACAGTGAGTGAAAGTGAAAGTAAAAGAAAATTAGAAGATTGAAAATGGCAATGGTTGAAGAGAGGACAAAAAAAGAACAGGGTTCGAAAGACATGATTTCGTGTGACCTTGCATTAAATTTTTGAAAATTCTTATTATCAGTGAAGCAAGAATTCGGAAGGGAATTCCACAAGGGAGAAGTGCGAGAAAAGAAGTTTTTATAATAGAAGTGGAAGTAGCATCTAGCTAGTTCATCAGTAAAACGGTGTAGCCTACTTGCCACTCTAGTAGCACGTTTAAATTCATGCAGTCAGGGCACCAGGGAAAAAAAGCTCATCCGGGAAGTTGCCATGAAAATATTTGTAGAAAGGACAGAGGAAAGACACACCACGTCTTAAAGAAAATGAATGAACTCGAGATGTGTGGTCAGGATTGATTACATTAGAGATCTTTCTTTAGATTTTGTCAAGAATCTCGATATGTACAGGAGGAGTTCCAGACCACATATGGGAGCAGTATTCAATGCACGGGTAAAATGTAGACTTATACATGTGCATAAAGAATACTGAGAAGAAAAACGTTCCAACACGACAAAGTGAGCCATTTTTTCCATTAATAGATGTAGCAATTGATTCAATATAGCAACTCCACGTAATACTAGTGTAAAAATATGTGGTCGAGTAGGCGTAGAGATTTGCTCTCCTGGAGTTTAGCATAATCTATGCTGATGGCAGGCAGAAAAGATACCCTGTGGTGATTAGTATTTCTTTTTCTTTTTTCTTTTTTTTTGGGGGGGGGGGAGTTGCACCAGTTAACCACAAATTGGAAGTCCTTTTCGAGAGCAGCTACCAGGTTTACTGAGACAAACCTCTCGGATTTGCTCCTAAGACAAGAGTAAATAGTTGTCTCATCTATATAAATACTTAATTGGGAACTGATGACATCGGAAAGATCATTGACGATTATAAGAAACAGCGTAAATCGAAAACTAAAGCCCTGGGAGAAGTAGGAAAGCATCTCGTTCAACACGACCTGAACGGTTGAACTCTCTGCCTTCGGGCGAGGAGGAATCCCGAACGAGGCTACGCCGAAAGGGGGGGTCTCGTTCGGGGAGGTAAACCGACCCTGAACCCGTTTATACGGGTTCAAAGGGTATATTTTTGGCCGAGACCACGGGCTCGGAGATCCTACGTTAAACCGGCCTTGTACCACATGATACCCTCGTGGCGGGTGACCAAATACCAGTCGATGTCGGACGACAGTCGAACTCTCTGCCTTCGGGCAGAGAGAAACCCGGACGAGGCTATGCCGAAGAGCAGGTAGACAGACCCGATCCCGTTTATGCGGGGTCTACGGGGATTTTTTGACCGAGTCTACGGGTTCGGGAACGCCACAGTAAATTCGGCCTTGTGCCACATGTGTCTGCGTGGTGCAGTTCCTAAATAGCGTCGATGTCGAACGACAGTTAGTCGAATACGAAAGTAGTCAACGACCACAACAAGATTACTCTGCGTAATACCTATTATATCAAGTTTTGTACGTCGAACCTATTTTAGGATCGAGCTAGTACAAATACAAGCCTCCACTGCGAAAATGCTCCACAACATCTTGACCGAATGTACACGATCATGTGTCCTACACTTGCAAGCAGCATCTCTTCCAACGTGTAGGAGCGCGTGTCAGTCATCTGAAATAAAAAATTATATCACGTAGCGGTGACAAGACTTTCGCACTCTTCTGTATATCTTGAGAGGTTTACCGCCATATCCTGTTAAATCACCTGTACCCGTACGATCTCTGAAGTTAACCCTTTGGAGACTGAGCTTTATTTGGATTTTCAGTGCCAAGATGGAGTCCGCTCAGAATTGGCTCCGTCGAATGGCAGAGTCGCAACTGAAGAAAATGATACTGAGATTTGCCGGTCCTGGGAAACAGCTTCCCGATGCCTCACTCTCTCATTGCAATAGAGACAGGGATCGGTGCTCGCACCGAGGCCAGTGCAATCGAAGTTTGTGGGGCCTCGGGAATTTTTTCTTCCTATCCGGGGTGTATGCGCTCGGGCTCCTCACATCAAACCGATCTTGTGAAACAACTTGATCTTGGGGTTTGAGTAAATGCATATCACTTTAATGTCGTTTGTAACACATTATTTATCATCTCTCAGCTGCATATCGGTATTTGGGCAGAGGGCGCTCAGGAGCGTGTCCTTCAAAGAACAGAGTCTCAACTGAGGAAACTTAAACTGAGAGTTGCCGGCCCTGGGGAACAGCTGCCCGAGACAGTGCCCTATCATTGTACTAGAGAGAGAGAGAGAGAGAGAGAGAGATCAGTGCTCGCACCGAAGTCAGCGCATCCGATGTTTGCGGGTGCAAATTCTTTTCCTATCCCGGGTGTACGCACTCGGGCTCCTCACATTAAAGTGACCCAATGTCACAACATGACCACGTGGGGAGGTTTGAGCAAATACAAATTGCTCTAAAGTAGTTCGTAACACATTTATTTATTCTCTCAGTTGCATCTCTGTATTTGGCCAGAGAGAGAGAGAGAGAGAGAGAGGGAGGGAGAGAGAGGTGCTCGCATCAAGGCCAGCGGTTAGTGGAGGCTCGGGTAAGTTTTTTTTCCCTATACTGAGTGTATGCGCTCGTGCCCCCAACATTAAACGGATGTTGTGTCATAACCTAACCTCGATATGTCACGTCCCCCCGGGTGTTGCTGCGCCAAATGTGACGTCTGCCTAGCCGCGTCCGTCGTCCTATCCTGTCCTGTGACGACCAACTGGCTTGGTATTGGTCGCGGCACCAAATGTGACGTTCTAACCTTTTGGTGATTCGGATGGCAATCTGGTTAGATTCGGTATCAGCCTTGTCTTTCCCAGCTCGCCTCAAACGTCTGGTTACCGAAGTAACTGTTTTGATTTCCAGTCTAACCTACCCACGTTGTGAATTGATCTTAGGCAGACGAAATCAATCAGACGCCGGGCCGTAATGCAAGCCTAGTTCGATCAAGGGTAACACCGCACAAGTATATGTAAAAAAAAATAAAATAGTAACTCGAAAATTTCAAATGTGTTAAAAAAAAAAATAATATTTTATATCTGGTTGCTGAATACAGGACAGCGTCTTCTTCCCAACCCGCTATATGGATTCGTGACACTTTGTGTTTGTTAGGCGAGTCTTAACATTTAAGTTGTTTGTTCTTTAAGAAACTGGTTCTTGGTGTATCTTCAGGCGATATTCATAAAACTTGTTTTGGTGGTATGAGTCTAAGTCGTTCTTCAAAAATAAATTGTTCTTGGCTAGAAGTTGAGGTAGTGATTTGCGTGAATCTTTCGGCCAGGTTGCTGCAACTCCAACTGCGAACTTGAACTCGAAATGGTTTTCACCCGTTGCGACTCTGCTTATATGGACGCCGACCAAAACAGGGGTGGGCTTGTCGGGGTTTGAGGTTCCTTGATAATTCTTAACCCACAATCCACTTCTTTGTTTTCGGTCAGGAAAATTTTATTATTTTCCATTTTTGGAAGTCTTTCGTCTTCCCATCTTCTTCTGTTCTCATATTGGTATCTCACCATGCCCTCAGAGTGTGTCAACGGGTTTCCCCTCTCTCTCACAGTGGCATCTCACCCCTACTTCTTCACATGATTACCTTCGCCTAACGCTTATGCCACCATCCAGCCAATGGGCGCTTAGCGGCGTGGGTGTGGCCAGACTAGCCTAGGCTTAAAAAATCTTGCTCAAAGAAAAAAAAATTATCTTTCTTTTTCTTTTCTTTCTCTTTCTTTCCTTCTGCCCGACAACAAACCTTAGACTCTTATCATAGTCAAATGTCACTTGGACTTTATCACCCGGGGCTTTCACCAAACAAGTGGGTTGTCAATTGGACGTATTTGCATTCTGTTGTTAATTAACTGTTCTGATAAAATAATTTCGCTATCATAGCCAGCCCTGACGATAAACAGGTGTTTTTTCCCCAAATGACATGGAGGTGGTTCCACGGACATTTTGGTTTCGGTCAAGCTTGACCTAATTAATTTTTATCTCCTAGCACTCTGCGGGAGGTCTCTTGTCCAACTTGAAAAAATCTTTTTTTATCATTGCCATGGGCAGATTGGATATATCTTACTCGCCGCCCCGTAACATAAATCAGATTAAATTCTGTGTTTTACATTCTCGACAATGGAAATAAAAATCTTACCACTTTTCCTTGTCAGAAAAATAACACCGCTTAGTGTCCTTTTCGTGATGGCTTCTTATCACCTAAATTTAATTCTCGCCTTTCTTTTTTCTTCTTTCTTTCTAGCGTCGTAAATAGTGTCAAAATATACAAATTAATATAAAGTAGAGTTGGTGCTTTTTAATCTCAGAATTCATGGTAGAATTGAGCTCCCTTTTCACATTTATTCATATAGATTCCATAATATGGGTTTTACTTAATCAGCTATTATGTTCCTCTATTCAAATATTGAATGGATAACTACTTGTAATTTCTATCTTCTCATATTTACACTATTTTATCTTATAAATTGTTCCCTGTTCTGTCATCCATGAAATAAAAATAATTGTTTGTACGGAAAATAAGGATCTACGTATATCAAATCGTCTTTAAATTAAGTGGCAGCATCAGAATTATCGGTGAACTTTTAAAAGGTAAGCATAAACATTAATTCAGTTCTTCAATTTTGAGTTCTTCTGTAGTTTATTGATGCCTATCGCATCTACTCCTCCTTAGCTATTGTGATGATGGCCTAAAATTTTAAGCTAGCTGCAATTTTGGATACAAAAGGAAAATAACTGTTACTCCCCTTGAATCATGACAGCAACGGTAATTTATTGTATAATATATTAATATACATTTTTAACCTCGCATAATCTAAGCTAAACGAAAATCGTTCCCTGCGCCTAACATTTCTAGGTCTTTTGAATGAGCTATGAATCATTAAAATCGGATCCGTGGGAGCGGGGAGTTGCTTGGACAAACACACGCACAAACATACAGACATACACTGTACGTTATATATAAGATGACCGTCATTTTGTTATAGTAAACGTAAGTATTGCTTGTTTAGGAGAGTATATCTGGTTTTTAATATCTTCTGCTGGCATTTTCGTCTTCACAAGCCTCTTGGGTTTTCTTTAAACACGGTTAGTCTTTGGGTATTCACAATGAAACAGTCTTATCAACGTTCGTACGTGATGCAAGTTCATACTTATAAACTCTTTCGCTATCTTATTCCATTCCCATATTTGCATTTTGTTTCCCCATGGTAAAAATAATTTCTTCTAGCATTTGACATTTTCTGGTGCGTTGCAAATCTTATCAATTTCTTATTCCGTGTTTTCTCCCGTGGGTGCATATTAGGCGGCAATGGCTATAGTGTATGGCCTCCATTTCAGGTACACGAGAACATTATCTGAAATTTCGCCTTACCACAAAACACACTACCACTTCTCTTTATCTAATATTAATCCAGTTCCTCTTCCATTTTCTTCTCCTCCCCCTCCTCTATATATGATTCTGTGATCGTAGCTTATAAAATGAATATTCTCTTTCCATCTCCTTTTACATTCTCCTCGAATTATTATATTCAGTTTTTCTTCTATCTGTATTGTCCATTCACTCCGTATGCGATCATAGCCCTCCACAACTTTCTGTCTAATATAGCTCCTCAAAACATTTGTCGATTTGCCATTTCCCGGTTTTGCCTTTTGCTTATACGAATATATACTTGAAAAACAAGGTGGATAAAATAAGTAAAGGTCTGTTGTACAAAAACCAGTACAATAAGAATAAAGGTAACAGTTATGCACAAGGTCGTCGCAAGTCAATCCAGTAGGGAGTGCTACTATTGGAAGGTCGGTAGTTCTTGAGTAAGTTTGAGTCGTACTCAGCAGAATCCAGCTAGTATATTTAGCTACCCCACCACGAGGGTTGCATGTGGCACAAGGCCAGTTTAACGTGGGTCCTCCGAGCCCGCAGGCTCGGCCAAAAATGATCCCCTTTTGAACCCGCATAAACAGGTTCAAGTCAGTCTACCTCCCCGAACAAGACTGTCCTTCGGCGGAGCCTCGTCCGTGTTCCTCTATGCCTTCGGGCAGAGATTTCGACTGTTTATCTGGAACAGGTCGCAGTTAGTATATTTAGCTACCCCCCCCCCCCCCACGAGGGTTGCATGTGGCACAAGGCCGGTTTAACGTGGGTTCTCCGAGTCCGCAGGCTCGGCCAAAAATAATCCCCTTTTGAAACCGCATAAACAGGTTCAGGGCAGTCTACCTCCCCGAAGACTGTCTTTCGGCGGAGCCTCGTCCGGGTTCCTCTCTGCCCGAAGGCAGAGTGTTCGACTGTTTAGCTGGAACAGGTTGCTGCTAGAGCCCGTAGTCCGTTGAGTTACAGATACTTATAGGAAGTTACTACTTATAATGTTGTCACTCATGGGGGTGACAGGTTATTCCATTACATCACCTTTACACAAGTTCGTTGGGTACAGGGTTTGCGGAAAGTTTCTGTTAACTTTACTAGTCATATGTTTTATATTTCTGATTTCATCCCAATATCCTTTTAACAAGTGTAGAACGTGTATTTCTCGTCGAAAATGTATTTCCAGAACGTGGTAGATACACAGATTTTTGTGACAGTGTTTTACTGATAAATTTTCAGATACACTTGTTCTACGTCGCAATGCATTTCGTAACTTTGATAAATTTCAGGTAACAGGATGAGTGGGCGATGCTAAACGTTGTGGAAGACTAGCAAAGCTATCAGAGGAAAAACTATAGGCTATTTCTGACTATGCAAGAAAATTCAATTGCGAACAAATCCAAATTTAGAGTCCTGGAAAATCATTGCGAAAGTTAACGCAAAAGGAATATATTGGACTTGGAACTGCTCATAGGGCCGTCAAATAAAAATGAAAAATTCTTCCCATACAAAATATTGGCAGTAGAATGATTGCAAGCAACTGATCATGAAAAGCTACTGTGCTATTTGAGATGCTTTTCCTGATTTATCCAAAAGAATACTGCTAATGCATTGGATGTGACATTTCTTTGCCGAAGAAGCGTGGTTCTATCTCTCGGGTTAATTTAATTTGTAAAACACAAGTTTGTGGTCCTTCAATAATTATTGTAGTTTGCATGCAAGATCTCTGCATGATCTGAAGTTTGGAGTGTGGTTTGCCATTTCCAGATGTCGAATTGTTGGCCATATTTTCTTTATGAACACAATAAACAGCGAGCGCTAATGTTCAGAGATTCTTACCAGCTTCATCGATCAGATGACAGGTGAGGAAATTAAATTAATCAAGGTTTCAACAGGACGCTGCTACTGCCCACATATCTCACAGATCTATGCAATTTTGGGGAAAAAAATTGCTGGCCGAATTATTTCCAAAGACGTGTGGCCCCAACGCTCGCCATATCTAAATCCACCAGACGTTTATCTATGGGAAGCAATAAAAATCTGCCGTGTACCGAGATCGTCTGCGTACATTAGGTAGCTTGAAAGCCATGACAACGGGATTCATTCAGTATATTTCAAGCGGGAAAACAATGGCGGTGTTCAGAATGAAAATAAAAACGGTCCAATTCTGTAATGATTCTGACGGACGGCCTTTTCAACATTGTTTATAATGTTCATTACTATTCTCCTGCTGGATTCTATATTGAAACATTTCTGCTAATAAAATTTATAAGTACATAGCGACTTTCTGAACACCATAGTATCAAACACACGATTACCCTACGTCCCTTGTCGAATTATCTTTATTTACGCTTTATGTCGCTCTGTAATTTTATCTTACTTTTTTTTCTGGTTCCAGCGCACTCTGTCTTCTTACAACTAATGGTTAGTCCTTTCTTCTCACTTTCCTTAACACTGTGTCTTAAAACTGACATTAACTATTTGAATATCTTGTGAGCCGCTCTAATATAACGATTGCCTCTATCGCTTATTAATTGTCATGAATTGCCATACAATTCAATGACAAAATACAAAGCTCCTGGACTTGTAACAATATCATTCACTTCTTCATGCATATGATTTCTTCGTCGGTGTTGCAATTTTTAATTCTCAGGGAATGGTCTGATGCTCTAATCATTTTCATCAGTATAATTGAAACATTAATTTTTTTACATAAGTATTACCAAGATAGAATATAACAGTCTATATTTCTGAGATGCGGTATTATGTACATTATTTACATTATTCGGATTATTGTATTCATCTTTGTCGCCATATTTATTACAACGTTTCGGCCCTTCAGTATCTGTCTATATTTCTGATATGAGGTATTATTTACATTATTTACATTATTCGGACTATTGTCCTCATCTTTATCGCCATATTTATTACAACGTTTCGGCCTGTCAGTATCTGTCTATATTTCTGATATGAGGTATTATGTACATTATTTAAATTATTCGGACTATTGTCCTCATCTTCATCGTCATATTTATTACAACGTTTCGGCCGTTGTACGCTCCGGCCTTCTTCAGGTGGTTGGAATGTCGAACTGAACCCTTTATTCCAGAGGGAAATTAACAGGAGATAACTGGTAACTGACATTCATTAAAAACATGGCACGTAGAACTAGAACAGTCTACCCCATTAAGCGAAATATAGGGTTCAGTTCGAAATTCCAACCACGTGAAGAAGGCCGGAGCGTACAACGACAGAAACGTTGTAATAAATATGGCGAAAAAGATGAGGACAATAGTTTAAATAATGTAAATAATATAGAAAATAACATTTACAAACATAATCATTTTGGGACATCATTCATCTTAATCTCGGGAGTCTATAGAGCTGACCTCAGCGTGATATTTGGCTAGGCAGATATATGAGACAAACACTTACCCAGCGTTGTCATTTTCCTAGAATATTTGATAATCATGATCAAAAAGCATGGTTTACTCTTATATTTAACCCATAGATATGAGGATTGGATTCATGATTCTCAATAATATTTGTGTGGCTTTTAAAGCATCGATTTCGGTGAGAATATTAATATGATACGCCAATTCTTTTTTCCGAGTCGATAACAGCTCCGGTACATTCTCGCCTAGTAAACGATGAAAAATCAATAGATTTTAAAGTTTCCTTCATTTTAAATGCGGGTGATTTTTTTTTCTTTTCTTCCTAATAATGCCTGTAATAATTTTTTGGAAATCCTCCAAATTTAGAACCCACTTACATAGGGCACTTGGCCCAAACCAATTCACGATGTCAATCTACCCAGAAATATCGCATTGCGTTGAATCTATAAATGTAATGTTAGGATGTGGTTTCTATAAAATTCTCGTTTCATATGAAATCTATAAATTGCACGAAAGGTTGTAGTTTAGCGTCCAAAATTATTATGCAGATAGCAAACAATTAAACGAACATCTCTGAGAGTAGATAAGATTTTTTGTGATATATATTTTTGCAAATGAATCCATTTCATCAGTATATTGTCAATGAAACAGACACACTCACATTGTCTTGCAAAATTTAAATGTGATTTAAATTTTCTAGTATAAGTTAATAAAATAAAAATGATCAGAAATCACTGTTTTTACATTCACCTAAAAACAAAGAGACACTATTATATCCGGGGTGAATCGAAAGTACTTTTTCAAACTTTAGGGACGGGTTCCTCACACGAAAACAAGGATAAAAGTCCATATAAGCATAGGTCGGCAAAACCTTCGTTTTTCAGTTGTTAAGTTTAAAGAAAATTTACGCATGATGGCGGTGTGTTGCCAATTTTGTTCGTGAATGATGGAGCGGCAGTTACATTGCTCGCGATACACTGGCTGGCATCTGCCATGAGCGATTGAAAGGTAGCAAATGATCGATTCCATGGCCTTCACGGCCACACAATCTCAATCTATTGGATGTTTATCTGAGGGACCACCTAAAATAATTGATTTGCGCAGCAGGCATTGATAATGCTGAGACGCTTCATCAACGTGTCATGGGGAAATGCGCGACAATTCGACATCGTGGGGAAGGATTTGAAAGTGTCCACCAGTCAATAATCCGACGGGTGCATGAGTGTGTAGAAGCAAGAGGAGGATATTTTGAACATTTGTTATGAGTTGCTGTGTACAGCAACAGCCCTTTGGATATATGTTTATATGGACTTTTTACTTTGTGTTGGTGTACGGAAGACGCCCCAGGGTATGTAAAAGTATTTTGGCAAATATATATATATATATATATATATATATATATATATATATTAGGTTGGTGCAAAAATAATGACGTAATAATGTCGTTTTTGACGTCAAAAAACGACACTATTACGTCATTATTTTTGCAACAACCTAATATATATATATATACATATATATATATATATATATATATATATATATATAAACGTAATTCATTGAGTCTAGAAGAATCCTCGATAGAATGCAAAAAGCACTTGAGGCGATTTGTCGTATTTCGGGACACATCAGCAGTGCGCATCCACTACCGAGAATCGAACAGGGACCGATACGATAAAACGCAAGTGTCATACCACTGCATCAGCGGACCTCGGTGACGAATGGTCAACTAACTAGACTCGATGTAGCACTGCTACTCATTAATTCTGTGGTGTAACTCATCCAAGTATACTTAATCCAACGGATTGTGTATATCCTTGCTTGAGCCGAATTCTTCATCCTCTTCATCACCGAGGCCCGTGGGTTATAACGCTTGCGTCGTATCGTAATGATTCGGGTTCGGTTCTGTGTTTGCGTGTGTGTGTGTGTGTGATTGTGGAGTTGTGTTGGTGTATTACTGTGGGTGAATCTTTGTCGTTCATGTCATTTCATAAGGATTTTATAGAAACCACATCCCAACATAAGATTTATAGATTTAACTCGGTTTGAAAGTGGGTCTATATTTCCTTGTATCAGTTAAAGAAATCTAAAATACATGAAATCATTGTTTTTACATTATTGTACACGTCACAAGAACCTCTCAGGTTAAAGTTTTACTGAATGTGGTTTCTGTAAGTGCTTAAATTGAAGAAAAAGTGCATAATAAGGAGTATATATAAGAGATATAATGGTTGAGACCAAACTTAAGAGGTTTAAATTGTATAATAAAGAAAGCATCCCCTACACTATGACTGAAACTAATGTAATGGAAAAATCGAATACAAATTGTCACTTTTATGTACACAAAGAATGTCGTAATGCCAGCGACTGGTTGAACAGTGGTAGAGAAAAATGACGTAATGCCCAGACACTGGTTGAACAGTGGTAGGGAAAAATGATTAATGCCAGCCATCGCTTGAACAGTGGTAGAGAAAAAAATTATAATGCCAGCCACTGGTTGATCAGTGGTAGACAAAAATGATTAATGCCAGCCACTGGTTGAAAGGCGGGTAAACTCTTATAACAATTTTTATATCTATCTTGAATTATTACATACTATCAGTAGAGCCCGGCGTTGCCGGGGGATGTAACAGTAAGAGATAGATCAAGCATCGACCATCATAAAGACTGAAAAATTGTTTAAGGTTGACTGACACGCATGTCTTAATTAGTTTTTTCTTTTCTTTTTACGAATTGGTCAAGCCCAAACTCAAACAAAAACATTGTTTTCAATCGTTATGAGTCTACCGATTGAATAGAATTTTATTATAATCAATTGTCATGTAAACGGAATTTTTAAAGCATTCTGAATGTAAAAATAAAGAAAAAAAGTGTGCAAGACACTAAGAAACTCTACCTGCCAAAAAAATGTGAAGTTTTGTTGAAATCGGTTGAAAAATGTAAGAAATCTGATCCCATATATAAACGAACACACACACGCACACACACAAGCAACCTGGGTTTTATAATAAGTATAACTCGATATGATTTGTCCCCCATTCATTCTCGCGATAGCGATGCCTCTTAATCGTGTTTTTAAATCGATTTCGTGCAAAAACAATTGTATTTTTCCAATTATTTGCGCTGTCAGAACCACCGCATGCTAATTTTACGTAGTCCTGTGAAGTTTTGTTGAAATCGGTTGAAAAATGTAGGAAATCCGATCCAATATATAAACAAACAGACACACACACACACAACCTAGGTTTTATAATAAGTATGATTAATTATTTGTGAATTTTCATTGAGGATCTCAGGCGGAAGGGTTAACATTATTCAGGAACGCAGGGCTGAAAGTGTTAAAACGTTAAACTAAAAAATAACCCAGATGCTTGGCGGGGTAGTATTTAATATTCATTATTTTCTCTTTTTTACGGCCACATAACGGAATTGTTAATCTGAGAGCCGAGTTCCAGTTCCAGTTATGTTCGTTATATTTACTTACGAACAAAATATCCTTTGGAAAGATATGAATCTACCTGTTCGACCCGGCCCCAATTCTATTGTTGGGGTAGAACAGGTGGGTTCATATTTTAAGTAAGTCTCATATCATTAAACCATTATTATCTCCAAAAGAATTTCTTACTAAATATATTTTTGGCGTTAAATAGACTGCAAAGCGTTGATAAGCTTTAAGAAAAGGAATCCCTTGATTAAGCAATAATCTTTCTATCTTCCGCTGTGTAATGTCACTCCAAAACCTAATCGATTTTATTGGTAATTTCGATTTTGCCTTAAATCTTTTTTATATTTATCAACTAGCCTCTCTGATTAGATTTCATCAGGAATCTAGTCGATTAATAGACAAGTTTGTTCTCGAAATAACTTACTACCTACGACGGCTCCCTCATAATTTATTAATGCTCTCGAAATCTAAGAAACTGTTTATTATTTAAATAATATTCAGATGAACTTTTCTTTGAGTAGCCGAATAATTGTCCTAGGGGCAGAGAAAAGTTGAGATGCCATTTAACTGTATAATTTCTACATAAACAACTCGGCATCTACTTTTGTCATGAGACCAAGTTTACTTTAATTTCTTCTTCTAGACATCGCGATACAGAGTTAGCCATCAGAAAAAAACATTGAAAAATCTTCTAATATTTATTTTTATTATTATGATCATTCTTATAAAAAAAAAATTCAGCAAACATTCGTAAATAATTCGGCATGTTTCTAAGAAAATCTAATTTCCCCTCTTACTAAAGTAATGTGGCTTCCCTCTGTCTTTTCTACAAGTATTTTCATGGCAACTGATCTGACGAAATACTTTCACTGGTACCCCAACTGCATAAATTTAAGCATGCTACTAGACTGGCATCTGGGACCCACCCTTTCATTGTCGGAACAGTTAAATGTAACCGCCTCTTCTACTCCAACGGCTTCTTCTCACACACTTTACTCTTTCTTTTACTCTGTGTAACCCCCTTGCGTGTGCTAGTGGCACTCCTGCCTTGCTTGGCGTGAAAGAATTAAAAAAAGGCTATGTCGGCTTATATAAATCCGTGAATGTTTTTTTTTTTCTGGCGCTCGACTGATGCGAAATGTTACAAGACAAGAATAGTTAACATGACCGCTGTTAGGATAGTATTGAGTAGGGGAGTAAACAACGGACTGCTTTCTTCTTGGCTATTGGACTGAGATCAAGATGTAGTATCTGTCCTTTGCCTATCTTCAGACACTTAAAGGAAAAGCTTTAAGGAATGCTTGGTCGTGGCGATCCCAAACCTTCGACACCACATCTGGCATTACACTAAAGAAGGGATGAGTGGTTACCTGCCAATGACAGCGTGACAATGGTCGCGGAGACTGGGTAATATTTTTTTTCTTGGGATAGTAGCGAGTAAATATTCGGTTGCTTTCATATGGGATGGGGATCAAAGTGCAATATCTGTCATTCCCTTCCCCCCCATGTTACTGTCTTTGAACGGCCTACAGAAAAGCTTTGTGGATGTTAGCGTGGCAGGGAGAGTAAGTATCAAAATGTTTTGTTCTATTCATAAAAGATGGGGACACACAGACAACATTTGCCGTACGTGAATTTATAAAGGATTAAAATAATTATCTTAAAAAATGTTAAAAAACAGATTACTTACCTGAAGTTCTGATATTCTTTGTCTTTTAATTCTTCTTACTATGCCGTGTACCCTCAGGACGTAGGTGATCATGGCTCTCCACAATTTCCTGGTTTTTGTGGTTCTTAATAAATTTTGTCTTTTTGCTATTTCTCCTAAACCTTGTTCCGCCATCCATTTCCTCAAGCTCACTAAGTATGTTATGTGTTATTTTCCTCTTGCCTTCAATCCGCCCTGTAAGTCTCATATTTTCCAAACTCTCTTTCCACATTATATGTTCCCAAGAAATTTCAACTTCCTCTTTCTGATGTCAATTATAAGTTTCCTTTTTGTTTTCATTTCCTGTAAAACTTCGTCGTTGCTCACATATTCGATTCACTGTATCCTCAGCATCTTTCTGTAGAACCGCCTTTATTTTACTTTAACTCACCTCTTATCTTTGTTTTTAAAGTTTCTAATTTTACCCTGTTTCTTAATATTCTGCTTAGCTTTTGGAAGGCACCTTTTGTCCACCCGACTACGCCCCCTGATTTCAATGTAGCACTTACCCTCTTTTGTTATTAGGTTGGTGCAAAAATAATGACGTAATAATGTCGTTTTTTGACGTTAAAAAATACGTCAAAAACCGACATTATTACGCCATTATTTTTGTACCAACCCAATAAAATACTTCCCAGATATTTAAGTTAATTTACTTGTTTTTTTGTAGTTTTCTTTCTGTGTCTGCTATCAACATTATGTCATCTTCATTTCTTATTGTGTTAAGATTGTAGCCTCCAATAAGGAATTCAGCTAGGGACTTCTAATTCTCTCAGAATCGCCTCGTTTGTATAGATAGAATAAGTCCGGTGATAATAGATATCCTTGTTTTATAGCCTTTCTTATTTATCTATATCTGTTGAATTCGTTTCCTACAAGTATGCGGGGTTGGGGGTCCGATGTTTGCTGCCAGCATAGATTCTTGATTATTCGAATATCCTTCTCAAATATTTCATGGTTGCCGAAAAGTTAAAACAGATTTTTGTGGCGTATTTACTGAATGCCTTTGCGTAATCTATGAGACCCAGGTACACGTTCATTGTGTTTGTACTTTCTAATATCATTCTGAATATAAATATCGCGTTCCTTGTTTCAATGTCTTTGATGAACTCGTACTGTTCTTGTCATATTTATGGTCTGATTCTGCTGCACGGTCTATTCATCAGAATTCGGATGATAAGGTTTATTATATGGCTCATTAGGCTGATTTTCCGACGGAGTTCACATTTTCATCTGGCTTCTTTGGCAGTGCTATGAAAATAGATCTACTGAGTTCATCCGGTGTATCATTACTCTCGTCGATTTTATTATTTGTGTAATCTTCTCTATCCGAAATAGACTAAAAAGAAGAAAAACTCGCCATTAAAATCAGTAGCCAGAATACTTATTGATTACATATTGCCTAGATATCGACGTCCAGAACACACACATACCAACGTTTTTCGCCACTTGAAACACATACATTAATCTCTCCAATATTTGAAATTACGTAAAGCGAAGAAAAAATGCCATTAATTTATATTGGAAACATCATTGAGCGTTCCGTTACGGCCAAAATATATTTTTTTTATTTTATGTAGGTCTACTTCGATATGTAATAGAAAAGTTCGTCGTCTGCTAATGAGGAAGGCTTGATTTAAAATTAGGCATGACTGCTTAAGCTTATGCATTTTCCTATCAAACAGATCTTTGTCGACAGTCAGTACATTATGGGCACCAATATTAAACTTAAGTGCCCTCTCAGTCGGAGTGAAACCAGACGCCATTTTATTTTTATTTTTTTTTGTCTGGGGACGCTGAAATAATTTTTCTATAAATACTGATGCCAATTAATTTGATTGCCGCATTTTCAGCTAACGAAAGTTCTCAAAAAACTTCTTTGCTCTGAAAGTTTTCTGAGGATTTGGACAAATGAAGGAAATATATATATATATACACACACACACACACACACACACATATATATATATATATATATATATATATATATGTTACACTTTAAGAATATAGCGATCATGTGTTCATAAATTGCGAAGCAATCATTTTTCCGTTTCGACCGTCCATCTTAAATACATAGAAATTTCGATGAAATCTCTCCGAAGACCAATAACAGGATGTAAACATTTTCACATTACTTTTTATATATTAGGCAATATTCGCGCCTTACAGGCTGAAAAAATATTCAATAAACCTTTCAGAAAAAAAATAATCACCACAAAACATTCAAAAATGAGCGAAAATACAATTAGAATAAAATATTATCTATCTTTCAACATTATCTATCTAGCTATCTATTGCAGCTTGCTCGTATCTATCTGCCACACGCAGTCTATAATGAATGTTATATATATATATATATATATATATATATATATGTGTGTGTGTGTGCGTGTGGGTGTATATATATATATATATATATATATATATATATACATTAATTGTAGAGAATTACTATTATGCCTGTGCTTATCTATTTCATTTTAAACTTATATATATATATATATATATATATATATATATATATATATATATATATATATATAATGGCATGCTGTGATGCTTGGCATTCATACCGGAAGCTTCAATACAAACATTTCAGAGTGTTTGGGTGTCAACCTGAGGCTAGTGCAGAGGATTCGGAAAGAGTTGGATGATATATCCAGGGAACATCATGGTTTTTGAAGTAATCACTAGCAATGGCGACGTTATGCCTGCATTAATCTTCCCACAAGGCCTCAGACTCTACATGGAGCCCTACATCAAGTGCTTTGAGGAAATAATGTTGTCCTGGGTGAAGAGGGTAGCTGAGGGAAGACCCTGCGTCTGGCAACAGGACTCTGCACGATGCCACACACGCAGGGGAACTCTCAGACAATTTCTGCGAACACATCACCCCTTATATCTGGCCACCTAACTCCCCAGGCTGCTTCCCCCTTGATTATTATATGTGGGGTGCAGTTGAGGGAGAAATCAACAAAACTCCTTGTAACAACAAAGATAAACTGAGACGTGGAGGCCATGGTCGAAGCCAATGGGGATTTTATTGAATTAATTTATTCTTTATTATAATCTTATAATAATAATTATTATAATGGTATTTTTTACTATTTAAGATATTTCTGTGTAATTTTGTTAAATATATCTGTTAAAATGAAATGTTAGTTTCAATTTTTTTTGCGTAATTTAGACGACAATTTATCCATCGCAATCTGTATATATATATATATATATATATATATATATATATATATATATATGCATACACAGAGCAGAAAATATATTAAACTTTGGGAAATATGTTTGCCTACAGGGGGAAATATAATACGGCAAAAAGGTGTTATTAATTAAATCTCTGCAGGAAGGAAATTAATTTTCCTTTTATGGTTATTTTCCATTTCTTTCTCTCTCTTTTCTCTATGTTTCTCTCTGTCTGTTTCCTTCTTTATCTATCTCTCCTTATATATATATATATATATATATATATATATATATATATATATATATATATATGTGTGTGTGTGTGAAAAAAGTGTGTGTATATAAATATAAATAAATATTTATATATATAATTATTTATATATTATATGCGCGGTACTTATTAGAAAGCGCTCAATATCAGAGATAAAACAGCAAAATCAATTCTATGTCTGAGATCCTTTTAACTACACACACACACACCTGCACACACATACACACGCACATATATATATGTTTGTATGCATGTAAAATTTTTAGATATAACTAAAACATATCTGCAAAAACGCATATGACTAAAAGCAACAACAGCAAAAAAAAAAAAAAATCTATCTTAGTCGACGAGTCTCTTCCTCTGATATACTTTATCAAGGTAAATGTATTTTATTATGCAATAAGTATTTATACACAGAAGTAAAAATGGCGTTACTGTTTCGGAATTTTAAATTTAAGAACGCTCATGAATATACATCAGGTTAAAAGTGAAGTTA
>OZ010590.1:92954547-93039547 GCA_963932145.1 Acanthosepion lycidas
TTTATTGTCATTTCCGTGCTAAATGTTCAAATGAAAGTCCCATTTATCAGTTCCACTTGTTCAGACACTTACACTTATGACATTTAGATAGAGAGTGAAGACTTATTCTCTAATCTGCAACCTTTTTCCCATAGGAGTGACATTGCAAGCCTTCTCCTTCTCTACTGCTATTTCTATGGCAAATATTCATATGAGAACCCCATTAATCACTTCATTCTGTTCAGATCATTACTTGCCATTCCACGAAATAAATTAAGTCGCGAAATGCCACTTACACAGAGATTCCATTGGTAAAGAAGTTCCATTCATACAACTTTGCAAGAAGTGATGCTATGTGGAACAGACTATCAAAAGGATGCCAGCCTCTTCAAGCCTACGTCAATTGTATCTGTGCCAGAAATTCTCATAATATACACTTCTGACTTCCTCTTTTTACGCCTTTACAAGAATCACATTTAGCAACACTATTTTCATTTTTTTTTAATCAGAATCAGGTCAAACAAGGCAGTAATGTCACTAAAACACAAGGGCTTACAAAGTGCTGAAGAATTAGGAAGAGAAACATTAATAATGATTAGAAAGAGAATAACCAAAAGGACAGTAGATAACGATTGACATTGCATTTAAATTTTTGCAGATTAAAGTTGGCTTAAAAGCATGGAGCCAGAAGGGAGTTCCAGAAGCGAGAAGTGCAAAAAATGAAACTGTTACATTAGAATTTACGGCTACATCGAGCCTACTCAACCGTAAATTGATGCAATTTCGACGCCAGTTTAGTGCTGTGCTTAAATTCAAAAAGCCTAGGTACCATAGCAAAGAGATCATTCGAATAATTACCATGGAAATATTTCTAGAAATGACATAGAGAGGCAACCTTACGGCAGTGGGAAAGTGACTAGAGCCGAGCTTCCAGATCAGGACCGATAATATTGCAGATTCTACATTGGATCTTATCAAGCAACTCATATGCGACAGTAATATTCTAAGCATAAACAAATGGTAGACTTATAGATATTTAAGATAGATCCTCTGGAGAAAAATTGTCTCACACGACACAGTGAAGCAAATTTCTTGGCACCTGGCCTAGAAATGGATTCAATATAGAAGGCGCAATGACTAATTTTCCTGGAGAATAGCATCTGTTACGCTGGTGGAAGGCAGTGAGGCACCTCTCAGGTGATTAATGGAGATACGTTTAGTTTTGGAGACTTTAAAATTAGCAAGACATCTTTTGTCCAAGTTAACGATGGACTTACGATCGATTCGGGTATCGGCTGCCATTTTGACCCTGACAGACGTGTTAAGCTTTACTATC
Organism: Acanthosepion lycidas; assembly: GCA_963932145.1. Taxonomy (NCBI): domain Eukaryota; kingdom Metazoa; phylum Mollusca; class Cephalopoda; order Sepiida; family Sepiidae; genus Acanthosepion; species Acanthosepion lycidas. Next base: position 92,955,863 of record OZ010590.1, read on the forward strand.
AAAGCAGGAGTAAATAGCTGTGCTGTCAGAGTAGATATCAAGTTGAGAGCTGATGACATCAGGAAGGTCATTAAAGAAAATTAAAACAAGCGTAGGACCCTGGGGGAAAACGTGCGTTAGTACGAAAGGATCTAGACGAGTGGCCGTTGAAGATAACTTTCATTTCACGATTTGATAGAAAATATACATTGATTGACTCCTGGGCATTGCATAATACGGTATACGAGATGAATAAATTGAAGATTTCTGAATGTCAACTCATATAAACATGTAAAATACTATAAAATATAATTTGTCAACTTATCACTTATATTGTTGAAAATTATATATTCACCATAATATTCAGCTCCTTCGGTTTGGTTATGTCTTTACAATGTCCTGTTATAAACTAAGCATCCAACATACAATAGTATTTACTTCTGAAAAGTATAAATACATTAACTTTTCTTACAATCAGTTTAAACTATATTGACAATGTTCTCGAAAATCCATCAATAAAAATGATCTCATAAACTTCTATTCATGCCATAACAGCAAAAGAAAATGGGAAATAGTTATCAGTATCGATTTAAGTGCATTTAGAATTTCGCTGACATTAATTTGACTAAGAAAAATACATTTTAAGGAGAAATGCCTGTAAAAATCTCTAATATTCTTATTTCATATACATTGCAAGGGAGAATGTGTAGCACATTCACTCAATTAAATTAAAGCATGATAATAATATTAAAAATCGTATTATTAAACTTAAAAAAAATTCTTTTAATATTTAGAAAAAGACAATAAAAGATTTAATTAATAGAAAACAAAATAATAACACTTAAAACATGAAGCATTGTTCATTGCTATGTCTGCTGCCAGGAAAATTGGTTCCCTGTGTCCTGCAAGATAGTTTTTCTGTCATATTTATAAGTCTACCATTGGTTCTTGCTTTGAATATTGCTGCCGCACCTGGTGTCCCTGCTATATCTTTAGAGATTCTTGATAAAATACAAAGAATCTGCAATGTTATTGGTTATGATCTGGCATCTCGGCTTCGGTCAGTTTGCCATCAACACAACATAGCTTCCCTGTGCCTTTTCTATGTCTATTTTCATGGTACTTGTTCCGATGAACAAGACTTAACGTAACTTAACGTTAATTGGATATCCGAGTTATACTTCTCGCCAGGTAAGTTATATTCGTTTACGCGCAGATACCCTTTTCGAAAAGGTATAAATCTACTCCTGACACCCCCACTAGCTATAGGTTACTTATTAAGACTTGTATCACTACATCATTATTATGCCCCTCCCCTTCCATATACAATATAAATTTATTTTCTGGCTTTAAATAACTTACAAAGTGTCCATCAGACGTAGAAAATGAATCAATCAACCATGAGTGCTGTGCAGGCTCACCTTTGTCGAACGAATGAGAACTGGATTTGCAAAATGATAATAACCGTTAGCTTATATAATATTTCATCAATAAATAACATTATTTCGGGTGAAGAAGTTCTTTCGAAGTACGAAACGCGTTACAATTGTTTTTTTTTTTTTTTTTTTCATTTATACATTAAATTACTTATATTGGTCTTACCGACCATTGCTATGTTAGATGTAAAATGCGGAGTAAAAGTCAAGATTTCAAGATGGCGGATATAAAACGCAAACCTTTACCACCGAGTTGAACAGAACTCCTAACAATTACCGTACACCACTTAACTTACCTTCAGGAGACTGACACAAATTGTATTTGCTGAACATATATGGAATATTAACATAGAAATTAGAATAAAATAGTAACACACGATCAATATTCTATTAACGCGACATCACACATCGCAGACAACAACTGATGCACTAAGTGACCGAGGCGACGTTTAATTCAGGTGGCCATTCAAACAACTAAATAAGGTGATTTTCTAAGCGTAGCTTAAATGCGACACAAGGCTGAATGTATGAGGCACTCAGTGAAGAATCGAACTCACTACTCAGTCGTAATTTACCTAATGAGACAAGATTGCTAACCATTACACACATCGAAATACCCAAATGATAATCTAAGCGTATCTTAGATGTGGCACAAGACCGAAAATATGGTGAACCCAGTGAGAATCGAACTCACTACTCAGTCGTAATTGATCTAGCGAAACAAGATTGTTAACCATTACACCACGCCGAATTGCGTAAATGATATTCTAGGCGTAGTTTTGATGTGACACAAGGCTGAAATTATGGGGCATCCAGTGAGGATCGAACTCACTACTCAATCGTAATTGATCTATCGAGACAAGCTTACTAACCATTAGCAAGCCCGTCGAACCTCTCAAATGATTTTCTTAGCGTATCATAAATGTACCACACGACAAATACGTATGTGGTCATCTGCGCAATTTCATACTAATGACAGTTTAATGATACATAATAATAGTTTATTGAATATATAGAGTTGTGGTTCAACCTATACGATATATATAGGGCTAAGAATTTTCAGCTAAAAATTTTGAGGTCGACTTGTACTCCACAATTTACTGTAAGTCTCGCTTTCTTTACTACCCCAGTACCAATATAAACCAATGTGTGTGTGTGTGTGTGTGTGTTTTGAGGGGGTTGATTTCTAAATTCCGATCGAAAAGGCAAATGTTCTCCTGTAATGATTAACTTACTGTCTTTGGCTCCCATGACCATAAATTAATGTTGATGCTGGGTGCACTGAGGTATACATATCATTTCGTCAATGATTTTTTTTTTTTTCAGATAACTATATTTCGGATTTATCAGTCGTTACCAAATTAGACTTCCCATTTCTCAGCGAATACTTCGATGTCGTTATCATCAAAAGCCAAGTAAGTAAACATTTACTTATTCATTCCTTACATTATTTGCATTATTCTGACTGTTATCCTCATCTTCATTGGCATATTCACAACAACGCTGTACACTCCGGCCTTCTTCAGGTGATTGGAATTTCGATCGAAACCCTTTATGTCGGCCACCGAGATAGATTGTTCTAGTTCCACGTGACATTCCTCTTCCGGATGTCTTAGTTATTTCCCTTTAACTTAACTCTCTTAATATAGTTCACTGCTTCATAGCCCTAGTGGATAAAGAGTAATAACTGAGACACTAGGAAGAGGGATGGCACGTGAAACTAGAAAAAATCTACTCTGGTGGACGAAATAAAGGTTTAGGTTTGAAATTCCAATCCCCTGAAGAAGGCCGGAGTGTACGACAGCCGAAACGTTGTGAATATGACGATGAAGATGAGAATAACAGTCCGAATAATGTAAAAGGTTTATTTACTTTTTGTGGTTTGTCATAGAAAAAATAATAAAACTGGAAAAATCTATTCCATATTGTTGGGGGAGGGTGCTAATTTTATTCACCCTATAAATGACGATAACTCAAAATACAACTGACTTGCGTCACTTGCCCGCTATTTGAACCGCGACTCTTTTGAATTCAGCATGGTGATAAACTGATACGTACGTGGAACTTATGGTCTAAATTCAAACAAATCCTTTTTGTTCTCAGGCAGTAAATGAATAAAAGTTGTTTTATGATGTTTTAAAATACACTTATCTTTAAACCTGATTAGTTTTTATTCACCCCAATAACCTGCGATATAACACATATGAACTGACAAAAATCCGACCCTCCATTTTGATCTGAGTTCAACAATGACATACCATTGAAATGAACTACAGTGTAACACCGGATATAAGAGAAACTCGGATATAGAGAGATTTTCTCTGGTCCCAAATTAGAGCCATACTTACCTAAACAAAATAGACCAAACCCGGATATAAGAGAACCCCGGATATAAGAGAAACGCGGATATAAGAGACTTCTTCTCCGGTCCCGACAACTCTCTTATTTCCGGGTTACACTGTAATTCTAAAATATGCCATTATTTCTTGTAGTAAGTGGATACTTTGCCATGAACAATTCGAGATTCGATTACGCATCTCTTCCATACAGTATTCTGATATTTGGTCCGATTTTGAGAGATGGGTCGGACCTCAAAATTTTCGGCACTTTCTTGTCGTATCCGCTTTTACTTAGCATAGGATGTGCGTGTGGTGCAACAGACAATAGATCAGAAGTGAGAGACCATAGAGACGTGTTCGAATTTCAGTCGCGTATTAGTTACATTCACTTGGAAAAATAATTGTTATTCTCAAAAGTTGTTAACTCTTTGAATCCTGACCACCGCTTTCCCGGTAGAGAAAAATGACGTAATGCCCAGCCATCGGTTGAACGGTGCCTAAACACTTGCGTCGTGTTTTACTATTGGTTGTCTTATTTTGAAAAGCCAATCAGAAAAGCCGTAATATTCTGATGTCATCGAACGTTATGCCACCATGTTCGCGCCTTTTCATTGTGTTTTGTGTATGTGTTTTGAATATAAAAAATAGTTTTTACCATTAAGCATGCACACTCTCAACCTGGACCGTCAGGGAAGCAATCAGGTACAAAACGTGCGAGAAAAGAACCTTACACAGCACAGCGAGTAATTGATATCCTTTTTAACTTAGGAGCTTAGGTACAAGGGTTAAAATTGTTCAAGAACGCAGGGATTAAAGCGTTAAGACAGTTACCACTCGAAAAAAATGAATTAATCTTACAATACTAAAATACGTTTCGGCTTTAAATAGTCAACAAAGAGTTGATAAACTGTAAAAAAAAACAAACAAATCAATCACTCAATTACCTACTGGATATAAAATGGTGGATCGGTTTTCTATTATTATATAGCAATACTGACCCTCTCCAAAATAAAAACATATGAATAGGTTCTCGAAAACTCTCGAAACATTTTACTCTTATCACGATAGTATGCTTGATAATTTCCTTCAGATCATATTGGCAGCTGATCAAAAAAATAATTTACAATCTGTTGTTAACTGGGGCAAGGAATGGATGGTTAATTTTAATTCCTGCAAAACGAAACTTCTATTTTATTTATTTATTTTTATTAGTTATTAATCACAAATTTCAAGTCAGGGATACTAAAATCAAGCAGATACAGGAATTTAAATATCTGGGAATTGTTCTAACGGAGGACGGAAAGTACGATACTGAGATCCAAAGACGTATTGGGATGGCCAAAGATGGATTCCAAAAGCTAAGCAGAGTATTAAGATACAGGAAGATTTCGTTGGAAACAAAAACAAAAAAAACATGTACTGAACTGTTAATTGATGTCTGTCCTCCTGTATGGCAGTGAATGCTGAACAATCTCCTCAAAGATGAAGAAGAAACTTGAAGCATGAGAAATCTGTTTTTACAGAAAGATGCTAAGAATACCATGGGCCGAGATATGTGAGCAACGACGAGGTTTTGGAGAGAATAGAAACAAAAGGAAACTTATACTTAACATCAGAAAGAGGCAGTTGAAATTTCCGGGACACGTAGTAAAGAAGTAGAGCTTGGAAAATCTGATACTCACAGGACGGAGAAAAGGAAAAATGAACAGCGAAAAACAATGCGTGATATACTTTTTGAGGTTGAGCAAAGAATGGCACAACGGTGTTTGGGAAAATAACAAAAAAGACAAAATTTATTAAGAGCTACAAGGGAGAGGAGGAGGTGGAGGGCCATGAATACCTACGTCCTGAAGAAACACGGCACATAAAAGAAAAAGTTTATTCATCACTTAAAAGATTCCTTTCTGTCTTATGTCAGCATGGCTGATGCTAACCTCCAGGAGAGCGACTCATTGCGCCTTTTCGCGTTCTCATTCTCCGTTGAAATTGGAAAAATTATATTTAATCATTTGCAAGGTTTACTGTTAATAAAGTTGGTTTACAGTGTCTTGCTGGACTATTTTTCTTTTCTGAATCTATCTTATATATTTATAAGTCTACCACTCGTCCATGTGTTGAATATTGCTGCCATTCTTGGTGAAATTCAAAGAAGAAACAGGAATATTATTGGTAATGAATTGGTGTCTCGGCTTCAGTCACGTTTCTACCGCCATAATGTAACTGTGCGGATGAACTCTTCGCTATTGTACCAAGAATTTATTAAGTTAAGCCAGTACTAGATTAGCGGAAAGATCTCAGTTGGTTAGATGTAACAATAATTCCATATTAACAGTTTGTTTTCTCTCACTTCTCGCTTGTGGATTTCTCTTCTGGTTCCATGTTTTCCAGCCAACTTTGATTTTCAAAACTTTGAATGCAATGTCAATTGTTATCTACTGTCTTCCTGGTTACTCCTCTAGTATTCTCACTCCTTAATAATGTTTTTTTCTTTTTTTCGCATTCTTTCACACTCAGTGACTTTTGTCTTAGTGGATTTACTGACTTCCAATGGATGATGTGATTAAAAAGAATGATAAAAAAGATTTCAAAAAAGTTTGAGTCACATTTTGAGAACTAGGTTGGACCGAGAATAATTTAAACTCGAACTCGTATTAATATAAGATTCTACTAGGCATAAAATAGGTGAACAGTTTCTACTGTTATAAGCTTATAAAAGGATCATATAAATTATTAGATCATCATGATTCTACAAACAACTGATTCGAAAAAAAGTTTTATGTGTGGTGTATTTAGTCAGATTTTGAAATGTCATTAAAACCAAGAAATTTTTGGTACCCTCTTGGATTAATCTAAATATATAGTGGCAAAAAAATACAGGAACGGTTTTCTGTTATTAATAAATAATAAAAAGATCCCCCAATCTTACTGTATACGATGGCCTGATGCAAAATTCTCGATTTCACTAAGATAGAATTCCAAAATAATTCTGATCTTTGGTTATTTCGTCAGATTGTGGAAAATAGGGCGAGTCAAGAAATATTCGAAATTCCTCGAAAAGTTGGCATATCTTTTATCCGGAATTCCCCAAAACCACAAAAAATCCTAAAGTTTTTCAGGTGCTGAAAAGATTTACCACAAATGGAATATTTCAGAAACACTGTGAAGGTTGACGTGCAGTAGTTGTAAGTGACCCTCATCTGCCATGGGTGGGGTTTCTCCAGACCCGCAACGTTGCTGCCATTTCTGTGAAGTGATCGTCACAGTAACAGCTTCGTTCGTTGACTACTTACCAGGTGTTTATGGCCAGCAAAGATATTATTCAAAATGTCAGAAGGTCCTGTATTTTTTATAAGTAGGGAATATGTTTTTTGTTCACGCACAGAATGCACAAAGCATTATTTTTATGTGAAATATTTTTTGCACTACTTAAAAATCCGTATTAGCACTACATGAATAGATCTAGTATCTGGATCTATATCTATAAAAATATTATTAAATCTTACTTATTATAAAACGCAGATTGTGCGTGTGTGTGTGTGTGTGTGTGTGTGTGTCTGTGTGTGTGTGTGTGTGTGTGTGTCTGTAACGTTTATATATTGGATCGGATTTCCTACATTTTTCAACCGATTTCAACAAAACGTCACAGGACTGCGTAAAATTACCTTGCGGTGTTTCTAACAGCGCCAAAAATTGGAAAGACAATTGTTTTTGCACAAAATCAATTTGAAAACACGATTAAGAGGCATTAATGAAAGGGGGACAACTCACATCGGGTTAAAAACCCAGGTTGTGTGTGTGTGTGTGTGTGTGTGTGTGTGTGTGTGTTCGTTTATATATGGGATCGGATTTCCTACATTTTTCAACCGATTTCAACAAAACTTCACTTTTTTTTTTGGTAGGTAGTGTTTCTTATTGTCTTGCACACTTTTTTCTTTATTTTTACATACAGAATGCTTTAAAAATTCCATTTACAAGACAATTGTTTGTAATAAAATTCTATTCAATCGGTAACGATTGAAAACAATGTTTTTGTTTGAGTTTGGGTTTGACCAATTCGTAACCCCCCCCAAAAAAAAACAAAACAAAAAAAACTAATTTTAAGACATGCGTGTCCGTCAACCTTAAACAATAATATTTGTCAATTTTATTTTTCAGTTTTTATGATGGTCGATACTTGATCTAACTCTTACTGTTACGTCCCCGGGCAACGCCGGGCTCTACTGCTAGTATTATATAAAACTACTTTGAGGTTATGAGTTATTTATATAAAATTACCTTCACGGTATATGCACAAGCTGTGTTATGAAATTTAAAAGGATATCGTGTTTAGGCTTGAGTTCCATTCACAAGTTGCCCAATTTTCTAGATGCAGTATGCAGATTTAAAAACATGACTTTTTCAAACATTCTACTGATATTTTCGACATTTCATTTGATTTATTCATATTTTTGTTTCAAACTTTTCAACAAATGAAATGAAAAGAGACCGCCGACAGAAAATATTTGAATCAGACGATACGAAAAAAAATTTAAATTGAAAGAGAAAAAACAAAACACGTGATATAAGATGAAAATGGCCAAAAAGGAATATCCTCATGTTTTTGGTTTTGTGCTGCATTGGGTTCCATTATAATTAAATTATTCCAGACAATATGTTTTCATTTTACTCCCAGTGTCTTGCGCAAACAAAAATAGTTTCGACGTTCCTGCTTACGTCTGTCCGTGCTTACCGCTGGGCTTTTAAGAAGTAGCACACCAAAGCAACACCTTGCCTAAGGGTGAATACTAATTATGTAGTTTCCCTTCTATCAGTTCTGAAAAGTAACATCTTCTGCTGCCTTTGAACGATCTTGGGAAACGGTAGAAAAAGTAGTATTCGGGAAAGTTTGACTGATAAAAAATCCAAATTTGGAATTATCAAGCGGGATGTCGAAAGTTGAAAGACATCAAGCGATCAATAACTGTTTTTGTTTGTTTTGTGAGCTTCTTTTTTTTATTTCGATATACCTCATCAGTATTTTAGATTTTACAAAAACCTAAACGTACCGAAGTTATCCAACGCTGAGACGGTTCAGTACCTAGATGCATGGATGTGCGGAATGTGTGATGGAAAACGGCTCGCAATGAGAAGCCGCGTTCGAATTCCAGTCGAATTCGTAATATTCACTTAAACGCAAAACATAACACTTAAGCATACTCAATGAATAGAGTTTAAAGAAAACATCTGCACATGTCCTAAAACTGTAATGGTGGCCGACAGCTAAAGTAACAGATTTAATCAATAAAATAAATCACTCCCAGACACGGACACTACTGCACGTCTATTCACATACATTAACACGGAAGAAGATCGGTTGGACTAACAAAAAAATGATACTACATCACCCAGCTCGATTAAACATTATTATTATTATTATTATTATTATTATTATTATTATTATTATTATTAATAGTAATAATAATATTATTATTAATAATAATAATAATAATATTAGTAATAGTAATAATAATAATAGCAATAATAATAATATTAATAATAGTAATAATAATAATATTATTAATAATAATAGTATTATAAATATTAATAATAGCAATAATAATGTTAATAATAGTAAAATAATAGTAATAATTGAAGTGATAATATTATAATAATACTAATAATAATAGTAATAATAATATCAATAATAGTACTACTGCTACTACTACTACTACTACTACTACTACTACTACTGCTACTACTACTAGTACTACTACTACTAATAATAATAATGCGCGGTATTGGCACCACTGAATATAAAACTCGACATGAGAGAATGGGCCAATGTCTGCACTGGAAAATCTGCAACTTCTACGAAAAGGAAACTGAATGAAATTATTGTGAACACAACGCTAAGGAGATAGGAACTGTAACAATTTTATATCCGACTTCATAATGCACATAGACAAATCAATCACTGCTAATCGTCGAGACATCGTTATTAGCGACCGAAAACAAAAGAAATTGCTTCCTTATTGATATGACAGTCCCTTCAGACTGCAATATATCTTTGAAGATATCTGCGTATATTACAGAAACCTGGAAATTGAAATCTCAGAAATGTGGAACATGGGAACATCAACAATCCCTGTTGTAGTTGGAGCCCTCGAACTGATTGAAGGGATTCTTGGTAGCCGAATCCTTAAAGAAATAAAAACAATTGTTCTCACGAGTACAACCCACATTTTTCGAATAGTTTTATCTATATAAAATATGATTTCTTTGTTTTTTTTTCTTTTTTTTTTTAATTCCTCAGTGGCAAATGTCATGATGCTATTTAGAACCTTAGGTCTTTTGGTCAGGACCCGGAAAGATCTGTATACACATCAGAAATCAAAGGAAATAATAATAATAATAATAATAATAATAATAATAATAATAATAATAATAATTGAACACCACCCAGACCCGGTTACGGAGATAGGACCTGTTACAATTCTATGGGACTACACAATACACACTGACAGAACAATCAAAGCCAACCGCCCAGATATTGTTATTAAAGACCACAAACAAAAACGGTGCCTCCTTATTGATATGGAAGTCCCTGCTGACTGCAATGTATCTTTGAAAATATTCAAAAAGCTGTCAAAATACAAGGACCTTGAAATAGAAATCTCAAAAATGTGGCATATGGGAACATCAACAATCCCTGTTGCAGTTGGAGCCCTAGGACTGGTTAGAAAAGATTGCAGTAGACTAATTGAAGGGTTTCCTGGAAGTCCACGCCTCAAGGAGATACAAAAAATTGTTCTGACAAGTACAGCCCACACTTTACGAAGGGCTTTATCTATGTAATTTTTTTTTTTTTTTTGTCAGTGGAAAGTGTCATGCTGCCATTTCTAACCCGGAAAGAAATGTGTAAACGCCAGAAATCAAAGAAAATAATAATAATAATAATAATAATAATAATAATAATGATAATAATAATAATAATAATAATAATAACCAAAGGTTTTATTGTTGATACACAATACCAATGCTTGCTAACTAGAAATTACCAAACACACATACGAAAAAATTGTGTTAGCCGGAAAAGCAGATTTTTTTTATAAATATCCGGAAACAATTGACCATTTTTTATTTGGTTGAACCACCTGAACATCCACTAAATATAAAACTCGGCATGATAGAATGGGTCAATATTTGCAGGGGGGGGAGAATCTGCAACTTCTACGGGAAGGAAACTGCAAGAAATTGGTAGAAACATCACCCAGACACACTTAGAGAGACAGGAACTGTAAAACTTTTATCTAACTTTACAATAAACACTGACAAAACAATCAAAGCTAATCGTCCAGACATTGTGATGAAAGACCACAAAAACCGAATATGCTTTCTTATTGATATGGCAGTCACGGCTGATTGTAATTTATCTTTGAAGATCCTAAAAAAATCCAAGGATCTTGAAGTGGAAATTTAAACAATGTGGCACATGAGGACATCAATAATTCCAGTTGTACTTGGAACATTCGGATTGATTGGAAAATGTTCCAATTTACTGATTGAAGTGATTCCTGTTAGTCCATGGCGTATATTATAACTGTATTCATAAGTACAGCTTCACACATTACGAAGAGTTTTATCTATGTAAAATATGTGTCATCTTAGATTTTGTTTTTATTAATTACTTTTATTTTTTAATGATCAGTGGAAAATGTTATGAAGCCATTTCTGACCTTAGGTCATTTGTTGGGACCCGGAAGAAAATGTGTATACAACAGAAATCAAAGGAAATACTACTACTACTACTACTACTAATAATAATAATAATAATAATAATAATAATAATAATAAAAATAATAATTATTATTATTATTATTATTATTATTATTATTATTATTATTATTATTTGTGTGCCATGTTTCCTGCTTTGTATCATGTAGAGCCGGGTCCAAACTATGGTATTTAGGCCCTATAGGAGAATTATCAATTAATTGATAGCATCTGTCTATATTTCTGAGATGAGGTATTATTCACACTATTTACATTATTCGGACTAATGACCTCATCTTTGTCGCCATATCTATTACAAAGACACATGGCACAGTGGATAAAGATGTTGATTAGAGCCAGTGACAGGACCCAAAGAGTGTGAGTTCAATACCCGGTTAAGGCAGTGGAGAACTTGGAGAGGGGAATTAACAGGAGATAACTGATAACTGACATCATTAGACATGACGCGTAGAACTAGAACAGTCTACCGCAGTGAGCGAAATAAAGAGTTCAGTTCGACATTCCAACCACCTGAAGAAGGCCGGAGCATACAACTGCCTAAATATTGTAATGGCGACAATGAGGACAATAGTTCGAATAATGTAAACAGTGTAATTGATGCCACTTTTCTTAGTATATGGGATGTTCCTAGTAGGTGCGATCATGTGGGCAACTTGTATGTTTATGCTACCTGGGACACTGTTAATAAAATTTTCCATTCCTTTTCTCACGGGGCTCGGAGCTCTGGTTACTATTGGTACAATGTCAGTCTTCATTCCCCATATCTTGTTAATCTCGATCTCCAGGTCCTTGCATTTGGACAATTTCTTGATAATTTTCATAGAGTTGTTTCTCTCAGATGGTACTGCTACATTAATAAGCATACACTTCTTGAATTTCTAGTCTTTTATGATAATAGCAGATCTGCTGGCTTTTATTTCCCCTGTTAGTTTGAATTGGCATGTCCCAGAAGATAGTTACATCGTTGTTTTTGTTAACTGTGTCTGGTTGATGCTCATACCATATCTCAGTGTTTTCGATTTTGTGCTCCTTGCATATCTTCTAGTCTACATATGTCGCTACCTTGTTATGTCTGTGAATACATTCATTTTTTGCCAGTTCCGGACATTCTGAGATAATACGGTCGACAGTTTCATCATATTTTCCACAGATCCTGCGTTTCGCTTTAGTACCATTATTATTATTATTATTGTTATTGTTATTGTTATTGTTATTGTTATTATTATTATTATTATTATTATTATTATTATTGTTGTTATTATTATTATTATTATTGTTATTATTATTATTATTATTATTATTGTTGTTGTTGTTGTTGTTGTTGTTGTTGTTGTTGTTGTTGTTGTTGTTATTATTATTATTATTATTATTATTATTATGATGATGATGATGTAATTTCGTATATTTCTCAACGGCCTACTACACTTACATTCTGTATAACGAATACACGGTCTAACCAGCTCTTCTCTGACGTGTACTCATCTTGAAGAATATTTATCTTGTGAAGCGAATACCAAACTTACAGTTTACCTCGCTGGAGTGAATTTTAACGAGACTAAATGTAAACCTTTGAAATATATATAGAAAAAATTCATTAGAAAGACAAGAAACCTGCAGAACTGCTACGTAGTATTAATCCTCTTATATGGCAATTATGTTAGAAACATCTCTGAAAGAGGAAGAGACATTTTGAAATAAAATTGATACGTTTCTACTGATGAAAGGTAAGCATAATGTGAAGATGGCATGTAAGCAATGAGTTTTTAAGGGAAATAGAAACAAAAAGTCCAGATACTTGGAATCAGAAAAAGACAGTTGACATTCTTTGGAGACATAAAGAGAGAAGAATAGCTAGAAATTTCACATGACAAACTAAATACAAGATGTCTAAAAGGAACTATTGGATAACATACCTAATAAGCTTTGATAAATAAATTTCAAAACAGTGAATGGAAGGAATAATATAAAGACAAAGCTTCCGAAAACCTACAATGAATAAGACGTTGTGGAGAACCGTTATCGCCCAAGTCTTTGTTATTAGCAAAACCTACAATTTTCAAGAATGCAATATCCTGTAACTTTTTACTCCCAACACTTCTACTCCTCCACTAGACATTTCCTTGGGACCTAACACTTACACGTCTGAAGAGCCTCTGGTAAAAGTCGGCTTGCTTGTAAATCAATAAACTTCGCTTCATATATATATATATATATATATATATATATATATATATATATATATATGTTAACGAGCGCTGTTAAAATTTTCAAAGTAGTTTGTTTCTGAAGGGTAATGAGTTGGTTCTTTAAGGGTGGTATTCTCGGGTGTTTGCAAACACAATCACTAATGTTTTCCTCTCCGACCTTTCATAGTCCAAATACCTACACGCCTGTATCGACGATCAAGAACCTTCAACCACATAATTTATCCATACACATCTAAACAGTACAGCATTGCACCAACTAATGACTTCCTCTACATCTTCAAAGTATCACATCCCATAGGAGATACGATGGCCTCCACGGACGTCGAAATCTTTTTTATTAACGTCTCAGCTGAGAAAACAATCAACATAATTTGCGGATGTGTCTAAAAAAACCCGACAACAACACCTCCAAAAATCCAACCCACTACCCTCCAGAAACTATTAGGTTGGTGCAAAAATAATGACGTAATAATGTCGTTTTGTGACGTTAAAAAATACGTCAAAAAACGACATTATTGCGTCATTATTTTTGCACCAACTTAATACTTCTCTATTGTACCACTAATGTTCCATTCTATGGCCGCAATGATAACACATATATCTATCATGATGTTGCCATAGGAAACACTATCAGTCCTACTTTTGATGATTTTAGATATCCTACATTGCAAACAAAGTATTTAAAACAATCGATAAGCCTCTAAAATGTACGCCAGGTACACAGACAGTTTTTTTTGTTGTGGTTCCAAAAATAAAGATGAAATCGCAAATCTAAAATCAATTTTTGAAGACAACTCAACACGAAAATTCATATCTATCTATGTATATATATAATAAAAAGGCTTAAGTACAAATATTCCCTGGTCATAATTTATTCAATACGATCCCATTCATAAGACCTACAAATTCAAAAAGGAAACAGAAAAAACAACTTCGGGAATAAAAAAATAAAATTTAGAGAGAGTGTGAAGTATGAGAGTGTGGGACGAATATTAGAGCTAAAGAGAGGAGTAACATACGAGAGAAGGTGGGGGGATTAAAACTTAACAGAGAGAAGTTTTAGAGAGGTGAGTTAAAGACGGTTTAAGTGAGAGAAATATGAATGTTGTCGGATGTCTAATACATTAAAGATGTAACCGGAAAGGATACATTTTGTGGTGACATACACACACAATATAGACGATCTAATCTTAAAGATCAGAAGAGGGAGGGAGGGAGAGGAAAAGAAAAGAAAAAGGGAAAAAAGAAAAAAAAAGAAAAAGGGGTGGGGGAAGGCGAGAAACTAAAACTGAAGGGCATTTATAAAAGGGCCGCTGTGTAATTAAGAAAATTTGACAAAATTAATATCGACTACAGGTTACAAATCAAATATAAACATATAAAAAATAAATATAACGATTATCTAATCTAGCAAGGAGCCATATTTCTATGTTCAAAAACACATGCGTATACACACATACACAATAACATATACACATACATGTGTATATTTACCACTAATATCTATCTATCTATCTATCCGTATGCATGAGTGTGTAAAATTTCCATTCCTGAAAGAATAAGTATTTTCCCAACCCAAGATACATGATGACAAAAACGTTCAAAAATTAAAAAAAAAACATTTAAGTTGATAACCCCATGTTGTTTGAAATATATAACACATAAATTAATCCTAAACTGAAAGAGTTTAAATACTAATTTGCATTAAAAAAAATTTCCACGCCATAATTTACTGATTTGCGTTTATTGAACACTGAATTGCGTCACTTGGCGTCCTCTATAGCTTTTTGCATATTTATGAACGGTCTTAATTTTAAAACTTTTGAAAAACCGACAATATTTTTGCCCTTATATATATATATATATATCTATATATATATATATATATATATATATATATATATATATATATTAAAAATCTTTGCATTTACCTTGATAAAGTCCCTCAGAGAACGAAACGCGTCGGCTAAGATAAGTTTTTTTTCTTTTTGTTCTTATTCAAAAACAGACACACACACACACACACACACACACACACATATATATATATATATATATATATATATATATATATATATATATATATATATATGCGGCGGTTGAAAGAATTGAATCCTGAGAAGAAATCGATTTTAAATGTCAGAATTCATTAAAAAGAAGCTGAGTAAAACATTGTTAGGGAGGCTAAGGGAAAACATGGTATTTTGCCAAATTTGGTTAAGCCACAGGAGAATCGACATCAGACTAGTGAGACAGTAATTAGTAATTTCTTTTTGTTCTTTATATCAGGACAGGAATGTTATGCATCAGTGACATAAGTAAATTTGTCTTGTCCGAAACCTTTCAACCCGATGTTGCTTGGATAAGACAAAGGTCACAGGACAACGCAATGCATTGATTGAACAACGAGATTAAAAAGGAGACACAAACACGCATATATATATATATATATATATATATATATATATATATATATATATATATATATATATGTTTGTGTGTGTGTGTGTAAATCTGTGCGAGTCTGTTTGAGAGAGAAAGAGAGAGAGTTTGTATTCTTTGTTTACTTAATTTTATGGCCCAATGAGCGTTGAGAATTTATTTGTTTAAACAGACATCTTTCTCATTTTAAATCACAATATTCGATGGAGTATTGAAAAGTTCTCAGACCGACCATGTCAGGAATTAAAAAATCTTATGCTTCACCAGGTTAAGATTTTGAAATTTGAATCGGCATTTACTCGGTTTCTTATAGACGATATATATATATATATATATATATATATATATATATATATATATATATATATATAAAAGTGAACATAGAAGTCAACACTTAGAGGCGACAGTCTGTTTCATGCTATATGCAATCGTCGTGGCTTGACGATTGCATATAGCATGAAACAGACTGTCGCCTCTAAGTGTTGACTTCTATGTTCACTTTTATATTTACACACGCTCTATCTCTGATATTGAGCACTTTATTCCATAAATATAGCACACCTTAAGACTATATTTCTTATATATATATATATATATATATATATATATATATATATATATATATATATATATAATATTTTTTTGTTTAAAAATATGATTCCTTCGCTACATAAGATTTCTCATGTTCAAAAATGAGAGCCGAAACCATTCAAATAATTAATAAAATTAAGTTGAATTGAGGTGTTTAGTCCCGTTTCATCTTCAAGCGAGATTTTAGGAATACCTAAAATATTCCTAAAATTTGAAACATGAGAACTCTTATGTAGCGAAGGAATCATATTTTTAAACAAAAAAATGTTATAATAAAGCTCTACTTCTGTATGGAGCACTGTCTTCTTAAAAATAAAACCAAAAATACTCCGGATTATGCACCCAACGTGTTCTTTTCTATTTTCTGCATACATGCGCACTTATGCACACACACATACACACACACACATATATATATATATATATCCTCATACGCCGAAATCAATAGGAGATTATATCATATATATATACGGTGCTCTGGATAAATTGCCGTGTAAATTACGAAACATAAAAAGATTGCATCTCATTTTAACAGATATATTTACAAAAATAGCACAAAAACATTTTGAAATTTAATATATATATATTTAAAATTTATATATTATTTCATATTAAATACTTATTAATTTTATTTAATAAATTAGGTTAAATTTTATTTTATTTAATAATATTATTTTTATTTTCTTCAATAATTATTTTATTCCATAATTAATTTATTTATGATATTAAATGCATTATTATTTAGACATTACATATTGTTTTAATCTAGTTTTTAATTATAGATGTTATCTTTTTACATACTCTTAAAAAATATCTTCTCAAATTTTTTAATATTTTCTTTTATAAACTAGATGTTATTATTTTTAATATAGGTCAAGGTTATTTTAACTGTTTTTTTGATTTACACCAGACTCTCCCACGTCTACTATCATGATTTGGGGAGTTCATTTAGATTCTCTACTGCAACTTCCTTTTTATTCTTCTACCTTTCTTTTCGCTTTTTACCTGTTTTTTCTTTTTCTGTTCTTTCTATATTTCTCTCTTTCTCCTTCTTTTATTCTTTAAAAGTTTGAATATTTTATTTCTTCATATCGCTGAGCTGACAAGACCTACAAGTAAATCTTGTGAGTCGAAATAGCTATTCGAATGAGGCAACTTTGAAATTTCTTCTATCTAGTATATATATATATATATATATATAATACACGTTTTATAATTAGTGCTTTTATTATTTATTATTTTATGAGATAATATATGATATGATAAATTATTTATGTTGTTCGTTTAACCGTTTTATTTTTTATTTTTAAAAACTGAACAACCCTGTAGATTAATATACGTAATATATGACCGATCGATAACTTGATAGCTGACAATTTAGACTTGGAGGAACGCATTCACAGGTGTCTTCGAGTAGGAATTGTCACTGTAGCCATCGACTACAAGTCGATATTTTCAAGCGAGCAACTCGTGCCGAAAATCAATCATTCAACACGAGCCTACGTCAGAAAATCAGACATCGGCCATTTGATAAAGTATTTCTCGTAAGGCTGTCTTATACGATTTTCCGTCAGGAGCCTGTAGATATTGTTATCAAAATATAAAGTGTATTTGGACAGCAAGAGACAATGGCGTCCTTTACTACAGTCTTAGTCATGGCGAAACTAAGCAGGAGAACTAGAGGTCTATATAAAATTATCTTGTTCTACCGGGTGTAACTTATTATATTTTCTGTATTGGTTTGCATTAGTTTGCTATTTTAATCATTTTAAGTAATTCCGAAAGAATTTTTATCATAATTAGAATAAATTTAACAATTGTAAGATTTATTTACCTTATTTCCTTTGGATTCCCAATATTATTATATTTTGTAAATTGCCCCGAAGTTGGAACGATGAAGATTATCATGGCTCCTGCGCAAGGATGACACGCAAAACACGTGAAGCGTTCCATATTTTTTCTTTGGAGAAGCTCGATTCGTGGTTCTAGATATCTAAAGCGTTTGATAGGGTTTGGAATGCCGGCCTTCTTCGTAAGATTCTGGGATACGGGATTACAGAACAATTATTTGACTTAATACAATCATTCCTGTCAAACCGTGAAATGAAGGTTGTCCTAAACGGGTTCTCCTCCAGTTCCTTTCATACGAAAGCTGCGGCTCCCCAAGACTCTATCCTGGGTCCTACACTGTTTCTGATCTCCATTAACGCTCTTCCCAATGTCATCAGTTCCCAAGTAGGCATCTACGCAGTCGACACTACTATTTACTCCTGCCTCAATAGCAAATCTGGTTTCGCTAACAACACTAACCTGGCCGTTGTTCTCAAAAAGTACCTCCTCTGGGACAGGAAATGGTTTGTAAACTTTAATGCCTCCAAAATGAAACTGCTCTCATTTACCCTGTCTCCCATCACAATGGCTGATGCTCAACTCCAAGAAGAGCGCCTCTATGCGCCTGCTTGGTCTCACGCTGTCCTCTGACGTAAGGTGAAACAAATACATTAAATCAATAGCTTCATCTACTGCAAAGAAAGTGGGTTTTCTGTGTCGTATTACGGTTTTTTGTGTATCTATATATATAACTAGAATATTTATTTGTAAAATTTACAAATTTTGGCACGTGGCCGATGAAGGGGAGGGGTAGAGGCTGGTCCAAACTAACTATCCTATACCTAGCTAATCAGATTCACGACCCATTCATACATTACAATTTACCCATTCACCACAAGAACTCATCCATCACCAATCGTTCTCTCATGCACCATAATACCACAATCTTACCAGGGGGTCCTACAAAAAACGCGCCCCACACCATAAAAATTTGATGACGAAATACATGCTATACATTAAAATTCTAATAATGATAGAATGAGAGGGGAGGGAGATGAACCCAATAATCAAATAAATATAAACACAAAATACAAACTAAACATAACATATGTTAGTAGGGGACCGTCCAACCCTCAAAATAGAGAGGCCGCTGTATTCTGCCCAGGGGACAGAATCAAGAAGCTCTCTCGCTAAGGGAGTGGGGAAAAAGGATAAAATATTATGCGGGAATGGGGAAATATAAAGCTGACCCAGTCGAGATGAAAAGGAGGGTTAAAAACAAACTGGGGAGGTTGGGAATCTCGACTTGGATCATAACCAAAGAGTAGCCGGGTTACAGGCCAGGAACAACACTTACTCACATTAACTAGGTACACTGAAGCTTGTCTAATCCTAACCAAGGGGAGGGTTCCACAGGAAGCCATCCCGATGTGCAATAAGTTGACCTAGAAGAGAAAATCAAGGCTAGCCCCGGTCACACGAACCAAGCCCGCCTCTTTTACCCACCTTTCGCTAAAGACTGTCGAATGCAATCGTTTTCTATCAGATCTAATCTTCATCTTGAGCTGATGCTCAAAGAATAGGATTAGATGCTGATGAGAAAGACGGTTGCCCCGCAAGACTTCCTCCTTTCGCGTCGTCCAAATCACCATTCGAGCCGTGGCCAGCAGCGTCAAACACCATTCGTTTCACCCCGGAATACGGGGGCGACACATTGTCACTTGCGTATGCGCGATCAATGGACACAAGCTGTTCGGGAGCGAGACGAGCCGTCAGCTCGCCGACATGGTCCCATAAGGGGCGGACGCGGGGGCAATGGTAGAAGGCGTGCGGAGCCGTTTCTTCTAAGCCAAGACCACACCGTTCACAGTCTGGCAAATCCGCCAAACCCCATATGAAAGCCTTGTCGTTGAGAGGCAGCCGATTCCGAGCCAATCGCCAGGTAAGCGAAAACTCAGGGTTACTGAGGTAATCCGCCGCTGGCGCCCAAGACCAGTAGGAGCGATACATCTATATATATAACTAGGAGATTTATTGTATCGAAATACAAATTGTGGCACAAGGCCTAAAAAGGGGAGGTGTAGAGGCTGGTCAACACTAACTATCTTATACCTAGCTAATCTGACTCACGACCCATTCATACATTACAATTTACCCATTCACCACAAGAACTCGTCCATCACCAAACAATCCTTCAATCACCATAATACCACATCCTCTCTAGGGGAACCTACCAAAACGCGCCCCACACCAGAAAAATTTGATGATGATATACATGCTATACATTAAAATTCTAATAATGAGAGAATGAGAGGGGAGAGGAGATGATCCCAATAATCAACTAAAAAAGTAACATAAAATACAAACTAAACATAACATATGTTAGTAGGGGACCGTCCAACCCTCAAAATAGAGAGGCCGCTGTATTCTGCCCAAGGGACAGAATCAAGAGGCAACTCTCGCTAAGGGAGTGGGAAAATGGATAAAATATTATACAGGAATGGGAAAATATAAAGCTGACCCAGTCGAGATAAAAGGAGGCCAAAACAAACTGGGGAGGTTGGGAATCTCGACTTGGATCATAACCAAAGAGTAGCCGGGTTACAGGCCAGGAACAACACTTACTCACATTAACTAGGTACACTGAAGCTTGTCTAATCCTAACCAAGGGGAGGGTTCCACAGGAAGCCATCCCGATGTGCAATAAGTTGACCTAGAAGAGAAAATCAAGGCTAGCCCCGGTCACACGAACCAAGCCCGCCTCTTTTACCCACCTTTCGCTAAAGACTGTCGAATGCAATCGTTTTCTATCAGATCTAATCTTCATCTTGAGCTGATGCTCAAAGAATAGGATTAGATGCTGATGAGAAAGACGGTTGCCCCGCAAGACTTCCTCCTTTCGCGTCGTCCAAATCACCATTCGAGCCGTGGCCAGCAGCGTCAAACACCATTCGTTTCACCCCGGAATACGGGGGCGACACATTGTCACTTGCGTATGCGCGATCAATGGACACAAGCTGTTCGGGAGCGAGACGAGCCGTCAGCTCGCCGACATGGTCCCATAAGGGGCGGACGCGGGGGCAATGGTAGAAGGCGTGCGGAGCCGTTTCTTCTAAGCCAAGACCACACCGTTCACAGTCTGGCAAATCCGCCAAACCCCATATGAAAGCCTTGTCGTTGAGAGGCAGCCGATTCCGAGCCAATCGCCAGGTAAGCGAAAACTCAGGGTTACTGAGGTAATCCGCCGCTGGCGCCCAAGACCAGTAGGAGCGATACATCTATATATATAACTAGGAGATTTATTGTATCGAAATACAAATTGTGGCACAAGGCCTAAAAAGGGGAGGTGTAGAGGCTGGTCAACACTAACTATCTTATACCTAGCTAATCTGACTCACGACCCATTCATACATTACAATTTACCCATTCACCACAAGAACTCGTCCATCACCAAACAATCCTTCAATCACCATAATACCACATCCTCTCTAGGGGAACCTACCAAAACGCGCCCCACACCAGAAAAATTTGATGATGATATACATGCTATACATTAAAATTCTAATAATGAGAGAATGAGAGGGGAGAGGAGATGATCCCAATAATCAACTAAAAAAGTAACATAAAATACAAACTAAACATAACATATGTTAGTAGGGGACCGTCCAACCCTCAAAATAGAGAGGCCGCTGTATTCTGCCCAAGGGACAGAATCAAGAGGCAACTCTCGCTAAGGGAGTGGGAAAATGGATAAAATATTATACAGGAATGGGAAAATATAAAGCTGACCCAGTCGAGATAAAAGGAGGCCAAAACAAACTGGGGAGGTTGGGAATCTCGACTTGGATCATAACCAAAGAGTAGCCGGGTTACAGGCCAGGAACAACACTTACTCACATTAACTAGGTACACTGAAGCTTGTCTAATCCTAACCAAGGGGAGGGTTCCACAGGAAGCCACCCCGATGTGCAATAGGTTGACCTAGAAGAGAAAATCAAGGCTAGCCCCGGTCACACGAACCAAGCTCGCCTCTTTTACCCACCTTTCGCTAAAGACTGTCGAATGCAATCGTTTTCTATCAGATCTAATCTTCATCTTGAGCTGATGCTCAAAGAATAGGATTAGATGCTGATGAGAAAGACGGTTGCCCCGCAAGACTTCCTCCTTTCGCGACGTCCAAATCACCATTCGAGCCGTGGCCAGCAGCGTCAGAAACACCATTCGTTTCACCCCGGAATACGGGGGCGACACATTGTCACACGCGTATGCGCGATCAATGGACACAAGCTGTTCGGGAGCGAGACGAGCCGTCAGCTCGCCGACATGGTCCCATAAGGGGCGGACCCGGGGGCAATGGTAGAAGGCGTGCGGAGCCGTTTCTTCTAAGCCAAGACCACACCGTTCACAGTCTGGCAAATCCGCCAAACCCCATATGAAAGCCTTGTCGTTGAGAGGCAGCCGATTCCGAGCCAATCGCCAGGTAAGCGAAAACTCAGGGTTACTGAGGTAATCCGCCGCTGGCGCCCAAGATCAGTAGGAGCGATACATCTATATATATAACTAGGAGATTTATTATGTATAAAAAATACATAATTGTGGCACAAGGCCGAAAAGGGGAG
This sequence comes from Acanthosepion lycidas, assembly GCA_963932145.1. Taxonomy (NCBI): domain Eukaryota; kingdom Metazoa; phylum Mollusca; class Cephalopoda; order Sepiida; family Sepiidae; genus Acanthosepion; species Acanthosepion lycidas. The sequence continues at coordinate 92,979,079 of OZ010590.1, forward strand.
GGGTAGAGGCTGGTCCAAACTAACTATCCTATACCTAGCTAATCAGATTCACGACCCATTCATACATTACAATTTACCCATTCACCACAAGAACTCGTCCATCACCAAACAATCCTCCAACCACCATAATACCACATCCTCTCAAGGGGAACCTAGCAAAACGCGCCCCACACCATAAAAATTTGATGATGATACATAAAATACATAAAATTTTAATAATGATAGAATGAGAGGGGAGGGAGATGAACCCAATAATCAAATAAATATAAACACAAAATACAAACTAAACATAACAGATGTTAGTAGGGGACCGTCCAACCCTCAAAATAGAGAGACCGCTGTATTCTGCCCAGGGGACAAAATCAAGAGGCAACTCTCGCTAAGGGAGTGGGAAGAAGGCTAAAATATTATGCGGGAATGGGAAAATATAAAGCTGACCGAGTCGAGATAAAAGGGGGCCGAAACAAACTGGGGAGGTTGGGAATCTCGACTTGGACCATAACCAAAGAGTGGCCGGGTTACAGGCCAGGAACAACACTTACTCACATTAACTAGGTACACTGAAGCTTGTCTAACCTAACCAAGGGGAGGGTTACGCAGGAAGCCACCCCGATGTGCAATAGGTTGACCTAGAAGAGAAAATCAAGGCTAGCCCCGGTCACACGAACCAAGCTCGCCTCTTTTACCCACCTTTCGCTAAAGACTGTCGAATGCAATCGTTTTCTATCAGATCTAATCTTCATCTTGAGCTGATGCTCAAAGAATTGGATTAGATGCTGATGAGAAAGACGGTTGCCCCGCAAGACTTCCTCCTTTCGCGTCGTCCAAATCACCATTCGAGCCGTGGCCAGCAGCGTCAGAAACACCATCCGTTTCACCCCGGAATACGGGGGCGACACATTGTCACACGCGTATGCGCGATCAATGGACACAAGCTGTTCGGGAGCGAGACGAGCCGTCAGCTCGCCGACATGGTCCCATAAGGGGCGGACCCGGGGGCAATGGTAGAAGGCGTGCGGAGCCGTTTCTTCTAAGTCAAGACCACACCGTTCACAGTCTGGCAAATCCGCCAAACCCCATATGAAAGCCTTGTCGTTGAGAGGCAGCCGATTCCGAGCCAATCGCCAGGTAAGCGAAAACTCAGGGTTACTGAGGTAATCCGCCGCTGGCGCCCAAGACCAGTAGGAGCGATACATCTATATATATAACTAGGGTATTTATTTGCATTGAAATACAAATTGTGGCACAAGGCCGAAAAGGGGAGGGGTAGAGGCTGGTCAACGCTAACTATCTTATACCTAGCTAATCTGACTCACGACCCATTCATACATTACAATTTGCTCATTCACCACAAGAACTCGTCCATCACCGAACAATCCTCCAATCACCATAATACTACATCCTCTCTAGGGGAACCTACCAAAACGCGCCCCACACCATAAAAATTTGATGATGATACATAAAATACATAAAATTTTAATAATGATAGAATGAGAGGGGAGGGAGATGAACCCAATAATCAAATAAATATAAACACAAAATACAAACTAAACATAACAGATGTTAGTAGGGGACCGTCCAACCCTCAAAAAAGAGAGGCCGCTGTATTCTGCCCAGGGGACAGAATCAAGAAGCTCTCTCGCTAAGGGAGTGGGGAAAAGGGAAAAATATTATGCGGGAATGGGGAAATATAAAGCTGACCCAGTCGAGATGAAAAGGAGGGTTAAAAACAAACTGGGGAGGTTGGGAATCTCGACTTGGACCATAACCAAAGAGTAGTCGGGTTACAGGCCAGGAACAACACTTACTCACATTAACTAGGTACACTGAAGCTTGTCTAACCTAACCAAGGGGAGGGTTCCACAGGAAGCCACCCCGATGTGCAATAGGTTGACCTAGAAGAGAAAATCAAGGCTAGCCCCGGTCACACGAACCAAGCTCGCCTCTTTTACCCACCTTTCGCTAAAGACTGTCGAATGCAATCGTTTTCTATCAGATCTAATCTTCATCTTGAGCTGATGCTCAAAGAATAGGATTAGATGCTGATGAGAAAGACGGTTGCCCCGCAAGACTTCCTCCTTTCGCGTCGTCCAAATCACCATTCGAGCCGTGGCCAGCAGCGTCAGAAACACCATCCGTTTCACCCCGGAATACGGGGGCGACACATTGTCACACGCGTATGCGCGATCAATGGACACAAGCTGTTCGGGAGCGAGACGAGCCGTCAGCTCGCCGACATGGTCCCATAAGGGGCGGACCCGGGGGCAATGGTAGAAGGCGTGCGGAGCCGTTTCTTCTAAGCCAAGACCACACCGTTCACAGTCTGGCAAATCCGCCAAACCCTATATGAAAGCCTTGTCGTTGAGAGGCAGCCGATTCCGAGCCAATCGCCAGGTAAGCGAAAACTCAGGGTTACTGAGGTAATCCGCCGCTGGCGCCCAAGACCAGTAGGAGCGATACATCTATATATATAACTAGGAGATTTATTGTATCGAAATACAAATTGTGGCACAAGGCCTAAAAAGGGGAGGGGTAGAGGCTGGTCAACACTAACTATCTTATACCTAGCTAATCTGACTCACGACCCATTCATACATTACAATTTACCTATTTACCACAAGAACTCGTCCATCACCAAACAATCCTTCAATCACCATAATACCACATCCTCTCTAGGGGAACCTACCAAAACGCGCCCCACACCATAAAAATTTGATGATGATACATAAAATACATAAAATTTTAATAATGATAGAATGAGAGGGGAGGGAGATGAACCCAATAATCAAATAAATATCAACACAAAATACAAACTAAACATAACAGATGTTAGTAGGGGACCGTCCAACCCTCAAAATAGAGAGGCCGCTGTATTCTGCCCAGGGGACAGAATCAAGAAGCTCTCTCGCTAAGGGAGTGGGGAAAAAGGATAAAATATTATGCGGGAATGGGGAAATATAAAGCTGACCCAGTCGAGATGAAAAGGAGGGTTAAAAACAAACTGGGGAGGTTGGGAATCTCGACTTGGATCATAACCAAAGAGTAGCCGGGTTACAGGCCAGGAACAACACTTACTCACATTAACTAGGTACACTGAAGCTTGTCTAACCTAACCAAGGGGAGGGTTCCACAGGAAGCCACCCCGATGTGCAATAGGTTGACCTAGAAGAGAAAATCAAGGCTAGCCCCGGTCACACGAACCAAGCTCGCCTCTTTTACCCACCTTTCGCTAAAGACTGTCGAATGCAATCGTTTTCTATCAGATCTAATCTTCATCTTGAGCTGATGCTCAAAGAATAGGATTAGATGCTGATGAGAAAGACGGTTGCCCCGCAAGACTTCCTCCTTTCGCGTCGTCCAAATCACCATTCGAGCCGTGGCCAGCAGCGTCAGAAACACCATTCGTTTCACCCCGGAATACGGGGGCGACACATTGTTACACGCGTATGCGCGATCAATGGACACAAGCTGTTCGGGAGCGAGACGAGCCGTCAGCTCGCCGACATGGTCCCATAAGGGGCGGACCCGGGGGCAATGGTAGAAGGCGTGCGGAGCCGTTTCTTCTAAGCCAAGACCACACCGTTCACAGTCTGGCAAATCCGCCAAACCCCATATGAAAGCCTTGTCGTTGAGAGGCAGCCGATTCCGAGCCAATCGCCAGGTAAGCGAAAACTCAGGGTTACTGAGGTAATCCGCCGCTGGCGCCCAAGACCAGTAGGAGCGATACATCTATATATATAACTAGATGATTTATTATGTTTTTATACATAATTGTGGCACGTGGCCGATGAAGGGGAGGGGTAAAGGCTGGTCCAAACTAACTATCCTATACCTAGCTAATCAGATTCACGACCCATTCATACATTACAATTTACCCATTCACCACAAGAACTCGTCCGTCACCAAACAATCCTCCAACCACCATAATACCGCATCCTCTCAAGGGGAACCTAGCAAAAACGCGCCCCACACCATAAAAATTTGATGATAATACATAAAATACATAAAATTTTAATAATGATAGAATGAGAGGGGAGGGAGATGAACCCAATAATCAAATAAATATAAACACAAAATACAAACTAAACATAACAGATGTTAGTAGGGGACCGTCCATCCCTCAAAATAGAGAGGCCGCTGTATTCTGCCCAGGGGACAAAATCAAGAGGCAACTCTCGCTAAGGGAGTGGGAAGAAGGCTAAAATATTATGCGGGAATGGGAAAAATATAAAGCTGACCCAGTCGAGATAAAAGGGGGCCGAAACAAACTGGGGAGGTTGGGAATCTCGACTTGGATCATAACCAAAGAGTAGCCGGGTTACAGACCAGGAACAACACTTACTCACATTAACTAGGTACACTGAAGCTTGTCTAATCCTAACCAAGGGGAGGGTTCCACAGGAAGCCACCCCGATGTGCAATAGGTTGACCTAGAAGAGAAAATCAAGGCTAGCCCCGGTCACACGAACCAAGCTCGCCTCTTTTACCCACCTTTCGCTAAAGACTGTCGAATGCAATCGTTTTCTATCAGATCTAATCTTCATCTTGAGCTGATGCTCAAAGAATAGGATTAGATGCTGATGAGAAAGACGGTTGCCCCGCAAGACTTCCTCCTTTCGCGTCGTCCAAATCACCATTCGAGCCGTGGCCAGCAGCGTCAGAAACACCATCCGTTTCACCCCGGAATACGGGGGCGACACATTGTCACACGCGTATGCGCGATCAATGGACACAAGCTGTTCGGGAGCGAGACGAGCCGTCAGCTCGCCGACATGGTCCCATAAGGGGCGGACCCGGGGGCAATGGTAGAAGGCGTGCGGAGCCGTTTCTTCTAAGCCAAGACCACACCGTTCACAGTCTGGCAAATCCGCCAAACCCCATATGAAAGCCTTGTCGTTGAGAGGCAGCCGATTCCGAGCCAATCGCCAGGTAAGCGAAAACTCAGGGTTACTGAGGTAATCCGCCGCTGGCGCCCAAGACCAGTAGGAGCGATACATCTATATATATAACTAGGAGATTTATTGTATCGAAATACAAATTGTGGCACAAGGCCTAAAAAGGGGAGGGGTAGAGGCTGGTCAACACTAACTATCTTATACCTAGCTAATCTGACTCACGACCCATTCATACATTACAATTTACCTATTTACCACAAGAACTCGTCCATCACCAAACAATCCTTCAATCACCATAATACCACATCCTCTCTAGGGGAACCTACCAAAACGCGCCCCACACCATAAAAATTTGATGATGATACATAAAATACATAAAATTTTAATAATGATAGAATGAGAGGGGAGGGAGATGAACCCAATAATCAAATAAATATCAACACAAAATACAAACTAAACATAACAGATGTTAGTAGGGGACCGTCCAACCCTCAAAATAGAGAGGCCGCTGTATTCTGCCCAGGGGACAGAATCAAGAAGCTCTCTCGCTAAGGGAGTGGGGAAAAAGGATAAAATATTATGCGGGAATGGGGAAATATAAAGCTGACCCAGTCGAGATGAAAAGGAGGGTTAAAAACAAACTGGGGAGGTTGGGAATCTCGACTTGGATCATAACCAAAGAGTAGCCGGGTTACAGGCCAGGAACAACACTTACTCACATTAACTAGGTACACTGAAGCTTGTCTAACCTAACCAAGGGGAGGGTTCCACAGGAAGCCACCCCGATGTGCAATAGGTTGACCTAGAAGAGAAAATCAAGGTTAGCCCCGGTCACACGAACCAAGCTCGCCTCTTTTACCCACCTTTCGCTAAAGACTGTCGAATGCAATCGTTTTCTATCAGATCTAATCTTCATCTTGAGCTGATGCTCAAAGAATAGGATTAGATGCTGATGAGAAAGACGGTTGCCCCGCAAGACTTCCTCCTTTCGCGTCGTCCAAATCACCATTCGAGCCGTGGCCAGCAGCGTCAGAAACACCATTCGTTTCACCCCGGAATACGGGGGCGACACATTGTCACACGCGTATGCGCGATCAATGGACACAAGCTGTTCGGGAGCGAGACGAGCCGTCAGCTCGCCGACATGGTCCCATAAGGGGCGGACCCGGGGGCAATGGTAGAAGGCGTGCGGAGCCGTTTCTTCTAAGCCAAGACCACACCGTTCACAGTCTGGCAAATCCGCCAAACCCCATATGAAAGCCTTGTCGTTGAGAGGCAGCCGATTCCGAGCCAATCGCCAGGTAAGCGAAAACTCAGGGTTACTGAGGTAATCCGCCGCTGGCGCCCAAGACCAGTAGGAGCGATACATCTATATATATAACTAGATGATTTATTATGTTTTTATACATAATTGTGGCACGTGGCCGATGAAGGGGAGGGGTAAAGGCTGGTCCAAACTAACTATCCTATACCTAGCTAATCAGATTCACGACCCATTCATACATTACAATTTACCCATTCACCACAAGAACTCGTCCGTCACCAAACAATCCTCCAACCACCATAATACCGCATCCTCTCAAGGGGAACCTAGCAAAAACGCGCCCCACACCATAAAAATTTGATGATAATACATAAAATACATAAAATTTTAATAATGATAGAATGAGAGGGGAGGGAGATGAACCCAATAATCAAATAAATATAAACACAAAATACAAACTAAACATAACAGATGTTAGTAGGGGACCGTCCATCCCTCAAAATAGAGAGGCCGCTGTATTCTGCCCAGGGGACAAAATCAAGAGGCAGCTCTCGCTAAGGGAGTGGGAAGAAGGCTAAAATATTATGCGGGAATGGGAAAAATATAAAGCTGACCCAGTCGAGATAAAAGGGGGCCGAAACAAACTGGGGAGGTTGGGAATCTCGACTTGGATCATAACCAAAGAGTAGCCGGGTTACAGACCAGGAACAACACTTACTCACATTAACTAGGTACACTGAAGCTTGTCTAATCCTAACCAAGGGGAGGGTTCCACAGGAAGCCACCCCGATGTGCAATAGGTTGACCTAGAAGAGAAAATCAAGGCTAGCCCCGGTCACACGAACCAAGCTCGCCTCTTTTACCCACCTTTCGCTAAAGACTGTCGAATGCAATCGTTTTCTATCAGATCTAATCTTCATCTTGAGCTGATGCTCAAAGAATTGGATTAGATGCTGATGAGAAAGACGGTTGCCCCGCAAGACTTCCTCCTTTCGCGTCGTCCAAATCACCATTCGAGCCGTGGCCAGCAGCGTCAGAAACACCATTCGTTTCACCCCGGAATACGGGGGCGACACATTGTCACACGCGTATGCGCGATCAATGGACACAAGCTGTTCGGGAGCGAGACGAGCCGTCAGCTCGCCGACATGGTCCCATAAGGGGCGGACCCGGGGGCAATGGTAGAAGGCGTGCGGAGCCGTTTCTTCTAAGCCAAGACCACACCGTTCACAGTCTGGCAAATCCGCCAAACCCCATATGAAAGCCTTGTCGTTGAGAGGCAGCCGATTCCGAGCCAATCGCCAGGTAAGCGAAAACTCAGGGTTACTGAGGTAATCCGCCGCTGGCGCCCAAGACCAGTAGGAGCGATACATCTATATATATAACTAGTGAGCCAATCCAAATGACTCAACTTCCTTTATAGTCTACCAATAGAAGCTTAACCAATCAGAAGCCGCAGAACATTGTATTCGTCGTGTACAAAGGCGGACATCTTTGTTTAACCTACCGGAAGGACCAGTGCTAACTTGCCAGGCGAAGAGGATAGAAGGAAGAACTACGCTCTGCTAAGATATCCACTGCGAACCTGAACTATGCTTTCCTACTGTCTCCGAAATATTCACTGCCAACCTCTGGATTCTATACTCGAAGACGACCGTCATGAAGATGTCTAACATGTCGTGCCAGAAAATTTTTCTCGTCTGAGTCCATCCTTCAAATCTATAAATCAACCATTCGTCCTTGCATGGAATACTGCTCACATATATCGTTTTGTACCCACGCTGTACGTCTTGTGAGCATCGACAAAATCCAGAGACGGATATATAAGGTGATGGGTCCTGATCTCGCATCTCGTCTACAGTCACTTTCTCTCAGACGTGGCTTCCCTCTGTCTCTTCTAGAAGTATTTTCACGGTAAATTGCTCCGACTAGTTACCTTCGCTGGTTCCCAGACTGCATGAATTTAATCGTATTGCTCGGTTGACATTTCGGTCCCACCTTGTCACTGTCGAAACGGTTAAATGTAACCGTCTCTTCTACTCCAACAGCTTCAAGTCTGTGGAACTTCCTTCCTCCTACTTTCTTCCCTGATCTTCAAATATTCAAGTGTAATGCCAATCGGCATCTTCTGATGTCTTGATCTTGTTCCCCGTTCTTCTCTTTATCCTTTCCTCAAACACCTCCCTCTTTACACTTGCTCTTAGTCTCTGTAACCCCTTGCGTGCTAGTGGCACTCCCGCCTTGCTTAGGGAGAAATGCTTAATGTAATTTTGGAATGTTGACCCTTAACTTGGAAGTTGATATCACATTTATATGGTTAATTTAATACTTTATTTATAACACCAAATGTACTAATAAGGGACTAATTTATTTGTGTAATCACTATTTTTACTTCTCAGAGAAAAAAAAAGTTGAATTTGTACTATAATACTTATACGGTCATGTAACATTTCACACGTCAAAATTAAAAGGAAAAAAAGTGAGGATATCGATCAATCATTGGCAAACTGAGGCCCAGTTGGCATTCTGAATGACACGCCTAATTTCACGGGGAGAACAGTGACGTTATTAAAATGTTTGTTTCCTTTCGTTCTCACTTGTTCACTCACACACTCTCTCATACTTAGCCACATACATAAACAATGATTAAATACAATGTTTCTTTGAATTTTGTAACATTTCGTTGAAGATAATATTGTCAGCATTTTCAACCATTGGCGATTTTCACTAAGGAAGATCATAAGTGCAAACATCATTTTCTTTAAAAACAGAAAATATCCTTTTTTTTTTTAAATGAAAATGCGTTGTCAAATGAATAATTTAGAAACAAATCACACACAGCAGGGTCTATTAATCACTCTGTCATCATTATACCAAGACTTCAGTTTTTTTTTTATTTATTTATAGCAGTAATTTTTTAGAAAGAAAAGAAAATTAACTTTCTTCCATTTTTAAGGTGTACGCTTATGCGCATGCTCTTCGGTTCGGAAAATGTCTGCCGTATCTATAATGAAAGAAATTACCTTAGTTTTCTTTTAGTAGTCCTGCCAGCTTTACGATGAAATATGTTCATGCGACTCAATGTTCAAAAAGGTTTCTGTATACCTGATATACCGATGTTTAAAAGCAAAATTGTCCAAATCGTGCAACAAAATAATTGTTCACCCCAGAAAATGTTTAATATCTAAAAAAAAACTACTAAACTAATTAAGTTTTTTCCCATTTATTTAGATAAGACATTTAGCTATCCTATCACATTTTTTTCGTAAGAATCACTGTAAAACCCTTTATTCAGCTAAAAAGAGAACAGTTTAAAACTGTTTTGTGTCAGACCGCGTGTCTTCCTAAATGTGCAATGGTGAGAGGAAAATATTCATTCGTTCCTTCAGTAATGGCACCAATATTCATACTCTGCCTTCCATTTTTAAAGTCCATTCAAGAACCATCAAGAGAGCGAAGAGTAATTTTAAATAAAGTGGAACAGTAGAGAGGAAAACTGGATCAGGAGATCACAACAGGAAGAGGAAGCATCATTTCAACTTAGAGCTAAAGAAATAAAATAGAAAAGATCCAACTCAATCTATAAGACGTTTGGCACATGAGAGAGGAGTGTCAGACATGATAGATCAGAAGCTCATGAAAGACTTAAATAAAGTTCATATATATATATATATATATATATATATATATATATATATATATATGAACTTTATTTAAGTCTTCCATATATATATATATATATATATATATATATATGTGTGTGTGTGTGTGTGTGTGTGTGTGTGTATGTATGTGTGTATATGAACTTTATTTAAGTCTTTCATGACCTTCCGATCCTTAGCTCGGATTAATTAAGGATGAACATCTCATTTACATTTATGATTGATTTCATCACGATTGTTCTGTTAAGCTTAGAGAGTAATTATACATTATTATTGCTCAAAATAGTGTCCAATAGTATGATAAAAATCTCGGAGAATTCTGGTAAGATACCTTTAATCATTTCTAAATTATAAAGCTTAATCTAACAAATGGACAAGTTTGCTTCAGCATGATTTGGACAATTGTGCCTTTACACCTGGTAGATGCTATCCAAAAACTCCTCCAAAACAAAACTCTTTCAATCGACTGAGAGAACAATTTTCACCTTCCTCTAGTATAGCCGATACTTCCCTCTACGGCACGAATTAGTTGAGGCTTCTCGAACTAACGGTAGCTATCCATGAAAAACTAAGGTCATTTTCGGAATCGGCACCATCAAATTATCTATAAAGTATGTTTTTGTTCTTGGTACGAAAAATCATGTTGACCAGTGTTATAGACTATTTAAAATGAATTTAATATTTTTATAAGGTATTGTTATTCATAATGATAAATATATATAACTGAAATTTTCATGATTAATTTGTGTTTTTCTTTCCAAATGCATTTAAGCGAAAAAGTAATTTGAATTTTAGTTTAGTTCCCTATTTAAAAGCCTAAAATAGAAGAATGTAATATTTTATACATAAAAATGAAAGATAAATAAGAACCAATAACAGATTTTTGTATTTTATCAAGAATCTCTAAATACATAGCAAGCGTACCAGACAATATGTGACACTAATATTCAAAGCAGGGATGAATGGTAGTTTTTTTAATCATTTCACCCCAAGAAAGGTAAGGATACCACTAGTACGCAGCGGATTACAGAGAGGGAAAGTGAGAGAAAAGACTGAGTATAGGGAGAATTGAAGAAAGGATTGGAGAAAAGGTGAATGAAATTCAAGGAGATAAAAGATAGCGATTGATGTTGAATTTAAATTTTTGAAGAATCTAGTTATTAGGGAAGCAAGTAAACGGAAAGGGAATTTCTCAGATGCGAAGAGCGAGAAAAGTAACCGTCGGAGTAGAAATGGCGGTTACATTTAGCTATTTCAACAGTAAAAGAGTGGGACCTAGATGGCAATATTGTATCACGCTTAAGGTCAGGTAGTCGAGGCACCGTTACCAAACGTTCGTCAGAGGAGTTGCCATGAATCTATTTGTAAAAAAAGACAGATGGAATCCACGTCAAGTCGGTGAGAATGTGACTGAAGTCGAGATGCCAGGGCAGGATTGATTAAATTGCTGATCCTTTTTTTGATTTTGTCAGGAATATACAGATATACAGTAGGAGCACCTGATCAAATATGGCAGCAGTATTCAATGCATATGGTAAATTTGAAAATGTGCAAGATGGACTCTGACGAGAAAAATCTTCTGGCACGACACAGTGACGCAACTTTCCATGCGGTAGATGCAGCTATTGATTCAATGTAGTCGCCCAACTTCAAGTTGTTATACAATTAAGTAAAAGAAAACATGCCCGAGAATAATGGATAAACAAACATAAAAAGACATGAAAATATTTGGGTTGCCAAATAAATGAACCAGTTCGAAATATATATTAGTTAAACTTTAAACGATTCGAGTCTTTGGATGTCTTAAAGAGGATTGGCTTGGGAAACTCACCGAAATGTTCTGGCTTCGCTGAGAAAACTAAGGGACTGAGTTTTCTCTGCATTTAAATACGACCGGCAAAACTCTTTTTTTCTTTCCTTAAAACAGTTGTATCATTTCACCGTTTGTCAGCAATTGTTTGCATAAACAATCGATCAGACTGCGGGCTTTCTTCTTTTGTCTGTATTCTTTTTTGCTTCGTGTTTGTTCAACTAGAAGCTTGTACGCACGTTTGAAAAAGCAGAAGTGAACGTTACTTAACGTTGGTCGGGTTTGAAAGATGGCTGTCAATACAGGCCATTTCTATCAAGACAATCTAGAAAGCTTTAGCAGCGTCGTCAGCTTAACTCAAATACATTGTACTTCATCTTCATCGCACAGACACACACGCATATACAAAGTAGCGCATATATATATATGTGTGTGTGTATGTGTATGTATGTATATATATAGGGAAAAGATTATACTTGTTCCAACGAGAGAAAAGTATATATTTTAGAGAGAAAAGAGAAGCCGCAAACGTTTTTGGTTATAATGTGGATTTTATATATATATATATATGTATATTATTTTATTTTCCATATTTTTGCTACACGTTTTTCGGTTCTTGCGACTTTCATCAGGCGAAAATTTTTTATTTCCACATATTATTTAAAGGAATTAATTTTTTTCTTATGCTTAACCGTTATCTTTTTTGTGTGGTAACTCTCCAAATTCTTCCAGGTCTTTGATCTTATATATATATATATATATATATATATATATATATATATATATATATATTAAGAAATATTTATTTATTAAAGACATTTTTTATGTTTAACGTTCTTTTTATAGATACAAGTATTTAAGTAAATGCTCTGTTTATAATAAACAGTATTAAATAACATTTACCGGCCTGAATGTCCGAGAAATTTTCATAGAAAATATTCGTCCTTTGACAGGATTCGAACCTGCATCCTATACAGAACCGCCATTTATCCCGGCGTGCCTAACCGCTCGGCCGCAAAGGATCGTTTGGTTGGCATGGTCGAAGTTTATAAGCAGTAAATTCGAACGAATCTTTAAATGTCTTTAATAAATAAATAAATAAATATATATATATATATATATATATATATATATATATATTATATATACTAACTGACCTATCAAGTAATTCCTGGGAAAGCGGATGTTATCCCCAGTTGCCCTTCTCATATCCTTTCTCCGGTTATCCGAAATAACTAATAACTGTCAGTGAAAAGGGTTTTTTTTTGTGTTCACAGAGAATATACAATTTGAGTAGGGGAGGAGAAGTACCAATAAGTTATGAATACCAAGATCCTGAAGCGACTTACGTAATAACAGTTAAGTCGGTTTTCAGAAAGTAACAATTTAATTTTAAGTAACCCTGAAAATGCCTTTTGTACGTTCAAAGAGAATATATCTCTCAGGAAGGCCAGTGTTAAAATAAATTTACGAGAGATGTACAATTAGACTGACATATAGTTTCAGAATAGACATGCAATCAGAATTATATATAAATTTACAAATAGAATAACATATTAATAAAAGATTTACAACTTCGACAAATAGTGCAGTTAAATCATAAACACCTGATTGGGTGTTTCTTGTCAAGTTTGCAGAGCCTAATGATAAACAACATTTTTCATCTTTCTGTATGGGATGTAAATAAATAAAATGGTTGGTATTGTCTACTCTTGAACATCCCACCTAAAGTTGTCTATAGGAGAAAACCGTTTCTACAAGGTTAAGTCCTACCACATGCAAGGACTGCACCTGAGCTTTGTTAATAGAATACAAAACTCAGTTTCACCGGGAATTGCAGCCGATTGAACTGGAAAGGCATATTCGAGGAAATAAGTGGAATTTTAGGAATAAATAGAGTCATACCGCTTGCTTTGCCAGTCAGAATTTTCGCCTCTATGAATGTTGGCATCGTCGTAATTGTAAGTTGTGTGGCATTACAAAGCTTCGGTGGATCCATGTTTGTTAGCAGAATCACCGGTGATCCAATCTTGACGTGCAAATTGTGAGGTACAAGGCCTGCTGGTGGTAGGCTATTCAAAAATTCAACTGGATCATTCACAGCTTCAACGACGTTTAGTACAGAGTCGATGGAATTGTAGCTGCGACGCTCACCTGGCAACCATTCCAGAAGTTTGATGTTCACATCATTAACTGCCACAGGAACTAAAATGGCACCGGTTCTTTGTCAGTTTTGGTCTGTAAACTGATTCATCAGGTTAGGAAACATTATCTCCAAATCAGATACCAAAAGGCAAACTGAACCGGAATTCCTGCTGTCCAACCAAAGTTCCATTAACAACATCCAATAGTTGCTTAAGAAAACCATCAATTTCCTTATCACCACTGACTTGCCCTATCATGTTGGTTGTGAGTCTTAGCTTTTTCACACTGCTACATAGGTAGAAAGACTTTATACTGGCGTTTAACTCGTCAGCTCTTGTCCCTTTCAGAATCATTGGAAGGATTTATCTAATGTCATCCCCAAGCAAGATTGTTGCATCTCTCATGAGCCGTATGTTGTGTCTAAGGCCCTAAAGTGCCGTGTCAAGAGCCTCCAAAGAACCTTTACGTTTCATCGTCGCCTCATCTTAGATGATCAATTTGCAATCACTGAGGAGTTTGCCTCTTATAGAACCACAACTGATCTTGAAGGTTGCCCCCTCTTTTTTGGACAGATCCAAAGGGAATTAGAACCACGAATGAACTGTGCGGCCACCACTTAGTAGGGTTACAGCTATTCCACTTAACAGTACTGCTGGAGCAATATGTTTCATTTGACACAGCTTAGCAAGAAGTAGATTGGTGAGAAATGTCTTGCCCATTCCACCTGGGGCATAGAGGAAAAATAGATCGCTTTTTTCAGCTTCAATGCTCGAAATAATCTTTTTATAAGCCACCCAGTTGGTCCTTCATGAGTTTGTGTTCGTTATTTCCTCGGTGCCATAGCTGATCTCCTGCATATGCTCAACTACGAGATGGTTTGCTGCCTGATGACGTTGAGGTAGGTAAAATAGTGGTAATTCTTTGGTCTCCCATGGCGTGCACTTGGGTGTCTAGATCAACTAATGCCTCTTTTTAAATGGCATCATTGAACGTGATAATTTTCGCTGAGGTTTTCCTTTGAATCCTTCGTAGGATGTCCTCTGCCATGCTGGTTTTGCGGGTCACCCAAAGGCTTGAGAGGCTCACCCAAGCCACACGTCATCAACATGATGGAAAATAGGTGTACAGTTAACCCAGTGCTCTGCTGTCTGCCGCCTCCTGTCTGGTCCCAGTGGCCATCATTCTCCATTAATCCATGTTTGGCGTAGGCTTCTCTGTAGGTCGTACCGACTTCTACATTATATCTTCACAGGTTTGTCAATGATATAGGATCTCTGGCAGTCTGCAGCATCATACGCAAAAAGAACCCTTCCTGCTTATTGGGGTGCACAGTGTACATCTGCCCAATGGTCCCGCTTCTGAAGACAGCATTTTCTATCCAGCCCTCACTTTGTGCTCCTTGATTGCACCTACTCCATCTATTGTGTGCCCAGGTGTAATCGAAGAGGACCTCAACATACAGCAGTTTTGCAGGCGAACAGGTCATTTTGGCATAATTTGGAGAACGCTGTCAAACTGTGAAATATACACGCTGCCCATTTTCAAGATGAACAACTAACTTCACCACTGCTGCATGCCGCTCGTAAATTTAGAAGCCTAGGATGCTCTACATTGCCTCTTTAGAGGAAATATACCTACCTAACTGAACCATACAATAATTAATAATGAAGAAAACTATATTGAGGGCGAGATTTATAATCCTGAAACAGTTGTCTTCATGTTATGTAATTCACTTGTTAAACCTGCTGTGATTAAATAAGCATTATATTCTGAACGGCCACCATATGACGATTAATGAGGGAGAAATCTATTCTGAGGAATCGAATTGTAATCCTGAGACTTCCGTGTAAATTTTAGCATTATTAGTATGTTTAAAATCTTTCTTCTGAGCTGTCCATAGGTCTAAAACAAAGCGTTGTTTTCATTCAGTGAATCACATCGATGACTGTCCCGTATTTGTTGCTTTAAACACTTACAAACTTACAAAGTCTTGATTCATTTTTGGAGAATTAAAACAGAAACGTGGAAGTATTTTCAACGAATAACTTTTGTCTTGGCAATGACGTCCCAAAGAAAGTACAAAGATGTCATATGAATGACATTCTACTATTTGACGGGTCTGTGATTAAATGGTGTTTCTGGGTGTCGTTCTAGCAAATATAAAAAATAACCGACCAGGAAGGAACTTAATAAACGTTGATGCGTGAATATAGGCTATCTTTGGTGTTACTCAGCCCTTGTGTAATTCGCCTAAATAGGTATGAACTTTACTCCTACACGTTGTGCGATTAATAACAACGATGAAGAAATTAGTCCAACTGAAAGTAATGTTCTAATTTTAATTTTTAAAATATTAGACAGGATTTCTTTTTTCTTTTGGGATATAAACCATAATATGTCTAGAATCAGAGCAAAAAGATGGACTTATTTTCTCTTCTTCTTCTACCTATTTTCCTCTTTTAAAAGTGTTTGCCCTCATTCAAAAGCAATGAGGTATAATTAGACGACTGTTTTGTGAAGGAGAAATACTTCAAGCATTCACATAGGGTTTGTAAATGTTTATGAAAAGATTGTATGTTATGTAACCCCAGAAAGGAGGGGTAATTTCAAATGAAAATAAATACAGAAAGATTGATTCTTTTATCACTGTTGTATCACGAATACAAAACGGTGTGAATATCATGATAGGAGAACTTGTCGTATCGTACAAACTCTTGGCAACCGACTGTAAAGAAGGTTCTTATAATGCTGAGTCCATGGTACAATAGAGTAAAAATATCACGATTGGGTAGGAAAGTGTCTATGTCTAGTGTCAATGAGGTGGCGTAACGAGGTGTAGCTTCTTCAGTAGTTAATGGATTTTAAATTATTTATCGGGGCTTCAATGACTGAATTAAATTTCCTAAACAACAGTATAGGAAATGTAATTCTGTCGTTGTGTGTAAAAAAAATGTTACTTAAACGGGTCGGTTAAACGTTAATGAAGCCGAAACAATAGACCAGCTCGTCTCTGGATGCTCAGAACTGGGCAAAACACAAGGCAAAAGTATAAGAAAAGAAACTGTTAGCCTAGAACTTACGATTACATCAAGCCATTTCAATTATAAAATAATGAGACCTATCTGCCAATCTAGTACAGCGTTTAAATTCGTAAAGACGAGGTACCAAAGAGGAAAGAAATATTTTTTTGCAAATACAAAAATGTGACACAAGGCCAAAAGGGGGGATGGTGGAGGCTGGCTTTCTATTTGTCTTATCTTGACCTTAGCTAACCACAATTACTGACCCACACATAACACAGTATACCTTACACCAAAACGACACATTCTTACTTACCAATCTTTCTAAATCCACCATAATACCAGAAGTCTCTATGAAGTTCTAACTAGTTTCCACATGTACAATGTATCTACAGGGTGGGGTGAGGGTTTGGATAAAAATTAAAACATTTTAAAATGAAACCCCAATGAATATTTACAATGATTACAATTTATATACAAGAAACTAAACAAAATAAACGTCAGAAAATTAAATTAATAGCACAATGCTTGACTGTGGCAGAAACATCAGTTAACTGGATAAACAAAGAGGAAACTTCATCAGAAGAATTTCCAATATATATATATATATATATATATAAAAGGCACAGGGAAGGTACATTACGGTGGTGTGGAAATGACTGAAGCTAATATGTCATATAAGGACCAATGACATTGTAGATTCTTGTTTGGATTTTATTAAGAATCTCTAAATATATAGGAGGATCACCAGACTAGATGTGGTAGCAATATTCAAAGCAAGGACGAATGGTCGACTTATAAATACGTAAGATAGATTCTGGCAAGATAAATTGTCTAGATCGACACAGTGAACCAACCTTCCTAGCGGCTGACCTAGCAATTGATTCAATAGAATCTTTCTACTTCATGTCATAAAATTTAGATACCATAATAGAAAGTTCATCAAAACAATTGCCATGAAAGTATTTATAGAAAAAGTACAAGGAAGCTACGTAACTGCCGATGGAAAGTGACTGAAGCCGATCGTGGGGATAGGGGTGGGTGGAGGAGGTATTAAGCACCAGCCCTGCCACCAAATAAATTTGACCTTTCGTTTGATTTGTATTTTTTTTTTTTTTTGTGATAAGTAGCAGAAAAGATCCGCGAATGAAAAATAAAATGATTTGATTACTTGCGGTTCCTTTAGAACAAAATCACTTGACGCTAGAGAAGATGAACATGATCGCTTAGACGGATTATAATGCGTGTTATCAAAGCGTTCGTATCTCCTTCATTTTTTTTTTCTGTTTTTGTTTAACCTTTTGATAGTATCTCCTGATTATGAATGAAATGTCATAAATCACTTCTTTATGCCTGGTTCATCAACAAAACACGTTTATAAGTCAATAATGTTATTCTTTATTCATTGGTCCATTCTTTTTCGTATTCCGACATTTATTTTAAACAGAATTTACTGTAGTCCGAAGATAGGTTTTACTGCTATTTAAAATCAGCGAATGGATGTGTTTACGGCCACATCACATTGAAACACCAGTTCCCGAAAGTTCACCGAAATTATTGAATAGATGCTGACAGTGTTCACATAATCTTTCATTTAAAAATTCTAGATGTTAACCCTATCAATTGGTCGACGGATATTTCTTGCGGCCTGTTTGGTAAATATTGTTTCTCGTTTCAGTTTTTGTCGTTTTGTTTTGCGCTAATTAAATCGCTTATTGTAAATATGCTAATAGCTTACTTCTGAAGTAAAGATTTTAATAATACATGCTTAGGTGATCATTTATCTTTCGGTACATGACTGATGAGGTAGTAGGTTGCCATTTTAGATCAGTTGCCATCCAAGAACCCCGTCTGTTTGCTATTTACCCATATCTTGGGAGAGAAAAAGAGGATTCATACCTTCCACAAGGGTATTAGCACGTAAGTGAATGTTATGAATTCGAGTGGAATTTGAACTCGGATCTCCGATTCCTCAATCCGAGCAGCTATCCATTACTCCACCGTTCAGTTATTATAAAAGTTTTAAGAAAAGAGAAGAAACTACAATGACATTTAATTTTATATAGTCATTATGAAATAGTCGAAATCGTAAAGAATTTTGAAATCTCCCTTTCAAAAACTAAGTTTACGGCCGCATCATTTTGAAACACCGGTTCCCGTACGATCACCTAAGTTAAATAACATCGAGCCCGGTCAGTACCTAGATGGGTAACCACTTGGGAATATCAAGTGCTGCAAGCTTGGATATGCTGGTGACGTAATTATTAATGGTCCGGAATTAAGGAAAAACAGTTGAAATTTCTAGAGTATATAATGATAAAAAAGGGCTGGGAAACTTTGATACTCACAGAACATGTTGAATGCAGGAGAGACGCAGGAAGTCTGCGAATAGCCTACTTAACATGTTTAATTGTTTTGTTTTTTTGTAAATGGTTGGAAGAATAAGGACTGCGTGACATTTGTAAGTTTTATGTGTGTGCGGTTGGAATAATATATAATCGTTTGCAATTATTAATCGGAGAGGCGAGTTCAAATTTCAGTTGGGACCGTTATATTCACTTAGGCGCAAATACACTTGCGAAAGGCATGAACCCACCTCTTCTATCCCCAGCTATAGGTTAACTAGTGATACTTGTATCACTAAATTATTATTATCTCAGAGAAAAAATTTTTCAACCTAAAAATATTTTCTGGTTTTAAATAAGCTGCAACGGTTGATAAGCCGTAAAAATAGAATCGATAAATACGTAATATTCAAAATGTGATAACTATTTTCTTAGTTTTTGATTTTTTTACTAAAATCTTACTAATGAAATGCCGAATGTACATGTTTACTGTGTCATGTATGCGATAGAAAAATAATAAAAAGATTGAGGATACGTATAGATAACGATTGTCTCTTGATTTGATGTGGTTAAAATGATAGTTTTAGTGGAAGTATACCCGCGGGAGTATGTACTACAAAGTAGTCGATCTATTGAAGAAGACTTCTGTTTGGAACTTCTTGCTTACGAAAGGAATACCTAGGTTATACGGTTGATTAAAGTATGTGAATATAGCATGGGTGCGGGAGGACTTGGCTGTAAAGCTCACAGCTGATGTCACTACAGAATGGAGCAGCAGACAAGTGATAAACCTCTACTTCTGTTCAAAAGGAGGAGGAGCGTGAACTGAACGATAAGCGAAACTATCTACTCGTATTGAGAATAAATAAGTAGTAAATAAAATTTCAGAGTTTTGGCGAAGACGTAAGAAGTATAGAGTTGAAGTAGACTTTAGAAGGAACTGGAAACCCAATCTTGAATAGGAATCAAGGGATAACAATCTATTTCTACTCAAAAGACCGGAGAGGAATGTAAACTTGACGATAAGCGAACTTATCTCATCCTATCTATCATGGGTGAATTTATATTAGGTGAACATTTAGTAAAATAAAGAGGAAAAAAAATATGGTCATGTAGGTAAACTTCTTTGCTCTGAAAAAGGATATTTTCGCTTCGAAAATGGCCAGATACGACATGTAAAGTTTTGCAATAATAGTCTGTCTAACTGCCAACACATTGTACAAAAATAATTCCCTGTTAAATTTGATGAGTTTCATGATTGATTTATTAATATTGTTAACCAAAGTGTGGGGGGCGTGTTTCATTTCTACTTTTGTTCGTTATATTCACTTAAGATGAAATATCCTTGGGAAAAGTATGAATCCACTTCATCTCCCCAGCTATGGGTTAATTAGTAAAACTTGTATGACTAATCAGTATTATATTAAAATAAATTCTTACAATCTAAATATATTTTTTGGCTTTAGGTAATCTGCAAAGGGTTGATAATCAATCAATTAACATACATAGAATGGAGAGGAGATACTGAGATTTTTAAATTAATAAATAATATAGGAAATATAGCTAGAAATGAAGAACAGAGCAGCTAACTCTTATGTCAAATAAATCCTTCTATATACCATGAATGCTAAACAATTGCCTTATATATGAGGAAGATATAAAGATATTCTGAGATTACCATAAACAGAACATGTAAACAACGAGGAAGAAAATATGAACTTGAAATTCTATTTAAAATCAGAAGAAAAGATCGTTGATATTTCTTTAACACATTATGAGGTACAGCTTTGAAAATGGTGCTTTCCAGTCGTCCAGACCTCAACACTATATCATAGACTGTGGCAACAAGGGACGATTTCTTTATCTTATTCACTCTATTATACCACAGGTATGGGCGTGACAGTATTGACTCTGAGGGTTAGCAAGATAAAGATTGCTAAGGGAACGTACACCGGATGAATTATTTTCCATCTCTTTCCCCATAGACGAAACGTCGCAAGCTACCAGGCTAATCCATCGCTTTTTCCATGGCAAGTGTTCTGACGTCCTATATTCCTCGATTCCGCTAGCCCAGATATTTACCGCTAGGACCCACCATGTCACATACACAAGGATAAATCCCCCGATTTATTTCGCATTTGTTAAAAAGACATAATTTCCCGTCGCTCACTTGCCTGCCTTTATCAAGCTCCTTATCGTGTCCAAAAGCGTCTACCCCCGATTTTTGAGTGATGAATTATTTTTAAAAAACACATCTCTTTTCCGACAGATGAAACGTCGCGAGCTTCTTTCTGTTCTATCGCTATTTCCATGGCATGTGTTTTGACGAGCTACAAACTTTAGACCCGCCAACCTGGGTTTTTACCACGGGAAGCCGCCATGCTATGCACACGCGGGTGAATCATCCCCATTCCCTTTTGTATTCCATTAGTAAGGAGGAAATTCCACTCGGAAAGCTTCTTACAAAGAACTGCTGCTTTGTGGAACAGACTCCCGGTTGAATGTTTTCCCGATCACTACAATCTTGACAACTTCAAGTTTAGGCTTAACCGTCATCTTTTCTACTTAACTTCATGAACTCAACTTTACCTTTTAAGCTCATACAACACAGTAACCCTCTACTTTGAGTGGCGCTTGGGAATTGTATTGGGAGAACATGAGTAAAAAAAAAAACTGTAGTCTATTTTGAATATGAAGTGCATCATCTTAAGTAAATGTATCGTTTGATCTTAAATAAGTCGCTGATCTCAAAAGCCATTGAAATTGATTTTGCGGTCTGTGACTAAGATTGACTGATTTTTAATTTAACGCTCTTGGGGTGCTCTTAAAAAAAAAAAAAAGAAGCTTTGCGTCGGAACTAATTTTCTCTAAATCATATAAAAACAGATGATTTCGACTCCATTGTTTTGGCTTTTTTAACCGCTTCTTAGTTCTAAGAATTTTGCTTTCTTTATCGGTTAACTCTTTCTCTTTATTTTCTTCTCTACTCCAAAATCTATGATTCTGTTTTGAAACATTTGACATTCAAGAAAAGATTTCAGATCCTTCGAGAAAAGGTTAGCGGAAGTCAAAATGGCCTACCACGGAGAAAATGAAATGTCTTCTCCTGTCTTCTCCTGTCTTCTCAGTAGGTCTTCTCATTTTTTTTTCCTGTACAGCACTCAAATGAAGGATTATGCATTTTGAGACTGTGTTTTAATGTCCGTCTGGCGAAAACGCAATGAAAACTTTAAATACAAAGAGGTTAAAATTTTGTGTTGTTAATAGAATTCAAAACATTTTCTGGGTTTATATTACAGCATAATCAGTTAACATAGCCGCGGGCATAATTAGCTGAGCTGATTCTTCTGTGTTTTATGTTATCTGTTCTCGAAATTATTTTACTAATTTAGCAAGTGTTTGATGACCATTTGATTTCTCTTATTCTTAAAATTACTTGTGTCCTTGATTCTCTGTTAAAACATAATTTTAATCATGTCATTATTTACCAATATTACAGTGATTTTCCAAACGTAGCTTAGATGTGACACAATCCCGAAGGTATGTGGGTATCCAGTCGAAGATCGAACTCACTACTCAGTCGTAATTGTTTTAGAGAAACAAGCTTGCTAACTATTAGGTTTGTGCAAAAATAATGATGTAATAATTTCGTTTCTTGACGTATTTTTTAACGTCAAAAAACGACATTATTACGTGATTATTTTTGTACAAACCTAATATAATTCTGTCCATTCATTTTTATTCCATGTGCCATTTATTGTCCACAACTTTCTGTCATTTGAAACTCTGAGCAAGATTTGTCTCTTTGCAAATGTCACTCAATTCTTTTTCTGTTAACCATTTACAAGAAAACTTAATCGCAGACTTCCTCTGTCCTTCTTCCGTCCTTCCTCCGTCCTTCCTGCCTTCAGCATGTTCTGTGAGTATCAAAGTTTCCCAGCCAAATGTGACGTCTGCCTGGCTGCGTCTGTCGTGCTATCCTGTCCTGTGACGACCAACTGGGTTGGTATTGGTCGCGGCACCAGATGTGACGTTCTAACCTTTTGGTGATTCGGATGGGAATCTGGTTAGATTCGGTATCAGCCTTGTCGTTCCCAGCTCGCCTCCAACGTCTGGTTACCGAAGTAACTGTTTTGATTTCCAGTCTAACCTACCCACGTTGTGATTTGATCTTAGGTAGACGAAATCAATCAGTCGCCGGGCCGCAATGCAAGCCGAGTTCGAGCATAGGTAACACCACGCAAGTATATGTAAAATAAAGGAACAACTCGAAAAGTTCAAATGTGTTAAAAAAAGAATGAGAAATATTTTTATATCTGGTTGCTGAATACAGGACTGCGTCTTTCTCCCAAACCGCTAATATGGATTCGTGACACTTTGCGTTTGTTAGGCGAGTCTTAACATCTTAAGTTGTTTTTTAGAGAAACTGTTTTTTTGTGTATCTTCAGGCGATATTCGTAAAACTTGTTTTGGTGGTGTGAGTCTAAGTCGTTCTTCAAAAATAAATTGTTCTTGGTTAGAAGTTGAGGTCAAAATGCGTGGATATCTTTCAGTCAGTTTTCTGCGAGGCGGGTCTCAGAGCTCATAGCTCAACTCTGCGTCTCTTTCTCTCTAACTGCAACTGATTGCCTGTCTCTGTTACTGTCTACCGTCTACTCGCGGAGACTCTGCTTATATGGACGCCGACCAGAATCGCGGGGGGCTTATCGGGGTTTGAGGTTCTTTGACAATTCTAAATCCACAATAAGGATTTTCTTTGTTCTCGGACAGGAAGTTGAGGTCAAAATGCGTGGATATCTTTCAGTCAGTTTTCTGCGAGGCGGGTCTCAGAGCTCATAGCTCAACTCTGCGTCTCTTTCTCTCTAACTGCAACTGCTTGCCTGTCTCTGTTACTGTCTACCGTCTACTCGCGGAGACTCTGCTTATATGGACGCCGACCAGAATCGCGGTGGGCTTATCGGGGTTTGAGGTTCTTTGACAATTCTAAATCCACAATAAGGATTTTCTTTGTTCTCGGACAGGAAAATTTATTACTTTCCATTTTTGGAAGTCCTTACTTTCTACTTAAAGGGAATCGTCCTCCCAAATTCTTCCTTTCTCATATTGTCATCTCACACCAATCCCCTCAGAGGGCGTCAACAGGTCCCCCTTCTCTCTCACAGTGGTATCTCACACCAATCCCCTCAGAGGCGTCAACCGGCCTCCCCTCCTTCTTCATATGATTACCTTTGCCTACCGCTCACGCCACCATTCAGCCAATGGACGCCCAGCATTGTGGGTGTGGCTAGACTGGCCTCGGTTTAAAAATTTCACTCAAAGAAAAAAAATTATCTTCCCTTTTTTTCTTTCTTTTTTTCTTTTTCTTTTTTTCACCAGACCCCTACGACTCTTATCTTAACCGAACGTCACCTGGACTTTTTCAATCGAGATTTTCGCCAGCATCAAGTGGGTGGTCATCTGGACGACTTCGCACCCTGTCGCCAATTATTTGTTCCGATAACAAGCTTTTTATCATGTCCAGTTCTGGACAATAAACAGTTGTTGTTTTTTCCAAATGATATTTCCGAAAGATAGTTAATGGTTTATTCCTTCTCTTCCTTTTAACTTGTGGGTGGTCCAGTTGACATTTTTCTCGGTCAGTCAGCGACCTGATTAATATTATCTTTTAGCATTCTGTTTTGTAGGCCACTTGACCAATTTGAAATTTTCATTATTGCCATGGGCAGACGGTTATCTTTTATTCGCTCCGTCGTAATATAAATCAAATTAAATCCGACAGATCCGAGATCCTATTTTCTTCGCTAATGAAAATAAAATCTTTACCACTTTTCTTTGTTAGAAAAAATAACATCGCTCAGTGTCTTTTCGTGATAGCTGCCTATCACCTTAATCAATTCTCGCCTTTTTTTTTTCACGCAACCCTAAATAGTGTCACAATATTTATAAATCTACAATTCGTCTATGCTTTGAATATTGCTTGAAAATATGATTTGGTTCTCCAGTTATTGGTCCTGATCTGCCATATCGGCTTCAGTCACTCCCCCACAGCGTAAAGTAGCTTCACTGTGCCTCTACTGTAAATACTTTCATGCCAGTTGTTCTCATACATTTTCGGAATTCCGCTTATCAAACTTTATGAATTTAAGTGTAGTACTAGATTAGCGAAAGGTTTCATCATTCTACAATTGAAATGGCTAGATGGAACCGTATCTTCTATGTTAATAGTTTCTTCTTTTGCACTACTTACCTGTAGAACTCTCTTCAGGTTTCTGTTCCAATCAATTTTGATCTTCAAAAATGTAAATGCAATGTCAATCGGTATCTTCTTTTATTGTTCCCTCTCTTTAATAGCGTTTTTTTTTTCTTACAATCTCTCAAACTCAGTAACGTCTTGCGTCTTAATGCCGTCATTGCTTTGCATGGAGATGAAAGGATTAAAAATATACTGGTACACAGCTATTTTTCTGATAATAATCGTTTTCTCTAGAATATGACGATTCTAACAAAAATGCATCTTCAAATAACGTGGATCAGGTTGCGTGACCAGTACATATGGAAAATCATATTTTATATTAGAGGATTAATTAAAAAAAAAGTGATAAGAAGGTGATGTAATATAATCTTTATATATTGTTAAGAATTCTCTCCTATTTCTTTCTTTTTCCATTGCATCTTTATTTTCCTTCCGTTTTCCCGGCCATTCCTTCTCTCCTTCATTGCCTTCTTCAAAATTCACTTTTTCTTTATTAGTTACCGCCTCTCTGTTATTTTTATTTATTTATTTTGAATTGTATTCTTTCTTATGCTAGTCCCTTACTTTTAATACAATGTCTTCGCCTTTGCTCATATTAGTTTGAATAATAAGAGCGTACACATTCTTCATGCTGTAGTAACTCATAAAGACTAGTCGTAAACATCGTGATGACTCAGTATTCAATAAGAATAAATGTTCTTTTTTTCTCTCCTTTCAGATTTCTTTATTGTGCCTTACATCTCCTTATAGTTTTTTTTTTCATTGTTATCGCTCTATTTCTGATGTAGTGCAGTATAAGAGTTAGTAACGGTTTTGTACTCCTTAAGTCTCTCATCCTTGATATATATGAAAAAAAAAAAAAAAAAACTTTGCGCGCACAAAGATCAGTCTACGCACCTGTTGTCTACCAATGTTCTTTGCCGAAGTATCATTATATTCTCTATTTTAATCCGAACCCCTACGTGTCTTCACACGACTGTCGTTTCGAGCAAGTTATCCATCATGGCCGCTGCCTTTATTTAGCTATGATATTATCAAACTCCATTTCAGTGGGATGACTGTCTGTATGGTTTATTTTTGCCTTTGTAAATTTTCCCTTTTAATTCTTCGTTTTTATTTTAACATTTCTTTCTTGTTATTTTCATTTATTTCGTTTTTACTGCAATTTCTTTTCGTTTTTGTTTTGTTTTTAATTCACCCTTTGTACTCTCTCACTCTTTTCTTTTTCACTAGGAGACATGTTCTAAATTGAAGGAAAATTCAGATATAGATTGAAGAATTTAAAGGATGGATATAAATAACAGAAAATAATAATAATATAAAGCAAAGAAAAGTGAAAATAAACAAACTAATAATCATTCGTACGTCACGACCTTCAGAAATAAAAATAAACGCCGGTTTCAAAAACAAAACAAAAAAATTAGCACTGAAACAATAATTAAAACATAAATTATCCAATACTCCATATACCACAAAACCGCATACTTCCAGAGGACTTACAAAAACACTCCATGATATAAAAATTAATAATTATAAAATTCTATATATAAAAATGTATCGATAATGGGGAGGGAATGTACGTAGAAACAAACTAAAATATCAAAAATAATAAACAAAATAGAAGGATTATTGATGTTATTCGGACTCGTGAAATCCTCAAAAGAGGCGCTGTATTCTTCATTTAGACAAAATGAATATTGTTTTAAAGGCCATTTTTTTCATATTTTTTACTTTAATTCATCTGTTCCTCAGACATCTATCCTTCGAGTTACATTGTTTCTAATTTTCATCAATGACCTCCTCGGTATTAATTCTGATGACACAACTATTTACTCCTGTCTTAATAGTAAGAAAATTCAGATATTGATTGAAGGATTTAAAGTGTGAATGATAGAATCTGAAAAATAACAATATAAATAAAAGAAAAGAAAAAGAAAAAAATTAAGAAAAAATTCTGTGTACGTCACGACTTCCAGAAATAAAAAAATAATAACAATAACACTAAAACAATAAATAAAACACAAAGAATACATATTACATGAATAAAGACGTTGAAACATTCAATAGAACTGCTTGTTATTGTGTGTATTAGATTCCAGCAACAACTGATCAGATATATGCTAACAAAAAAGTTTCTTTTGTTACACTATGTTGCCGGCAGGTGTACACATTGAGAGATAAGAATGTGTATCTCCTGAAATCCCTACAACCAACATAGCAGACTCGGAATATGAGTCTACCTAAAAATTTAAACAAGGGGCCATATATATTTATACAAATATAAGATAATTTATTAACAATAAAGGGTTACGTATATAATAGAATATTATTCTGTTACTAAACAATGGGAATTAATGGAGAAAACATTTAAGCTAGTAAATTGTTTGTGTATGTATAGTTCGGTGTAGGAGAAAGTCCTAGAAAAATAAGTGAATGGTGCGTACGTACGAGTGTGTGTGTGTGTGTGTGTTGTTCATGCGTATCTCAGAAACGCGTCCTTCCGCGAGAAACTTACATGTTGACGTATATGCGGAAAATTGAGAAAAAGAGGACGAGAAAATATATCGGCGATTATTTATAGAACCGGAAAGCGTCCCCTAGTAGCGGTTTCGAAAGTTCAGGGGAGGTCACCTGACAACTATACGAAATGTAGACATTATCTTGATTTTAGCTATAAAGCCTGTCAACGACACAGGAAATCTTGATTTTAAGAAGAGTTTAAAAAGAACATAATTCTTACAAATCTATTAAATCTGTAATAATGACGAGTAACACCCGTAAAAAATTTCAAGATTTCCTATTTGAATTTTGTGATAAATCTTAAGTGTTAAGTTAATGTTTCAATAAGCTCTCTGTGATTTCCACATCAATAAAATACACGTCGAATGCACCTTATTGCATTGTTAAATATTTGGTCTTATTGAATGTGGCAAGATATTGCAATAACAATCATATAACTGAATGCAGTATATGATTCAAAGCAGTAAAGACGTACCGTCTTTACTGCTTTGAAAAATATACTGAATGAAATAATTCAAAGTTGAAAAGGTTTCCCAATTCACTGAAGCATACGTTAAACGTATGAGAGTAAGTTCCCTATCTTCCCCATCTTTCATTCTTTTGATAGGCTTTGTCTAAAACCGAACAACGCTGTTGCTATATATGTTGTCTATTTTTGTGAGGAGGGGATATGCAATCCTTGCAATCAAACAGCATATGACCCATTGTTTATCTGAGATAATAGCAGGACGTAATGTACATGCCACATTGGAACAAAAGAAAAAGATTATTATTAATAATAATAATGCTCTTGGAGGAACACAATAACGCAGTGAAAAATCCTTGGATGTCCCAGCTAAATACAAAAAAAAATGTCTTGATAAGTACAACCCGTACTCTAAGAACTTTGTACATGGAAGACAGAAAAACAAATAATGATATGTAGCCATAACAACTCACCCTGCCCGCCTTAAGTCTACCCCCAGACTTCGTAGGTAGCTTGAGCATAGCAGAAATCGAAATTATTATTAATAATAATCATAATAATAATAGCGCAAAATGCAGTTTCTGTGATAAATATCCAGAAACAATTGATAATCTTGTATCAGGTTGCACGGTATTGGCACCTACTGAATATAAAACCGGGATGACAGCATGGGCCAATATCTGCACTTGAAAAATCTGTAACCTCTACGGAAAGGAAATTGAAAGAAATTGGTATGAACACCACCCAGACCCGGTTAGGGAGATAAAACTTGTAACAATTTTATGAGACTACACAATGTACACAGACAAATCAATCAAAGCTTATCACCCATACATCGTTATTAGAAACAATAAACAAAAACGTTGCCTCCTTATTGACATGGCAGTTCTGCAGACTGCAATATATCTTTGAAGATCTTCAAAAAGCCATCTAAATACAGTGACCTTGAAATCGAAATCTCAAAAATGTGGCACATGAGATCATCAACAATCCCTGTTGTAGTTGGAGCCCTTGGATTGATTGTAAGTGATTGTATTAGACTCATTGAAGGGATTCCTGGTAACCCATGCCTTAAAGAAATACAACAATTTTCTAACGGGTACAGCCCACGAAGGGCTTTATCTATGCAATTTTTTTTCTCTCAGTGGAAAATGTCATGATGACATTTCTGACCTTAGGTCTTTGTTCTGGAACCGGAAAGAAATGAGTACACATCAGAAAACAAATGATGAATAATAATAATTATAATAATAATAATAATAATAAGAAGAAGAAGAAGAAGAAGAAGAAGAAGAAGAAGACCTTGAAACAGAAATCTCGAAAATGTGGCATATGGGAACATCAACAATCCCTGTTGTAGTTGGAGCCCTAGGACTGGTTGGAAAAGATTGCAGTAGACTACTTGAAGGGATTCCTGGAAGTCCATGCCTCAAGGAGATACAAAAAATTGTTCTGACAAGTACAGCCCACACTTTACGAAGGGCTTTTTCTATGTAATATTTTTTTTTTTTTTTTTTTTTTTTTGTCTGTGGAAAGTGTCATGATGCCATTTCTAACCTTAGGTCCCTGGGCGGGACCCGGAAAGAAATGTGTAAACGCCAGAAATCAAAGAAAATAATAATAATAATAATAATAATAATAATAATAATAATAATAATAATAATAATAATGTTATCATTCTTGTTTCACATAACCAATGCTTGCTAACTAGAAATTATCAAGTACACATATATAAAAATTGTGTTGACCCTAAATGCAGATTCTGTGATAAATATCCAGAAACAATTGACCATCTTGTATAAAGTTGGCCTCCATTGAATAAAAAAAAACTCGGCATGTCAGAGTGTGTCAATAACTGCACTGGAAAATATGCAATTTTTACGGGAAGTAAACTGCAAGAAACTGGTATGAACCTCACCCAGACTCAGTTACAGAAATAGGACCTGTAACAATTTTATGAGACTTTACAAGACACACAGACAGAACAATCGGTCCAGACATCGTTATCAAAGGCAATAAAAACAGAATGTGCTTTCTTATTGACATGATAGCCACTGCTGATTATAATTTATCTTTGAAGATCTTTAAAAAAACTATCAAAATACAAGGATACTGAAGTGGAAATATAAAAAAAAATGTGACGCAAGGAGACATCAATAATTCCAGTTTTGGTTGGAACTGTTGGATTAATTGGAAAAGGTTCCGATAGATTCAGTGAAGGGATTTCTGGTAGCACATGCCTTAAAGAAATATAAAAATCGTACTCTTAAGTACAGCACACAGATTACAAAGAGATTCATCTGTGTATATTTTATTTTGTATATATTGTGTGATCTTTGCAAATTTTTTTCTTTTTAAATGAGCCGTGGAAAATGTCATGGAGGCATTTCTGACCTTAGGATTCTCGTTGAGACCCGGAAGGAAATGTGAATACAACAGATATGAAAAGGAAATAATAATAATAATAATAATAATAATAATAATAATAATAATAATAATAATAATAATAATGCCAGTCATGGCTCTTATGCTACTGGTCTAAATTGATGTAAATTCTGTATATGTTTTGTTTAATTACGATCCCAAATCCAATCCAAAAGCAGGGACTCCTCACTCCTGTTGGAGGAACACCTCCTGATTGACGTTCGCCACTTCCTAACTCTGACCTTACTCGGTCATGTGGGGCCGAGGTATCGGGATCAGTCTTTTGTCTTCTCACACAGACAAAACGGAATGTTCCCTTATTTATGAGGTATTCGTAGAAGATGCTAAACATCTCTTTCTTTTTTCAATGGAACCAAGCATCGTCTTTGGTATGTTTTTCGTCTATTAACGCGATCAAATCGGAATAGCGCAGTATCTATGAGATATTGGCAGGACGTAATGGTCATGCAAACTAAAAATTCCAATGAAGAAGCATAATTATCATATGATATTTATATGATATTCTTTTTTATTAATATTTTATTTTCGATGCCTGAAAAAAAAAGATAATCAATTTCTGGTTTTAATTGATTTTAAAATCAAATAATTCTCTTAAAAAACCTAGTAAGTTATGCCTATCACTCATTATCGTAAATAAGCATAATATGTAACATCAGAAAAAGAAAGATTAAATTTCTAGGATATATAAGAAGGAAAGAGGACTTGGAAAATTTGATACTCACAGGACATATTGAAGGCGAGATGTACTGAAAACAGCACATAGCATATTTAGTGAGATTGAGTAAATGGATGAAGAACAAGAGATAACAAAAGAAAAAATATTAAGAAGATAAAAGGACTGGAAATTGTGGAGAAACATGGTCGTTTACGTCCTGGGGGGACACGGCACAAAGAAGAACAAGAATAAGATGTAGAAGAAAGAATTCGGATATTCTATTGTCTGTTCTTAAACATATTTTAATTTTTTTAAACCAATTTATGCTTCCCAAAGTACGAATTGATTCAACCGAAGAGATATTCGCCCGTTTTTCTGATCTGAGCTCTGAGCAAGAATAATTTTTCGCCTATTTCACCGACATGATATTAAACGTCTTTCAAAGCATCTGTCACAGACAGATTTTGTACGCAGTTCATTTTCTTTAAGAAAAAGATTATAAAAAATTGACAATTGGCAATGCTTTACAAAAAGAGAAAAAAAAAATTTAAATTATTTTTTAAAAGAACGTTTGTCACGGGAACACAAATTCTTTGATTAAAAAAAAGAAAAAAAAAAAAAAAAAAAAAACGCCAGGCATGAATTATCTTTTCCCAAGGTATATTATCTTTATGTAAAAGAACACAATTCGGAACACTTAATATTAGAATAAAAGAATAAATAAAACACGGGACCGAACATTGACAGCAAGTAAGAAAAGAATATAAGAGCACGCTACGGGACATTGATGGCGAGAAAGAAAGTTATAAAAAAATAATAATAACCAACCACTTCTTACAAAAATAGAAGATTACAATATCACAGACTTATTAGGGGCATGAAGCATAAAATAATATCATTCTGAACATTTATGGTGGGAAAAAAAAGGTATAAAAGGATATTATACCAAACACTTATTATGGTTTGATTTTTACGGTTTATCAACCCTTCGTGCGGTATTTAAAGCCAAATATTATCTTGGATTGTAAGAATAAGAATTGTACGAGATGTGATTATTGCATTAAAAATATAACAATGATTCTTCTCAATAAAAGTCCTACTATTAAACCCATTCCTGGGGGGAGGAAATAGATTCATACTGTTCTCAAACAATTTGTTTGTAAGTGAATGTAATGTACACGACCAGAGTTCGAACTTGCTATTAATTACACCACCGTCCCAACCTCATTTATTACGGGAATTAATTAAAAAAACACGATACGGAACATTTCTAGCGGGAATAATAACATTATATAATACGCCGCATACACTGATATATATATATATATATATATATATATATATATATATATATATATATATATATATATATATACATATATATATATATATTTATATATATATTTATATATATATATATTTATATATATATATATATATATATATATATTTATATATATATATATATATATATATATATATATATATATATATATCAAGTGGCCTGACGATTGCGTCTAGCATGAAACGGACTGTCGCCTCTAAGTATTGACTTCTATGCTCACTTTTATATTTACACACGCTCTGTCTCTGATATTGAGCACTTTATTCCATAAATATAGCACATCTTAAGACTATATTTCTTCATATATATATATATATATATATATATGATATTGATGGTATTGAGTCCTTTCTCATGAAATCACAATTACGCTGGACAGGTCATGTGTTACGTATGCAAGACAACAGAATTCCAAAAATGCTCATGTATGCTCAACTTAACAATGGTCATCGAAACGTGGGTTGGCCTTTGCTTAGGTACAGGGACAAGCTGAAAAGTAACCTCGTAGCTGCGAATATAAATCACACTACCTTTGAGAACATCGTAATTGATCGTAATGAATGGAAGACTACATGCTACAATGGCATCAAGAACAAGGCAGCATCAAACATTGTCAAGGTTCGTTAAACTAGGGAAAGGAATAAAATATCTGCTGCTGTTCCAGCCATATACTCCAAGAATCCACACTCTTGCACAATCTGTGGACTTCTTTGCAAATCACTAGCAGGACTGAAATGTCACTTGCGACTTACACACAAGGTTAAATAAACAGAGTTGTCGGAACCTCATACGTCGAAACCGACGGGAGAGTCCATCATAGATAGATAGATAGATAGATACATTTTTTGTGTGTGTAACAACTGAGGGGCAGTTTGCATAATAACGATGATCCACTCGACGCTGTGCTAACTTGGTCCCGTTGAAGCGTATTGATATCGCCATCAGGGTTCGGATAGATAATATGCCACATAATTTTGGTTGTAAATATGTAACATTTATGAGGATAATATACGGATATCTTTCCTTAGGTGTTTATAAATTGTACACTCTTCAATTATTAACGTTAACAACTATTTTAAATTACAAAATTGTAAGTGAAATAATCGAAAAGTATAGCTGGCCACTCGTATTCAAGGATACCCGTCTACTAGGGGGGGGGTAACAAATCCCTATTGCTGACGCTTGCTCAGGTGCATTTATGTATATTCAACACCCACAGTGCCTAACTGTGTTTTATACTGCATCTATGCTGAGCAGACCTTAGTTACAGTTTCTGCAAAAGAGCGTGTTATCTATCGTGATCAACATTTTAAACAAGGCCAGCACGCTCAACTCCTAGGCCACGAGACTTTTGACTTCGTGTTAGCACAGCTATCGATGGCAAGCAAGTGTTCCGTCTACCCAATTTCACTCACAAGGTATAGTTTTCAGGCTCTTTTCCAAAAGTGCCGCACGATGGGATCGATCCCTCCAGTCCGATAACATCAGGAAGTCTCTTTCCTGACAAATCGACCACGGTGTAATTCGAACCCGGGTCTCATTATCCGAATGCGAACGTTCTAACCATTCGGTCATAATATAATTCATATTACTTTCATAAGACATTCCTTCTTACCGTCAATTTTAACGGGGCAAGTATACTAGTAATATCATTCAAATTCACTGAAATCTTTTCAACAGCTCATTCGGACTGGGGTAGATTTAGGTTGCTCACGGTGGTAATGAATCGTTAATAGCTTGGGATTAAATAGGTCAAGCCAGTGTTGATCTCCGAGAGCTAGGTCAGTAGAAAGATTAAACTTGGGCGACCAGAGCTCTCCACAACTTCCTGTCTTTTGTTAAACTAAAATATATTTGATGCTAGATCATTCTTTATTAAGGTTCGGACATTCATTCAAACCAATTTGTTAAATAGATATTAACTAATTTGCCATGATTTGCCAGATTTGAATATTTCTAGTGAGTGTTAAATTATCCAAGCTCTCTTTCCTCATTATGTATCCCAGAAGCCTCAGGTGTCTCATGCTCGTTGTAGGTGTAAGTTTCCTTTGATTCATTTTTTCTTTAAAACTTACACTTTGCTCGCGCGTTCAGTCGCGCGTATTGTTGCCAACCGTTGCTATATGCGTTTCTATAAAACAAGTCGAGTGGGCCAAGTTATCATCAAACAGAACTTTGAGACACGCCTTTGCTGTAAATGTTAAGAATTGTTATGAAATGTACTCTGATCAATTTGATGACCTTAAAACTTGATACAACAACCTTATATCATCTACAGAAGAAATCGAACTCTCAAAACTGCTAAGGCGGGAAAAGTTACAGCACATCCATATAGGGTTGGACATTGGGGTCTGGAGACAACGATACAAGGACTGAACAGTGTGGAAAGGAATTGTCAATGGAGTTCCGACCAACCACAAGGAGGTGGAAGAATGATGATGTCGTTTCAAGTGTCTTCTTTATCTGTGAACAAATTGATTCGCTGTCACTGACAAATACGAGACGACATATTAGCAATACAGCAGACATTTTTGTTTCTAACGAATTTTTCCTACCCTATCAGTATTTTGCTAAGTTTCAGGAACAAATCGTCACTTTCCGATTTTTAATATGATTTTTCCCTCTTCCTAATGGCATCAGCTCTCTTGATAATTATTCTGATGACAACTATTTGCTCATGTCTAGAAAATCTGATAAGTTCGATAAGATCAAATTGAGGACTGATGTGAAAAACGACCTTCAGTCGTTAACTGAGGCAAAGAATGGCTTGATAATTTTAAAGTTTCCAAAACTAAACTGCTCTTTATTAATCATATGAAAGACCCCTTTCTGAGTTTCATTAGCATGGCTGATGCTAACCTCCAATTGTTGTGCCTTCTCGGACTACCGACCTCGGCTGACATAAAATGGAAAGATTATATTAAATCTATTGCTAAGTAAGCTTCTAAGAATGTTAGTCCACTGTGTCGTACGAGACAATTTTTATCTCCAGAATCTAGATATTTATGCCTACCATCCTTCCATGCTTAGAACATTGCTGCCATATAAGGTCCAGTCCTCCTTCTCTCTCTCTTCTCTCCCTCTCTCTCTCTCTCTCTCTCTCTCTCTCTCTCTCTCTATATATATATATATATATATATATATATGTATATGTATATATTTATATATATATTAAGATCCTTGATAAAATCCAAAGAAGAATCAGCAATATTATTGGTACTGATCTAGCGGCTAGGCTTCAGTCACTTTCCCGCCGCCATAATGTTTCTTCTTTTTTACCTATTATATGGTAGTTGTTCGGATGAGCTCTTCGCTATGGTACCTAAACTTTATGAATTTAAGCGCAGTACTTGTGTGGCGTCGATATCTCACCAATTTACAGCTAAGCTGGCTAGATGTAACTGTACATTCTGTATTAATAGTTTCTCGCACTTCTCGCTTGTGGAACTCACTTCCAGCTCCATGCTTTTCAAGCGAACTATAATCTCCAAAACCTCAAATGCAATGTCAATCGCCATCTACCGTCCTCCTGAGTACACTTCCTGTGTTCTTGCTCTTTAATAATGTTTCTGTTTTCGAATTCTTTCACATCCAGTAATCCCTTATATCTTG
This sequence comes from Acanthosepion lycidas, assembly GCA_963932145.1. Classification (NCBI taxonomy): domain Eukaryota; kingdom Metazoa; phylum Mollusca; class Cephalopoda; order Sepiida; family Sepiidae; genus Acanthosepion; species Acanthosepion lycidas. The sequence goes on from OZ010590.1 coordinate 93,015,516, forward strand.
GTGGCTTAACTACATTGCGTCAGGTGAAATCGCTTTAAAAAAAAAAGAAAAAATTCATAGTTTCCTAAAAAGTTCCTTACTAAAAAGTTCTCAACCTATTATTCTCAGCGTTCGTCCATACATCTTGTTTTAAGTCCCTGCTTTACCACAAGGAAGATTTTTCTCGCCTGAGTCCATCCTTCAAATCTACAAATATATGTCATATATAGTCTGGTGCCCCCGCTTGTTCATCTTGAGGTTCCCGACAAAATCCAGTGATGGATATGCAATGTGATACGTCCTGATCTGGCATTTCGTCTACAGTCACTGTCTCACAGACGTGCTGTGGCTTTCCTCTGTCGGTTCGAAAATTATTTTCATGGCAACTGCTCTGACGAACTACTTTCAATGGTTCCCAAAATGCATGAATTTAAGGAAGATTTTTCTTGTCTGAATCCAACCTTCAAATCTATAGATATATGTCAAATATGGTCTGGTGCCCCCGCTTGTTCATCTTGAGGTTCCCGACAAAATTCAGAGATGGATATGCAATGTGATAGGTCCTGATCTGGCATTTCGTCTACAGTCACTTTCTCACAGACGTCTGTTCGAAAAGTATTTTCATGGAAACTGCTCTGACGAACTACTTTCACTGGTTCCCAAAATGCATGAATTTAACCGTGGAAAATAGGTTGGCATTTAGGTCCCACCCTTTCGCTGTCGAAACGATTAAATGTAATCGTCTCTTCTACTCGCACTTCACGTCAGTGGAACTCCCTTCCTCTTACTTGCTTCCCTGATAGCTATAGTCTTCAAATATTTAAATGTAATGTCAATCAACATCTTCTGATACCTTGTTCCTAATCCCCGTCCTTTTCGTCATCCTTTTCACAAATACCCTCTTTATTCGTCAACTGATACAGATGTCCCTCAATTGATAGAAATATCCGTTAGCCAATACAAATGTCCGTCAATTGATAGAAATATCCGCCAAGCAATACAAATGTCCGTCAATTGATAGAACTGTCCGTCAACCGATACAAATGTCCGTCAATTGATAGAAATGTCCGTCAACTGATAGGGGTAACATCGAGGATTTTTAAATAAAAGATTATATGAACGTAAACGATATTTTGGATAAAACAACACAATCAAGAAATTAGTCAATCATCATAGTGTGTTTTGTTATAATTTCCAATTGAAGAATTCAGGTTATTATAAAGAGAAAGTCATTTATGAAGGTGAAAATGTATTGAAAGTAACCTTCCATAGTAAATTTACGTCCAGGATCATACGACATATAACATAAACGAGATATCTCACAACACTTTTGCTAATGTGGAATAATTAAAGAGAATAGAAAACACGAAACAACAAAGAAAGAAAGAAAGGGATAGTAGAGGAGACGGTAATGTTCTCATTCGTTTAACGTCTGCTTCAGAGAAATGAAAAACAACTTATCCTTTTTTTTCATTTTTTATCTTTTTACTTCTTCAAATACTGACCTACATTTATACTTAAGGTGTTTTTTTAAAAGTATTTTGTTAAAGATGTTAAGCTCAAATATTTAACGATACAATAAGGGAATTTTATCCATGGTTGTTTTAAAGTCGTTAATATCTCAAGAAGCTTATTCAATCATTCATTTAAGAACAATGACTCATCCAGATATTGAAGCAGAAAACTGGGAAATGGCTACTGGCAGTTCTACTTATTATTATTACATGTACCACGCGAAGAGGAAAAAGATTAAAATTTACATAAAACCAGAAAAGAAAATTACATATATTCTTGACAAAAGGAAGCACACGATCCTACCTTACAATCTCAGTAATGATTTTAATTAGAAACAGACTGCTTGAATTGAATTAAAATTTTGTTACAGCTACTTCCAAATAATATAGATTTGTTTATAACAAAATCTGAGGCAGTAATTAACAGTAAAAACTACACCAAATTTCTTTAAGTTCTTTTTATTTGATTTGATTTGTTTGTTTGACGGTTTTACAAGTTCAAATAATAAATAGAACAAGAACTTGTAAAATCTGGGATGACCCATGCCCTTTATGTCTACATGAAAAACTACACATTATTAAGTTTCTAAATAATGAAACTTTATTAAACCATAGACACGAGTTAACAGATTTTTGCCGACATCAAAAATTTTTCGCATTAAGTAATTAGCATAAAAAAAACAAAATAAATTTCATAGTCTAATAAAAGGTTTAAACTATGAAATTTATTTTAAGCTTAACCCAATCACAAGATAGGAAAAACCCTTTTCTGAAGTTGTCAAAAAAACAAATAGTAGTTCAGTGCGACGCGTTTAAGTATGAAACAGCCCTTTAGGGGGGAAAATAGATAAATAAATAAATAAAATAAAACAAAACTCTCTTAACGACATATTATGGCGCCAAAAGTAATCTTTCGCTTTGACTGAGCAGACGATGTCCGCACATGAATGCCATCATTCGCTTTGAAATGGATACCCCACCCTACCTCGACTTGACCTCTTTCCGAAGGTGACTGATATGTGGATAAAAATTATCTCTTAGACCCCTTAACAAAATGGCTGCCCCAGCCGTTTCCATAGTAATTAATTTTACGAATGAACATGCTTATAAAGATGCGTAAATTTCAAGATTGGTTATTCCTAAATTTTCGCTTGAGAATGAAACAGGGCTTGATACTTTAACTCATTTTAATTTTAATAATTATATTGAGGTTTTCAGCTCTCGTTTTTGAAACATGAGAACTGTTATGTAGCGAAGGAAACATATTTTTAAAAATAATTATATATATATATATATATATATATATATATATATATAGAGAGAGAGAGAGAGAGAGAGAATTTGTAGCAGATTCTTCTCGAGATAAAATGTGTTAATTAGAACTCCTTTGATTATGAAAACTTTATTCTTTGATTGCGAAATGCTTGCAATTCTCTCCTTTTGTGATAAACAACATCCCACAAACACCGCAACTCGACCCGGTAGTACTCTTTGTTTCCCGTTTCACAAGATGGAACATACTCTTGTTGAACAATGTCCTTACAGTCAAAGAAAACTGTCAATATGAGATGTTTTTAAAAGCCAACTTTTTTAGATGTTACTTTCTTTTCTTTACAGGTATTAACTTTCACGATAAACATTACTTCTTGAGCATATTAAACGGAATACCAAATACTCTTGGAAAGAGGAATACATTTCTCTGATTTCAAGGTGAGTGCTTTTATTAATCTTTTCTAATAATTTCTAAACGTTCGTATTTGTCTTGAACCCAACGCTATTTACAAGTTGGCTTAAAAAATATGGATGTGACGTGAGTGAAAACGCCACCTCCATGTTGCAAATGAAATCTGCCCATTTGTTCATGATGAGATAACGTGCAGAGAAAAAGTCGTCGAAAGTACAAAAGAATTTCTTAATGTAATAGTTATTTTTTTCATGGCTCAATTTGGTCGAAATCTAACAGGGATCTTGATTAAGCTATCTCTACCACAGAGTCAGGGTCATGCACAGTTTTAAATCTGGTGTTGTCTTCCTAAACTGATTGCGAGCCACAGTTAGAGAACAAAAGTTTACACTACTATTTAACTCAATGCTCTCGTGGGTGAGGAATGAAATCATAAATTTCATAAATGTGCGTGAGTGAATCCAAGAAATTTGACTGGATTTCAAAATTTGCTCTCCGATTTATCAGACCGAAAAAGTTTGTTTTTTCTTTATTTTCAGTGTTTATTCCTATTTAATTTTTTTCTTTTTTTCTTTCGGTCTTTGATTTCTTTTCCTTCTTACATTTTTCCTTCTTCGTTCTTTCTTTATTTTTCTTTCTTTATTTCACAATTTCCATTTTTGAGTATTTTTTCTTACATTCTTTGATTTTCCCTTTTTCTTTCTTTCTTTCTTTTCTTTTCGTATCTTTCTTTCGTTCTTTCTTTCTTTTCTTTCTTTTCTTTCTTTCTTTCACAATTTCAATTTTTGAGTATTTTTTCTTAAATTTTTTCCCTCTTTCTTTCTTTTCTTTTCTTTCTTTTTTCTTTCTTCCTTTCGTTCTTTCTTTCTTTTCTTTTCTTTTCTTTCTTTCTTTCTTTTCTTTCTTTTCTTTCATTCTTTTCTTTCTTTCTTTCTTTCACAATTTCCATTTTTGAGTATTTTTTCTTGCATTCTTTGATTTTCCTTCTTTCTTTCTTTCTTTTCTTTTTTCTTTCTTTCTTTCTTTCTTTCTTTCTTTCACAATTTCCATTTTTGAGTATTTTTTCTTACATTCTTTGATTTTCCCTCTTTCTTTCTTTCTTTCTTTCTTTCTTTTCTTTCTTTCTTTCTTTCTTTCTTTTCTTTTTATTTCTTTCTTTCTTTCTTTCTTTCTTTCTTTCACAATTTCCATTTTTGAGTATTTTTCTTACATTCTTTGATTTTCCTTCTTTCTTTCTTTCTTTCTTTCTTTTCTTTCTTTTCTTATTTCTTTCTTTCTTTCTTTCTTTCACAATTTGTATTTTTTCTTACATTCTTTGATTTTCCCTCTTTCTAAAACTGATGAGTCCGTATACATTGACAGGAGGTGGTATATATATATATATATATATATATATATATATATATATATATATATATATATATATTATGACGTAAATGCAGATATGATGTAAATGTATCTATTACGAAATTGTAGATATAAGGAAGTAGATGTATATTTGGAGGTGAATTTAAATATTAGGAGATAAATGTTAATCTAAGCACGTAATTGTAGATATGAGGATTTAGATCTATGTAGTAGCGGGTAATTATAGGCATGAGAAAGTAAATGTAGAAATTAGGAGTTCAGCTTATTAATGATGACTTATATACATCCTTGAGTAAATTAATTAAAACAACCATTTTAGTTTCCTTTCTTGTCTGCGATGGACGTTACTCCAAAGACACGTACAAAATGGTAACGCTGCACAATCACACTGGCAAGCCTTACTAGTGAGCAAATCAAAGTATTATAGAGTCCGCCGGAAAATATCTTGATTTATATCCAATCGAGAATCTGTGGTCAATCTTCGTGTAATGGACATGCGAAGTATTAAAATGTACACTGGAGCATGTCTAATTGAACAATTACGAAAAAAATTAAATAACCACAGAATTATTCGTTTTGTTTCAATTAATTTGCACAAGACCATATATATATATATATATATACACACACACACACACACACACACATATATATATATATATATATATATATATATATATATATATATATATATATATATATATATATATACCCAAGTATGGGATTGGTGTATACGGAATAAATTCCAATAACCAACAATTACTATTCTTAAAAGAGTGCTCAATACAGAGTAGAGCAAATATAATTATTTATTTAAAAATTATAACATAAATATGTTATAAAATCACTACAAAAATAGTAGTGATTTTATAACATATTTATGTTATAATTTTTAAATAAATAATCATATATATATATATATATATATATATATATATATGAAGACGCAAATGTAGATATTAGTTTGGTGCAATAATAATGTCGTTTTCTCACATATGTTACTATGTGAGAAAACGATATTATTTTGGCACCAACCTAATATTAGGAATATCTACAAATTCTTGATCATATCAACATTTAATATGCAGACGTAATAGTAATATTAAGACGTAAATATAGTTATGAGAACCTAATTATAGATATTAGGACGCAAATATATTTGCCAGCGCGTAAATGTGGATATGAAAACGTAAATGCAGATATTTGGACGTAAATGTAGCTATTAGGATATGATTGTAGATCTGAGGACATAAATATCTATATTATGACATAATTTTAGATTTGAGGCTGAAAAGTAAATATAGATATTACTACGTTGATGTTAATATTAAAACATAATTGGAGATATGAGGCCGTAAATGTAGATTTTAGGACGTAATTGTTGATATGAGGACCTAAATGTTGACATTATGACGTAATTGTTACGTATGACGTAAACATACATACATACATATATATATATATATATATATATATATATATATATATATATATATATATATATATATATATTAGAAGGAGAATTTAGATATCAGCTATATTGATTTGAGGATGTAATTGTAGATTTGTGGACGTAAATGTCTGTATATATATATATATATATATATATATATATATATATATATATATATATATATGTATATATATAGACACGTAACCAGACTAGACGATGTCATCTTCCGCTTTAAATTTAGACACCCTAACTTGACGTCTTTGAATGTAACTGAGATATTGATACAAATTATTAACCCTTACGCCCCTTTTCTTTAAATAATTGCTCTAGCCGTTACCATAGTAATTTTAATTTTAATAATGAATATGCTTATAAAACGCGTAAATTTCAGGAATTAGTTATTTCCAAAAAAGTTAGGAGTGAATGTGTTGTTTTGGTGATAGGACTATTGTTGGTATGTTTGGGTCCGTGTCTGTGAATAGCTAAGTTTAGAATTAAGACAGAAGAAGACCGTTCTTCTCCAAACCCCTTTTTGGCCTTGTGCCACATTTGTACAGTGGTACAAATAAATAACTATTCCAAAAAAAATTTCGCTTGAAGATGGAACAGAGGTTGGTACTTTAATCCAATTTAATTCAAATAATTATATTGAAGTTTTCGGCTCTTGTTTTGAAACATGAGAACTCTTATGTAGCGTTGGAGTCATATTTTTAAATAAATAATTATATATATATATATATATATATATATATATATATATATATATATATATATATATATATATAATTAATTAAGTTATAAGGAACTTGGTAAACCGAATTGGTAAATCCAAAGAGGATGAAATCCTGAGAGCTCAATGTTAGGACAGAGCTAATATGTAATGAAAAACAAATCACTTTAATGTACCATTACGATAATTTATTTCACTTAGGTGAAATAAATTATCGTAATGGTACATTAAAGTGATTTGTTTTTCATTACAACTTTTATATATATATATATATATATATATATATATATAGTAAGGTAATGAAGGGCTTCGTAATCTGTCTGGATAGTTCCAAAGAGGATGTGATCCAGCGAGCTCAATGTAACACCAGAACAAAAATTAATTGAATAATTAAGAAACAGACAACTTGTTTCCATGACTATAATTTATATCCCCAGCAAATATATTTTTCCTGGTTCGTCTGGTCAGAGCTATTGTTACAACAGAATTTGTTTCCTTTTATTTTATTACAATTTTTTCAGAGATAGTTTTACATTGATATAAGGTGATATATAAGGTGATCCATTGAGGATTAATTGTAGATAGGTCGTAACTGTCGAAATGTGGTCATAATCGTACATCTGAGATCCTAAATGTACATATTAGGAGGTGAATGCAGATATGAAGAATTAAATACGAATAAGAGAACGTAATTATTTATATGAGGACGTCAAAGTAGATATGTGCATGTAGTAGTAGATATGAGGATATACATGAAGATAAATGTACGTAACTGTATATAAGTAAATATAGATATACGGACGCAATTGTAGATATGAGGATGTCAATGATATTGTGAATATCTACAAGTAAGTCATCATATCTACATTTAATGTGATGACTTAATTGTAGATATTAGGACGTAAATGTACATATGAGAACATCTTTATAGATATTAGGACATATATGTAGATATTAGAACCTAAATGTACATATCAGTACCTATTTATAGATATGAGGACATATATGTAGATATTAAGACGTAAATGTACATATGAGTACCTATTTATAGATATTAGGGCATATATGTAGATATTAGGACCTAAATGTACAAATGAGTACCCATTTATAGATACGAGGGCATATATATAGATATTAGGACCTTCTTCAGGTGGTTGGAATGTCGAACTGAACACTTTATTTCGCTCACTGATTGAAACCGGGTATTGAACTCACACTCTTTGTGTCCTGTCACTGGATCTAACTAACGCCTTTATCCACTGTACCATGTGTCCTTGAGTCAGTGGAGAACTTGGAGAGGGGAATTGACAGGTGATAACTGACAACTGACATCCATTAAACATGGCACGAGGAACTAGAACAGTCTACCCCAGTGAGCGAAATAAAGTGTTCAGTTCGACATTCCAACCAGCTGAAGAAGCCCAGGGTGTACAACAGCCGAAATGTTGTAATAAATATGACGACACAAGATGAGGACAATAGTCCGAATAATGTAAATAGTGTAGGTCGTAATTGTTGAAATGAGGACATAATTGCAGATATTCTATGAGGACGGGAGTGTAAATTTGAATATGATGGCGTAAATGTAGATGTGTGGACGAACCTACAGACATTAAGAAGTACATGTGAATGTAAGTGCATAATTGTATTTATGTAGAAGGACGGGGTGGAGGCTTTCTCCTCCCGTTGCTGTTTTTTCAAACTCTGCCTCCGGCCGTAGAGGAACCCAGACGAGTCTATGGCGAAGGACAGACTCTCGTTTATGGAGGTAGACAATCCTGTTTACATATATAAGGGGTCTACGAGCAGTGTAAGGAACTCCCAACGTTAAAAACTGGACATTTGTCACATCTTGTCTTTTAGGGAGGTTGGTAAATAGAGAAGGAAATGTAGACAATTGAAAATTAATGATGACGGATTTGTCGATGTGAAAGGGTAATTGGAGCTATGCTGGCATAATATTAGGATTTAATTGTTATGACATGGCACTCGTTATTTATTTTTAAAATAATTAAGTTGAATTAAATATTTCAAATATTGACATTTAATATAAATCCCCAACTTAAATAATTTAATAATTTATTTTATTCTTTATTCTCTTTCTCAAAATTCTATTTATTAAAAATACGACCTTGACCGCTTTTAAATTGAGTCAAAGGTCGAATTGTCAATTTCATATGAACCGTTCAACTACTTTTAAATTTATATCCAACGTTCAACGGTAACGTGCGTCACCACACTAACTGATCAGAAAGATTATAGCCGTTGTATTGTGAAGACGTAACATAAGTGTTTTATATTAGGAGGTAAGTATAGATATGTCGACGTAAATGTAGTCATTAGGACGTAAATGTAGATATGTATAAGTAAATAGTGTCATTAGGACGTAATTATAGATATTTTAACGAAAAAGAGTTTTTAGGGACGTAAATGTAGATATGTGTACGTAAATATAGTCATTAGGATGTAAATGTAGATATGTGGACGTCAATGTAGATATTTGGACGTTAGTGTAGTCATTAGGACGTAAATGTAGATATATAGACGTAAGTTTTGATATATGGGAATAAATGTAGATATATAGACGTAAATTTAGATATATGGAGGTAAATATAGCTATTAGGACGTAAATGTAGATATGTGGACGTTATTGTAGTCATCACGACGTAAATGTTGATGTGTGGACAAAAATATATTCATTAGAACATAAATATGTCGATGTGAATGAGATATGTGGAGGTAAATGTAGCCATTAGGATGTAAATGTAGATTTGAAGACGTAAATATAGTCATTAGGACGTACGTATAGATATGGGAAGGAAATGTGGTCATTAGGAAGTAATTGTAGATATGTAGACGAAAATGTAATCTTTTAGACGTAAATATAGTCATTAGGACGTAAATATTTATATGTGGATGAAAATGAAGTCATTAGGACGTAAATGCACTCATTAGGACATAAATATAAATATGAGGACGTAAATATAGTCATTAGGACGTAATTATAGTCATTAGGACGTAAATGCAGAAATGTGGACGTTAATGTAATCATTAGGACGGAAATGTAGATATGTAGACGAAAATATTGTAATAAGGACGTAATTATAGATATGTGAACGAAAATGTAGTCATTAGAACGTAAATGCAGTCATTAGGACATAAATTTCGATATGTGGACGTAAATGTTGTCATAAGGACGTAAATCGAGATATGTGGACGTAAATGTTGTCATAAGGACGTAAATCGAGATATGTGGACGAAAATGTAGTCATTAGGACTTAAATATAGATATGTGAACGAAAATGTAGTCATTAGGACGTAAATGCAGTCATTAGGACATAAATTTCGATATGTGGACGTAAATGTAGTCATAAGGACGTAAATCGAGATATGTGGACGTAAATGTAGTCATAAGGACGTAAATCGAGATATGTGGACGAAAATGTAGTCATTATGACCTAAATTTAGATATATGAACATAAATGTAGTCATTAGGACGTAAATGTAAATATGTGGACGTATATGTAGATATATGGACGTAAATATAGGCATTAGGATGTCAATGTAGATATGTGGACGTTATTGTAGTCATTAGGACGTAGATGTAGAGATGTGGACGAAAATGTAGTCATTAGGATATAAATGTAGTCATTAGGACGTAAATGTTGATATGGTGACGAAAATATTGTCATTAGGACGAAAATGTAGTCATTAGGACGTAAATTTAGATATGTGAACTTAAATGTAGTCATGAGGACGTAAAATTAGACAATAGGAAGTAAATGTATATATGCGGACGTAAATGTAAACATTAGGACGTCAATGTAGATATGTGGATGTAAATGTAGATATGTGAACGTTATTGTAGTCATTAGTGCGTTACAGTAGATATGTGGTCGAAAATGTAATCATTAGGACGTAAATGTAGATTTGTGAATTTTCCAATTGTGTTCTATATCTATGATCTCAACCTGATCTCACAGAGTGTGTAATCTCCCTTCTCTATCCATATGTGGTCATCCAACCCTGATTTTTCCACTTCCTCTCGTGTTACTGTTTTCTGGTGTTCTTTAAGGGGGCGGCCTTTATATTTCTTTCCGAAGCTGCACGGGATAGCGGACACACAGACTTTAGTCATGTTCTCCTCTATGGGCGGGGGGCTTACTCGGCAGAGATACCTGCGAAGTGTCGTCAAGCTTTTGAAGGTTGTCCTGATGTTATATGGACCACAGATCGTTTGTATTTTCTCTGATAACTCCTTCACATCAGGCAGGCAGACTGTTTTCTGAGTGTTGTTGTCCTTATCTTGTACCCGCCTATCCCATGGCACGTGGAACTAGAACAGTCTACCCCAGTGAGCGAAATAAAGGGCTCAGTTCGACATTCCAACCAACTAAAGAAGGCCGTCGACGTTATTGTAATCATTACGACGTAAATATAGATATGTGGACGAAAATGTAGTCATTAGGACGTAAATGTAGTCAATACGTAAATATAGATATATGGACGGAAATTTACGTCATTAGGACGTAAATGGAAATATGTAGACATAAATGTAGCCATTAGGACGTAAATGTAGGTATGTGGACGCAAATGTAGTCATTAGAACGTAAATGTAGATTTGTGGACGTAAATGTAGAGATAGGAACGGAAAACATAGTCATTAGGATGTAAATTTAGATATATGGACGTAAATGTAGATATATTGAGTAATTGTAGTTATTAGGACATAAATGTATATATGTAGGCGTTAATGAGATATGTGGACGTAAATACAGTCATTAGGACATACATATAGATATGTGGATGTAAATGTAGTCATTAGGACGTAAATGTAGATATATGGACGTAAATTTAGTCATTAGGACGTAAAATGTAAATATGTGGACGTAAATGTAGATATGTGGACATTATTGTAGTCATTAGGACGTAACTGTAGTTATGTGGACGTAAATGAGATATGTGGACGTAAATGTAGTCATTAGGATGTAAATGTAGATATCTGGACGTAAATTTAGTCATTAGGACGTAAAATGTAAATATGTGGACGTAAATGTAGATATGTGTACATTATTGTAGTCATTAGGACGTAACTGTAGTTATGTGGACGTAAATGAGATATGTGGACGTAAATGTAGTCATTAGGATGTAAATGTAGATATGTTGACGTGAATGTTGATATATGGACGTCAATATTGTCATGAGGACGTAAATGCAGATATGTGGACTTAAATTGTAGTGATTAGGACGTAAATGTAGCCATAAAAACGAAAATGTAGATATGTGGACGAAAATGTATTCAATAGGACGTAAATGTTGATATGTGAACGTAAATGTATTCATTAGGACGTAAATGTAGATATGTAAACTTAAATGTAGTCATTATGATGTAAATGTAGGTATGTAGATATAAATATTGTCATTAAGACGTAAATGTAGTTATTTGTACCTAAATATATTCATTAGGACGTAAATGTAATTATTTGAACGTAAATGTTTTCATAAGGACGTAAGTGTACATATTCGACATAAATATAATCTTTCGGTCGTAATTGTAGATATTCAGACATAAATGTATTCATTATAATGCACACAAATTTAGTTATTAAGAACTCCATGCAATAAATGTAATTATTAGCACTTAAATGTAGAGATGTCAAAATTATAGATATGTGGACGTAAATATAGACATTAGGCCGTAAATATTGATGTGAAAAGCTAATTGTTGATATGTGGATATAAATTTCATGGTAGCGATAGCCAAATTGAAAATAAGATGGAAGAACTAAATCAGCATTCAAACAACGTACAGACTGTACAAATCGCTGGTAGTCCCCATTCTCTTATATGGATGTGAATCGTGAACACTGTTGGCAGATACAGAGAGAAGGATCCAAGTGTTTGAGAACAAATGCATGAGAAAACTCCTTGGCATCATCTACTGGGAAGAAAAGACCAATGAGTTTGTGCGGAAAAGGGTTGAAAGTTTTGTTGGCTACCAGAAACCTCTTCACGCCACTGTCAAATATGGCGTGATTTGGAAACATTACAAGGCACAACAGCTTGTGCAAGACCGTCACGGAAGACACCGTAGAAGGTGGACGTAAGAGAAGACGCTACCCCAAAAAACTGGTTGGACAATGTCAAAAAAAAAAAGAACGGGTATGACTATACTAGAGTTTATTCTGGTTACAATTAATAGACCTAAATGTAGTTAAGAAGACGTAAATGTAGATAAAAGTTCGTAATTATAGGTTTTAGGATGCAAATAAGAAGGTAAATGTGTAAACAAGCTTACCTATAGACTTAATATTTGTCTACAGTCTCAGGTATAAACCTGGCCAATTTTCAACTCTGAGCTCAAGTAGAAAACTAACTAATATTTAGCTATAGCCTCATGTATAAACCCGATCGATGTTTACATGTACACCTATAACAATGTTTCTCAAGGTTTTTAAGCAACGGCACACCTAGGAGCAAATGAAAATATCACAGCACACTTAGCAAAATCTTTAAAGGGTATACATATAAATGTTATAAAATAAGACCATTAATTTAGAAACAAATCACACACACACACACACACATACACACACAAATATGAACGGACTTTATTTCAATGTTCCTATTAAATTATTTGTGCGTCCTTGGTAAGACGATAAACTACATCTGCGCCCTAGGTAAGACGATAAACTACATCCAACAGCAAGGCCTCTGATCGAGAGGTTTTTAGAAGTGTGGAACCACTTCTTGATTGCTGGTGTTCCCAGATTCACCCTGAACTAGGGTGGTAGCAACTGTTAGGGTCCCAACTATAGGAAAACCTCCCCCCACCAAAAAAAAAAAAAAAAAAAAAAAAAACTGGAGTGAAAACATTTTGAAAGTGTAAAAATAGGTTTTAATACCAGCAATACATTTTTGCAAAAAATTATTACCAGAAATAAATTTTTGAGGAAAAATATTATCAACAATACATTTTTGGGAAAAAAAATATATTAGCAGCAAAACAGTTTTTGAAAAAAATTATTACTAGCAATAAAAACCGTGTCGGTATTAAAAAAACGCATTGAGGTTGATATGCCGTAAAACAAACCAAACCAAAGCACTTATTTGTGCAGATTATTTAATATGAAACCTGTGCCTGGCGTTTTTCTCGATTTCTACAATGATGAAAGTACTCTATCTCGTTTCTTGATGTTATTAATCGGCAAATTTAAGACGACCGCTCGACACACAGCTACGGCTTGAGAATCACTGACCTATAAGCTCAAGTATAAAGCCTACCAGAATTCACCTATTGAATTAAGTACAGATCAAATCAATATATGCCTATAGATTCAAATATAAACTCGACCAATGTTTATCTTTAGGCTCAAGTGTCACTAATATGTTGTCTATAGCCTCTAGTATAAATAAATTATACATACGACTAATTTACACATAGATTCAATTATAATCTTGACCTATGTTTATTTAGAGAGTGAAGCATAAACTTGACCGATGTTTACAAACTCAAGTGTCAACCGTACTAATATGATGTCTATAGCCTCTAGTATAAATCAAGGATACACACGACTAATTTATGCCTGTACATTCAAGTATAATCTTGATCTGGTTTACTTATGACTTTAAAATAAACTTGACCAATATTTATCTATAGATTCAACATCTAAAGAAAAATTTTTTTACCGATATATTTAACTACCAAGTGGTAATTTTTTTGTATAGACTCAAATATAAATCCGAGTAATGATTACCTATAGAAACACATATACAGCCTACAAATCTTTTACCTATATAGTCAAGTATAAATTCGACCAATGTTTACTTTTGGAATCAAGTAAACCCCCGACAAATATATGACTACAGATTGAAGTAAATCAGATCAATATTTACCTACGCATTCATTATAATAAAATAGCTTTTGACAATTTTTGATATGTCAAAATTCATTGCTCTAATCCAATCCTTCGAAATAACGATAAATTCGTCAAAGTTTGACAATCGTGAAATCAGATATAGTAATTTTAATATTTACACTTAAAGGGAAAAAAAATGATGGTTTTACAACTTCTCCTCTTTCGAATATCTTTATTAAAAACCATGAAATTACAGAAACACATTGACATAAAAAAAACCGTCACGGAATGAGGCATTTAAAAGGAAAACGCAAAATACTAAATATAGGAGAGGGAGCGTATAAATTGCAGAGTATGAGAAATAGAGTTGCCATTTTTCCCAACGGATAATTTTATATGTCTAAAAAAAATAATACTTTTTTTAGAGCTGATCAGAGAAATTTTTTTATGACTGTTTACAGAATTCGTCTGAAAAAGTTGCGTAGAAAGAATAACGTTTTGTTCTATGTTTCACGCGCGTAAAGTAAGCAATCATTCTGTTTTCACTACTAATTGCCCCGCCCCTTCAGGACGTGGGTGATTACGGCTCTCCACCATTTCTTGTTTGTTTTAGGTCTTTGAAAAATTTGATCTTTCCACTATTTATCCTAATCCCTGTTCGTTTATCCATTTAAACAAACTCGTTAAATAGTTTATGCGCTGTTATCTTTTGGTGTTCTTGCCTTGCGAGTGTCAAATTTTCTGAACTCTCTTTCCTCATTGTTTCTTCATACTTTGCTTAGCTTTCTGTGCTTTACTAAAACACTTCCTAGATTTTTAGTCCATGTTATTATCAACATCCTTCTGTAAAACCGCATTTTTGATGCCTCAGTTCTCTCTTTCGTCAAGGAGGGGATTGTCCAGCATTCAAGGAGGAGACTGTCCAACAATCCATGGAGGATCGATATTATATCGCAGTATTCTTTTCTGCTCGCGACAATATTAATAATCAAGGCGACGAGTTAATAACGGACATTGAGTCATCGATACATAAATCCATTATATTTAATGTACTCTATCTTTTCATGATGTAGTCGATCATGACTCACCACAACAACCTTTCATTTGCTGATCATTTACAACATTTGTCTCCCTGTTGAGGAAACCATTTACACAAGCTTGTTAGGCAGATTATTCACAGTTTTTTCTATGCTCCGCTTGCCTTCAACATGTTCTGTGAGTGTTAAATTTTCCATGTCCATTTTCCTTATTATATGTCAGAAAAATTCTTTCGTCTCTTTCTCATTGTAAGTATACATATTTTTATTTATTTTTTCACTTCCATTTTTCTTTATATTTTGCCGATAGTCAAAATGTTTTGGCTATGACGATCTCAGCATCCTTATGCAAAATCACATCTCTGTTGTTTCAAGTCTTCTGTTTTGTCAGGGAAATTGTTCAGCAAAGGAGGAATTTCCTTTGTTTCTAATGATCTTTTTCTGCTTATTGATAATTTGGATTATATTTGGAAGGTACATTTTACTATTCCAATCTTCGGATTTCGATGGCACATTTTTAGTTGCCTTTCTGAACTGGTTTCTTTCTTTCAATGTGTAGCTTCTAGAAGAATAAAAACGGTCTTAGAATAAAAGTAATAGAATGAAGTAGTAATGTTTGGTAAGCCCTATTGAATGTCAAGGAACACAAGCAGCTCCTTCTTAAAGACATGCTGAAATAGCATCAGCTATAGAGAAAGGGACCGTTAATCTAGAAAACTACTTGGAACAAACCAAAATTCCGGTAAGTGTTAATTAAATTCATTCACATAACCACACATAAAAATGATAGCATTTTCAATAAAAGAATTTTACTTGTCTTTCTACTGAAGACATATAAAACGAAACTGTTCATAGCATTTTCTCTAAGGAAACAAAAGGAAACCTCATTTCTCTAATACTGGCAAACTCATATTTTCATCGCGTTTTCAAATAATTGCAGATATTTTTTGTCCATTTTTTTCCTTTTTTTCTGTTTGTTTACATCTCTCATAAAATTTATTTTTCCCCTCGATCAATAAATAGATTTAACATTTGAAAACATTTTCGAAGAATCCCAAACTGTAAATTCAATTTCTTGATGCTATTGGGTGAATGGTGTAAGTGATCATCGTTGTGTAAAGTAAATTCGGCGTACCGAGTTCAATTTTCGTTCGATTCTGTTTCGTTCACTTCGCGCTAATGTCCTTGGAGAAGGCATGAGTCCAACTTCTCCAAGTATTGCTTCCTTAATCTATTCGTTAAATAACAGAGAAGACAGGGTTTTTAGATAATTGGGTGCCGACCAACCTACGAGTTGTAATATTGATTCAGAACCAACCCGAGGAGGGATGAGCTGTTCTTGCTACAGTACATGTGGTTCCATTACGACCCTAAAGTTTTAAGAGGTCTTTTGGCGTGATGTACCTTCATACAAATTATGTCAATGTCGACTGTGATTCATTCAAATTGTACGTACAATTAATTTAATTCTATGAAATTCCACATGGCTTACAACGTATTTATATATGTAATATTATCGTTGTACAGACCAGCAACACCAAATTAAAGATCTTATATAAAAAAAAATATTCACCCGAAAAATTATTGGATTAATCATTCCAGGTATGATAATAAACTACATCCGGCAGCAAGACCTCTGATCCGGGTTTTCAGGAGCGTGAAACCATCTCTTAATTCCTTTTGTTCCTAGTTCCAACATTACATAGGGTGGTAGCAACCTGTTAGTGCAAATAGTTAACTCCCAAAATCAGGGTCAAAATACTATGAAAGTATGCAAGCAATAAATTTTTTAACGAAAAATTATAAGCAATGCATTTTTGTAAATGAAACTACTAATTGTTCCAGTAAAGCTAAATTTCAGCATTAAAATGACCCATAAGGAGTTGATATGCCGCTAAACAAAAAAAAACCCTCTTGGATTAATATATGCGTGTGGGTGTGTGGTTTGGGTATTTTCTCGGCACGTGGATAATTCATTACCGATAATGCAAGATATACTCCCATCCCTCTCTTGTCAAGTATTTTTTTATATATACGTCAGCAGGCTTGTCCCACATGTGCACATTCTAAACTTAATTACTCTGTCAGGTTTGCGTTTATGTATCCGTCATCCATATATCATCCTAGGCTGGTTCAAGCACGTACTTACACGTCACTAGCTGAAAGTGAACGTATTAGGTTGGTGCAAAAATAATGACGTAATAATGTCGTTTTTTGACGTTAAAAATACGTAAAAAAAACGACATTATTACGTCATTATTTTTGCACCAACCTAATATTTGAGGCGCAGATCTGCACCTGGTAGCTAGGAAGGTATTTTTCAAGTAAACCAGCTGTAGTGATGGTCTGTTCTTACATCGAGAGCGAATTCTATCTGACGTCAGCGCTATATATATTGAAGTCATTGTAAGTCAACTGTCTGAGCAAAAGATCCTCATTATTAGGTTGTTATATAATCACGTTCGTTTTTTATCATCTATTTTAATACTTATTAATAAAAATCATTCAACAATGTATTCCTCTTCCTTGTTTACGTCCTCTTAGCAACGCACTACTAAATGATCAATGCTTCAACAACAGAAATCACTACGTTTTGTCTCGAAAGATTCACCCAGACAAGTTTTAATCTCCACATCGTTGTTGAATGAAACACCCCCTAAACTGTTAGAAAGCGAGCGAAAATGTTGTTAATCTGTAAGAGTTAAATGAGTATAGTATGGTAGATGTGGCAGAACTTTCCAACCGAGCTCTTAAATTGCACGTTTGATCATGTTATCGACGTCGGGCGAATATTGTGATGTTTCAGCCTGTTCATTTGTACAACATACACTTTATAATTTGACCGTTTGGCAGTTTTGAAGCCTTTCTTCTCCATGCACAACACAAATGTCTAGAGAAGCTTTAACAGATTTCAGACCTTGATTAAAAGCAAAGAGAAGAAGATGTTGAACATACTCATTTATACTTACATTATTTACATTATTCGGACTCTTATCCTCATCATCATTGGCATATTTACAACGTTTCGGCTGCTGTACGCTCCGGCCTTCTTCAGGTGATTGGAATTTCGAACCGTACTCTTTATTTCGTCCACCGGGGAAGATTTTCTAGTTCCACATGACACAGTGGATAAAGACGTAGGTTAGATCCAGTGACTAGACCCAAATAGTTGTCAGTTCAATACCAGGCCACAGCAGTAGCGAACCAAAACTTGGAGAGTTGAGTTAAAGGGAGATATCTGATACATAGGAAGAGGCATGGAACATGGAACTAGAACAATCTACCCCGGTGGACGAAATAAAGGGTTCGGTTCCAAATTCCAATCACCTGAGGAAGGCCGGAGCGTACAACAGCAAAACATAAACATTTTCAGCGCTAAGGCTGAATTAGTCGAAATTCTACTTCTACTCATAGTTGTTGCTCTATTACAAAACGGATGGCTGGTAGGACTTAATGTACACTGGTTCTAAAACTTTCAATTTATGCTCGGAATTCGACCTGCTGGTCTAAGACTGCTATGTTGCAATCACATGTTCGGCCATAGCAAAACCTGTTACATTCACGCGCCAAAAAAAAAATGGAGAGAAAAACGAGAAAAAATATAAACGAAAAGGGAGAAACTTGAGATAGTTGTTTGAAAAAACACATTAAGTGAAAATATGCTAACAAAAGAAAAGAAATTTGGAAAAAAATAACAAACGTAAAATTCACCGAGAGAAAACTGCCGACGAATCATTGAAAACGGACAAGAAAATGAGTAGGAGAAAATGAAGTCGGAAGCAATGGCTGTCAAGCAAAAAATACAAAGAAGAAAGCAAGAAAGATAAATATTAAAAAAAAAATTGTCTTCAAGAAAAGATTGCCTGCGTGGTAGAAATTTAAAAAGAAGAAATAAACTCTGACAAACTGATGTTTACATACCAGCTAAAACTAATTACATCAAAATAGCGCCTGTAATTTATTGGGTCGCTTGTCCTGTTCAAATAAAACCATTAAAACTCCTGTCTTGCATTTTCTTGCCTGGGGACATTGTGTACCGTGATGGTCAACATTTGCTATGCGCCAATGCTTGCTTGGACAGCTTAAGTTTATCTTATGTTTTTACTCCGTCTTATATGTATCGTCTGCTTTTTGAATAACAGCAACATTTACCCAGGTCAGAAAACAACTATAACCACTCTTTTGGTATGCATATAGGCGCATATATTCAGATTTATTTATTATATAAGAAAGAAATCTTTAATTAATTTCCTTCAAACGTATACGCAACTTCAGCATAACTATTGAATCAATGCCAAAAATTTCAATATTCGATAACCAATTCAGTTAAATTCATATGATTAATCGATTAATAAATCAATTGCTTTGAACGTCTGCGTTCTTACGCCAGTTATCAATTAAGCTGTGTATTCTGTCACAAGGGATCGATTCCAGTTACCATTCTACTAATTCTTCGAAAAACATTTCGATATCTTTAAATTATAGACAAGATGTGAAACAAATCACCGCCAACAAAGCTGCCATAGTTGGAATGTTCTATATCCTTTTTTCATGATGCTTTACGATATTGGTTTTGCACCATGTGATCGGGTGCCATCTCCCAGTAAAATTTTCGATCGGCTTGTGTGCACATGAATAAATCTTGTCTTTTTTTTTCAAGGGTTGTACAGACAAACTGGCCAATTCTCCTCCATTTTTCTAGAAACTCACGTGTTCGTTGAACTGTATCAGACGTGCAACCTAGGTCAGCAATTCATCACAGAACTTGATCTTCTTTAAGGTCGTTCAGCAAATTTGGATTTAAATTCATTTTCCGCCAGGCATTCCTCTTAGTTTAACCATTCTAATTTAGGATACCTCTTCATGTTTCTACCAATGCATCATTTTTTCTTTCTTTTTTCTTTTTGATGTTTCCCCTTGTTCTGCAATTCGGGTTTTACCTGAATCTACCTTCTGACGTTTGTCGTCGTTCAGCGGTTATTGTTTGACCTGAAGTTCCTTTCATATCCTTCGAATTGATCTGCATTTAGGGTTTGAGCTGATTATTCTTTCAGGGGGTTCTTCTTGTTCAGCAATTATCGTTTGAACTGCATTTTCCTTCAGACTATTCTAATTGATCAGCAATTCTTGTTTGAGTTGAATCTTACTTTAGATGTTTCCCCGAGTTCAGTAATTATTCACTGACTTGCATTTTCCTTCACACATAATTGAACTACCATTATTGTTTCAGCTGAATCTTTAAATGTCTGTCCTAGTTCAGTAATTATTGTTTGAGCTTCATTTTTCTTTGGATATATAAGATTTTCAGAAAATCTTGTTTGAGCTGAAGATTACTTGATATGTTTCTCCTAGTTCAGTAATAATCGTTTGACCTACATTTTATATCGAATATTTAGTCTTTTGTATAATGAATTGACTTAGCATTTACTGTGAATACAATTGATTAAGAAAAGTTACGAATTTAAGTCTTTATTATTTTTCCAAATTAAATAAAAACTTCTCAGTTGAAACCGTATCATGTTTCACCGATTCCATTTTTATACTGATAACAATTACATCCTTCTGCTTTTAGTCATTTCCTTTCATTTTTTCTTCCTACGTGCTTTTCTTTTACTTGCTTTTTTCATTTCCTTTTCTTACTAATTTTACACGCAGTAGAAGGCTCAAAAGCCACTCAATATGTAAAGTTAGTGCATGACATTGAATATGGACGTAATACCAGCAATTTCAGGTTCTGAAGATATGTAGGATAGATAGCGATTGATTCTGAATCTGAAAGAGTAGCAATCGTGGAAGCATCCTCTCGGGAGCTTTTTCCACGAAGTAGCCGTTCTCAGGAAGAAGTTGAGGTGATCTTCTTTTAAATGTAATACGAAGCGAATGAAAAGGATTCGATCCCATGTTCGAGGTTTCAAATGATGGAACTAAGGAATGTAGATCATGAGAACATTTGTTGTGAAAGCAGCGATAGAGTAGCGGTAGGTTTGGAGAGAGGCTGTTGAGTTGAAAATAATTCATCACCCTCAAGGCCGCGTAGACATTTTTTTAAAGTCTTGACAATACTAGAAAATGAGCATTGAACAATTCTAGCCCAGATATGACAGCCATAGTCCAGTTTTGAAAATAAAAGTTTTTCGGTTAATTTTTGCTCCCAGTTTCAAGAATCGATTGGTTTGATTTCGAGATTTATAATTCAACCCAGTGTATATGTCATGGTGGTCGTAGCTGTAAATATCTGAACTGACGGAACTAGAGAATATAGCTCGTCAGCACATTTTCGATAAAAACCGACATAGACTAGCCGGAGCTTTTGTGACGTTCGTTGGATTTGAAATTTGAAAATTTAATTTTAAAAAATATTGACAGACTGAACTTACCAATATTATTCAACATGTTTGAATACGCAGTGTGGGTAGGGGGGGGGAACAAATATTCATGTACTAAAATTTTAATTTATTGTATTCCCAAATGATGAATAAACATACTTTTCATATAATTAACTGTACACAGATGTATAATAGCTAAATATGCATAGAAAACAGAAAAAAAGACTTTCATTAAATAGAAATAAACCCCATTTCTCCATTTTAACGGGTGAAAAAGTATTCGTACAAAGCAAATTCCAGATTTATGTTTTAAATTGCTTTAATAGTCTTGATTATTCAAGAGAAATATTCTAGAATGTTCCAATAATGCTATCATTAGCAATTTTTAACCTTAAAATACAAATAGAACATTCTGTAACTGATATTCGTGCAAGAAGGTTTTTATCATGGCAAGAGGTAAGAATTGATAAGTTCGCAAAAGAACTGATTGTTAAAATCTGTAAAGAAGGTAAAAGTTACGGGAAAATCTCAGAGCATCTGAATATTCCATTTACTACCATTAGTACATTCATTGCAAGGTCTAAAAACTCGAAAGTGTTGAAAACCAAAGAACGGGTCATCTACGGAAGATTTCTGTAAGAACTTCAAGGAAATTAATGGGTCAAATTAAACAGAATTCAATGGTTACTCGTCAAGAGTTGCAAGATGATTTGCTTTCATCAGAAATCCGTGTCACTAAACGAACAATTTGGGCAGTTTCTTCACGCTCTGTAACCAGAAAAGAAGATACTTTTTCGAACACAAGAAAAAATTAAAAGTTTAATCGCAGTGCCTTGTCTTTCGCCTTTAATGACACACACACACACACACACACACACATATATATATATATATATATATATATATATATATATATATATATATATTTATATATATTTTCTTCATAGTTTTACTGTTTAATTTGTATTTTATATCTTGAATAGGAACGTTTATTCGCAGGTTGAACACGGCTGGAATATCGCGTGAGCATCCTTCTATTTCTAAAAAAAAACTTAACACTCCATTTCCACTGATAAATAAGCAGATAGTGGGATATATATATATATATATATATATATATATATATATATATATATATATATAATTTAAAGAAAAAACAGACCACTTTAAGGTTCCATTAGTTATAATTTATTTCACCAGTGACTTTATTTTTCTCTGGATCTTCAGAATTCACTTTCAAAGTTGAAAAATGAATTTAAAATTTATACTTTTGAAAGGCAGTATTATGATTATATAATTTGAACATAGAGGGTGGTGAGGAATAGTGTGAGATACATGGTTGAAAGGGAAAGGTTTAAAATTTATTTTTATTTTTATTACAATACTTAATAACTTAATATTGAGGAGTAGGGGGTAAGGATCAGACATTGACCTATTTAGTTGGTCAACTCACTGGAAATGATATGGGAAAAAAGAAGAAAAGAAAAAAAAGAAAAGAGGAAAGAAAAAGAGAGGAAGTAAAGAGATAAGAAATAAAAGTTAGACGTAGGTTTTTTGGAGGAAGGAGAAAGGTGGTATAACTTTAGAAATTTAGATAAACACAGATCTTAACGTTTGATAGTAATTTAAATGTTTAAAAAATCCACAAATAAATTAGATTTAATTCTTGCTAGCAGTTTAAATATTTATTTTCTCCACAAATAAATTAGGGATTTGATATAAACTGAATATTATATTAATAAACAAATATAAAAAAAAAATACTAATATTTTAATATTGTAATCTTTATTAGTTAGAGACTAATTCATCAATTTAATCTGAAGCTATTTTAGATGGGTAATATTTCTTAATTAAAGTTTAAGTTTCAAATCAAGATGGAGTAAGATTTGAAGTTAACAGTAAAAAAATTACTGCTTTTACATACACACACCACATATATATTTACGTAAAAACATCCACATATATTCATATACATGAACAATTAGATATATAACCACATACACATGTATCGATACACATCGGTATACACGCACATACATATATAAATATTTACATATACATATTTCCACACGCATTCATCTT
>OZ010590.1:93042047-93069547 GCA_963932145.1 Acanthosepion lycidas
ATGAAGAAGAGACTTGAAACAACAGAAGGATGGTTTGCACATGTAAGCAAGCACGAAGTTCTAGAGAAAATGAAAACAAAAAGGAAATATACGTAACATCAAGAAGGGACAGCTGAGATTTCTAGGGCACATACTGAGGAAAGAGAGCGTGGAACATCTGATACTCACATGAAAAGTTGAAGGCAAGAAAGACAGAGGAAAACAGCACATATATATCGTTGTAATCCAGGTTGTTGGGATGAACAAAAATGCATAAAAATAAAAATGTGTTTTTTAATACATAATAAAATAAATTTTATTAATTTATTGCCTGAGATAGAAAGGATTAATTTGCATTTAAACCATGAGTTTAACGTGCATGTCAGCTCACCACCATGTTGACTTCAGAAATACCAGCTCACACTAGCAGACAAGGGAAGTAACTCAATTGTATTTTGAGTTATTGCCCTTTATAGAGGAAGTCAGTTAGCATCCGCGCGCACACACACATATATATATATATATAACATTTATCCTGTAGGATGTAATTATTCGATTGATCAAAGGGTTGAACAGAGGCAACCCGCCCCGATATTAGCCTAGCCTAGTTTAGTTTTTTTAGTTTGATGCTTTAGTTTCTCGTTTCTGGTTAACTTAGCTAGGGTATGCATGCTCATTGGCCCCTTTTATTTCTTTTGTTTAATTCCCCATCCCCTCCCTCGTTAGGTGGTCAGTGACGTCAGTTCTCTGATTGTTGCGGGATGACTTTCGTTTCGTGTGTGTGTTTTCGAATTTGTTATTGTGTCTAAATGAGTGCGTGTTTGTGGGTGTGCTTGGTTTTTTATAATGTTATAATCCCGCAATTATTTCGTTCAGCTAACTAATGTTTCTGCTACATTTAGGGATTGGTGTGTGTGGGGGGGATTATTACTAACCCTATTTTGTTTTGTTTCATGTAAATAGTATTAATTCATATTGTAAATAATCATTGGGCTTTTTTTTAAATTGTTGTTCCCCCCTCCACAGACTTTGAAATGTACATATGGGGACTAGTTAGGATTTCATAGAGAATTTGAAGTATTATGGTGGACGTAGTAAGAAAGGTAGGAGTGAATGTGTTGTTTTGGTGGTAGGACTATTGTTGGTATGTTTGGGTCCGTGTCTGTGACTAGCTAAGTTTAGAATTAAGACAGAAGAAGACCGTCCTTCCCCAACCCCCTTTTTTGGCCTTGTGCCACATCTTGTACAAACGTACGAATAAATAACTACTCGATTGATCAAATGCCGAATGAAAGTTTAGTTTCGTGTATAGAGTTAGCTTTGTAGGGTATAAGGGTCAAAGTCTCATCATGCTAGGCGTTCTGCTGTGGTTTCTGCAGAAAATAACGTTTGAATTTAGAGTTATTCTTCTAAACTGGTAGCCATATTAACTCTAACTTATGTTGGTAGAAGAGATAGATTTATAACTTTCCAAAGTATTTGTGAAAAAGCGAACGCAGCAGGCTCCACATGAATTTGAACTCGCTTTGTCATCCTCACTTTCTGCACTGTTAAACGTTAGTCTATGCGTAAATCAAATCTAAGGTGAGAATGTTTATTTTTTTTTTATCTGAAACAACCCTGACTGAGTTTTACTCTAAAATTAAAATTGCATTTTTTTGTGAATATATCCCTTCGTTATTTACTGCAAAAACCCAAATTTTTACATCACAAAATAGAGTTTTTTGCAAACTTGTAGATTTTACCTCCTTTTCTTCTTGACTTCTTTTTCTCTCCCTACAATTTTTGGCAACACGCGGACGCATATTGAAATGCTCAATCTATTTAACATTGTTAAAGTTATCGCCAATAGTTTTGTCGTGATTTAGAAACGCCACGTTTCGTTTAATAAAGAACTTTTCATTTTCAAAAAAAAATAATATATATGTATTGAACTAAACTACGCACCCTAATAAAACCAAATATATTTTGTACCCCACGTTAACCTGTCTGAACTCTCCACAAAATTTGGTTTCGATCGATCAATGTATAGCTACTTTAGAAGGTGTGACAGACGGAGTAACTGAAGTCACAGGATTTTATATATAGATTTCATTCTTTATTCTTTTTCTCTTCTTTTCTATACCCTATTTCTGTTACCTTCATCATTGATTCTTTCCTTAATGATAAGAAATGGCTGTGAGCGAGTCAAGCCTGAGAGTTTTGGCAAAGATAACCCCTCTTTGAACATTGGGGACTGGCGTTACAGATTCACAAACAAACAGCTGTACCAAAAAACAAAAAAAGAAAAAAACATATCATTTGGGAACTACCAGCAGCATTAAAACTAAAATGGATAGCAAATGTAACTGGAAGAGAAAATAATAATACAGTGTAACCCGGATATAAGAGAAACCCGGATGTAAGAGAGATTTTATCTGGTCCCAAATTAGAGCCTGTGTTAATGTATTATGTTGGTGCAAAAATAATGTCGTTTTCTCACATATGTTACTATGAGAGAAAAACGACATTATTTTTGCACCAACCTAATATATAAAATAGACCAAACCTGGATATAAGAGAAACCCGGATATAAGAGACTTCGTCTCTGGTCCCGACAACTCTCTTATATCCGGGTTACACTGTATAATCAAGATGTTGATGTTCCACACATCTTCAAACAAATAGTTAGGAAAGAAACCGCCGTCATTACTGAAAAGAGCTATAACAGCTACTGGAATTGAGAACACTGTTTTCCTAAAAAAAAACAAAAAAAAAACAAAAAGTGTTTCAAGAGGAAGATTTTATAAATTTAAACTGAAGCAGTACTGACTGCTCAGTCAAATTTTTCCTTAGAGGGAGACGGCTGATATTACCATTAGCAATATTTTTTTTTTCTTTTTTTTTTTTTTTCTTTCATTTGCTTTTTCTTTAAATTTTTCTTCAGTTCTATAGATGTTCTAGTTCTCTCTTCTTATCATTTTACTTCTGCGGTTTTCTTCATTTTTTTTTTTTTTTTTTTGAATCCGTTTTTTTCTCAAGTTTTTCTTTAGCTTATTTCCCCACCCCCACCCGGCCACTCTTGTCACCGTTTAGCATTTGCTCGTTTTCTTCTTTTGTTCCTTTTGACTTCACTTTTTCTTCGTTTCTACGCATTTCCACTTTTTATTGTTTCTCTTCAAATCTTAATATTTCGTTTCTTTTCTATTATTTCCTTCATTTTTATTCACTCTTCTACTCCACTATTGGCATTTCTCATTTTCTCCAACATTTACCCTTTTATCTTTTTTTTTTCTTTTTCATTCACTATTTCTTTCTATTTTTTGCACCATCTCTCTCTTTTATTCAAATTTTACTGCTTCCATTTCATTTCATTCCTCTCACCTTGATCCCTTTTCTTCTCTTCTTTATTCCTTCATATTTTTTTTATCAAACTTACTTTAGATTTTCATTCCATACTCCGTTTTCACATCAAACCTTTCCTTGCTTTTCGCTATATTTTATTCTATATTCCATTTTATATGAGCTTTAAAAATTATTTGACTTACGTTTTTCTTGAAACCTTGCTAGATTTCCAATTTCCTTCCTAACTTTTTCTCTTTTGCTTTTGTACACACAAAATAAAAATTTTCTTTCTGATTCGCGCCTTTCCACCATATTGACAAGCAAATCTGTGGGGCTGAACTGACGTGACTTCAGAAAGTCAATATGGCCGACATTTGACGGTATTTCGTATATTCTTTTTTACCTCAAACTTTCCTGACACCCTGTGTATGATCGCGTGAGTCTCTTTCTCTTGAGAATAAAAAAAAAAAAGAGAAAATATTTCTGCTGTCATTTAAAGGGCTCGGCCTCGCTATCGGCTGTGGACTTCATTTTGTTATATAGACTTTCGCATTGCGGTTTTAAAATTATTTTTTTTTTAACTTCAAAATCGATTTAATCTTTCTCGTTGCCAAGATTTAAATTTCTCTTGCTCACGAATATCTCTTTTTCTTCCTGTTGCATAATTTAGAAAAAATATAAAATAAATCTCTGAATGTAATTCAACCGGTCACTTATAAAAAAAAAAAACCTGATTAAATCAATCACGTGTTTGATCAAATGATATATGTTCATTCTTTATAACAAAGCCTGAAATATATCGAAACAGATTGTCAAAAATAGTTTGTTTTTTTTTAACTATAATGCCGTCTTAAATCCAAAAGATTTAAGGATTGGTTTCAGTCCCTTCTATAATTCAACTTCAACTCTATACTTCTTAAGTCTCCACATAAAACTCTGAAATTTTATTTTATATTTATTAACATATTTATAAAAAAAAAAAAATAGAAATGGATAGGTTCACCTATCGCCTGATTCAATCTCCTACCTGACTTCCGGGCAGGAATAGAAGTTTATTCCTTGTTTCCTGTTTGGGATTGAACTTTCGATTCCTTCTACAGTCTACTTCAATTCTATAACTCTAACGTCTCCGCTTAAAAAACTGAAATTTTATTTACTATTTATTAACATTTTCTTAACCAATAGGAATAGATAGGTTCGCTTAGTCATAGTTCGCACTACCCCACCCCCGTCTTTTGAACAGAAGTAGAGGTTTATTCCTTTTTCCCTGTTTAGGATTCGGTTTCATTTTCCTTCTAAAGTCTACTTCTGCTCTATACTTCTGACATCTCCGCCTAAAACACTGAAAGTTTATTTACTATTTATTTACTTTTCTTTCTCAGTAGGAGTAGATTGGTATAGTAAATAGCATTTCAATACTTTTTGAGTAAAATTTTGCAGTTTTTGATGCGAAAATGTTTTCAACGCACTTCGGTTTTCATTAGAAACGTTACCCACCCACCAGTCAAAGCGTTTTGCACTGATCGAAAAAGGTAATGATTTGTTAATGAAAGATTTTTTTAATGAAAAGATTTTTTTTATATATTAAGGAAAATAGGGGTAAAGTAATCCAAGTGAGTTCCAATTTTTTCCTGTGTTATTCTCGTGTTGTCATGCAGAACAACATTTTTCCTATTGACGAGTGTAGAATGTTTTTGAACTAAGTATTTATGGACACGTTGCAGCTGCCGGACATAAAAATGTGCATTTAATGTTTGACCGAGCTTTAAGAACTTCAAATGAATAATAAACCGAACGTAGCTTAATTTAACTTAAGTTGCATTATCTTTCTTCCATTAATTTCAGGTTTTGGATTTGGTTGCGGAGGTGTATCCTTGTCATTCCACTATCCTTTGCTTTGAACATTGTTGTAAGCAACCCATTTTTCATCGATTGTTGAGATATATTTAAAGAACGGTTAATTAGGATGGTGAAATTATTTTTAACTCAATCGAATAGTTTCTAATTAACATTAAATATTTTGAACCGTTAAAAGGTTATTATTTTTCTTAATGGAAAATATTGATTATGTAAAAAATATCTAATGAATTTATCGAACATGTTCAGATTAGACAACGTAGCGAAAAAGTAAATTTAAAATAAGCGTTTTTGTTTGCTTAACGGTAAATCAACACCTTATGGGTCATTTGATGTCAAAATTTAATTTTGTTGGGAGATTCGGTATATTTTTTATATTAAAATCTATTGCATGTAATTTTAGTATAAAAATATATTATTTTAATTTCTTAGTGAATTATCCCACTTTTGGGTTTCACTATTGCCCATAGCTGGGACCCAAACAGGTGCTACCACCTCAGATCAGCTGGACCTGAAAACGCCAACAAATTAAAACGTGGTTCCACTCCTTTCACCCCATCGTATCCGTGCTACAAATATTTTGGGGATAAATGAAACGTTGACATTACCTGAACTCGTGTTGCAGCCAATCACCGGTTCGGTGAGTCGCTAGATAGGCAGGTATGCATGAAAGAACGAATGCTCTCGGTATGATCAAAAAATTCCGTCAGAATTTGGGAATTGAGTATGAGTGAGAATATTTCATCACCCACCTGGGAATTTGTCCAATTGTTAGATTAAGCTTTGGGCCGTTATAATTTAGAAATGATTAAATATATCTTACTGGAATTCTCCGAGTTTATTATAAAACTATGGGACTCTACTTTAAGCAATAAGTTGAAATGGTGATCTCTCTTCCTGTTGTGACTTCCTGGTCCAGTTTTTCTCGCTGCTGTTGCCCCCCTTTAAAACACATTCACCGTTTTCTTGATGGGTCTTGAATGGATTTTGAAGATGGAAGCCAGAGTATGAATGTTGGTATCATTACTGAAGGCAAAAATGATCTTTTTCCTCTCACCATTGCTTATTTGGGAAGACTGTGGGTGTGACACAAAACGATTTTAACCTGTTTTCTTTGTAGCTGAATAACTTTTTTTTTTCAGTGATTCATACGACAAATAGTGTAACGATAGCTAAACGTATTATCTGAATACCTCGAAGAAGGAAACTCAATTAGTTTAGTGGTTGTTTTATTTTTGTTTTTTTTTTTTTTAGAGATTAAACATTTTGTGGGATGGACAATTATGGTGTTACACGATTTGGACAATTTTCTTGTTACAAGTCGAGAATCAAAATTTATGTATGCTACGTATCCTAATATTATGCCTCCTTGCTCCCCACCCCTCTGTACGACATTAAAACATTTTCATTTAGGATATATCTACCTCGAGTTGTTCTTGGGACTTATGTTGGGTGAACAATAGTAAAAAAAAAAAGGGTATGGAAAATAAAATTTGGTGAATTAAACTCAAAATAAATGAGAAATATAAAAAATAATTTAACGTGTCCAATGTCTTAAAACAGTGTAGCAACTCATCCACTATATTCTACTATATTCCTTAAATGTTTTTAATAATTCTGGCTTTAGGATCTAAAAATAAACGAGACGACGAATTGTTACGATCTATCTAACTTTTGTAATGGCTGTTTGTAGGAGAGACTTTGTAAATCACAGATACAATAACAGTAACGCCTTCGAAGAATACGATATTTATTTGTATAAATTATACAAAATGTGCACAAGGCCAAAAGGGGGACGGTCTTTGTGTGTCTTCACTTTAAATTTAGCTAGCAATAAACAGTAACCCATCCAGACAACAGTATGCCTTACACAAAAAAACAACACATTCTTCCTTACAATTTCTTACTACAGCCACCATAATACCTCATTGTCTCTATGAAAGTCATAACTAGATCCCATATGTACAATTTATTGTCTGTGAGGTTAGGGGAATAAAACAACAAATTTAAAATTTTACCCATATGATTATTTACACAGATGTACAATACTATTCACTAGAAATTTAAAAAATAATTTTAGTAATAAAAAAAAACACAGTTCTAACTGGACTAAATTAATGCGGGATCTTAATAATATAAAACATTCATTTCTTCAATCACTCATTCAAACATGCACTCATTGAGGCACAACAACAAATACGAAAAACACACCCGAAACAAAAGACGTCCTGCATCCACCAGAGAATTAACGTCACTGACCACCTAACGACTGAGAGGATGGGGAATTAAACTAAAGAAAAATAGGGACAGAAATAAAAGAGCACAATGTGCAAACATCCTCTAGCTAAGTTAACCTAAAGAGAGAAAAATAAGGACGAAAACGAAAACCTAAACTATCTTAAACCTGGGCGGGTTTAGCCTATGATTAGCAAAGGGAGAACAATATCCCGACACTCCAATCCACCGCTAAAACTACCCGACGAGATATCAACAAAACTGCTCGATCTGCCGAAACAAAGCAGGTCGCTCAGAATGATCATTGGGTGCATAAACCCCAATGAGACGAAAAGCCTCAAACTTTATGGTAACATCCAGCACGCTAAGCCTGCCCGCCGGATCTGTGCATCAATGGTTTGTACTTTCACCTGTGCAACATTCACCCCGAGACGGTGAAAGTCATGAGAGATCCTCGTCCTGCGAGACTCCGACCTCAGTCCCCGAGCATTCACGCTAGCTAAGCAGAGAAACATTATCAGACCGATTAGGTTTGCTCTCCTGCATTGAACATGGTCTGGGTAAGGACACCGACGGCATCTCCCATTGAACCAGTACCCAACTCAGTCCTGATGTTGCCATTAGGAAGGGGTGAACTAAAAGAAATAGCCTCCTTAAACAGTATTGATTTAGTTTTTTGACATTTTCAATATCAAAGAAAGCCAAAGATGGATAAAAATCAAATGGCTTCTTGCAGCATAGCCCATAATTTTTCCGACCGCTGTTCAGTTCTCACGACCATCAATATTTGTTTTGCATTTGGATATTTTTGGGGATTTTCAATGTAAAAATTATTGATTTTTTTTTTCATGTTTAAAAGTATTTTTAGTTCTTTGCCTTTCCGGGATTGGGATAAACTTTTGTCTGCCTGATTTTTAGATAATCGGCCGACATCTTCCCCTTTATTAAGAACTAACTTCGATTTCATTTTTTTCTCTGAAGCTGTCTCTACTGAATCTAATAAACCGCTACACTCACTTTTTTTTGGTTTTCATTTCTTTTTTTAGTGAATTGCTTTGAACACAGGATGGATCGTGAGTTATAGGCGGAGTGTTTTTTAATGGTGATTTGCAAGTGGAGGCTTTCATAAGGGTAGTCAATTTGGAAGGGTCAGGGTTAAAGATTTCAACATTCGGGTGCAGCCATAGGGAGATGTTTTGTGGATGGGGAAGATGGAGCCGATGGAGAGGGTCTAAGTATAAGAAAAGGGCAGACGCGTGAAATTTTGTGTGATGACACACTATACTTGCATGATCTTTTTTCAGCATCAAAGTGCTCACAAAGTTCATAAAATCTACTGAAAAAAACATCTTGCTAATCACTTTCGATTTTGAGATAAAATTTAAAAAGTAATTAATTTAAGGTGGCCCAAACGTTTTGCATTCAGGGTACGTGCGTGAAATCGTGGGTGTAACGAGATATTTACTTCATTAATTTAGAGTACTTCCAGATTGTTCCCCTGTGACATTTGCCTGAACGAATTTATATCATCCAAAGAGACAGACATCTACAGTTACAGATATTTTACTAAACCTATTTTCTCGTAAACTTGACTTAATCTTTCTCCTGGATATGGAGAGTAGATCTAATCTCACTATCATTATACTGACTAAAGCCTGCGTAGTAATCTGAGATAAATTACACACAGATAAATATAAATATATTTATATGCATAACATTTAGTCAGTAATATGTAAGTGAGATGATTGGTCGAATGTCAAAATGACCTCGTCGACAGCGGAACCATGATATGATGGAAATAACTACTCGATAATCCGTAAAAGTGTATTAGCTATGAATCTTTCTGGTTATATCCAATCGATTCTGCAGATGCCAAATGACAAATTCCAAGGATTATTAATCGAAAGCTTCAATTAACCCACTTGATCCGTTCACTTTAGCGGAGTATAAATCATAGCATGGTCGAACGGGAGGCGTTGGACAAAGCAGACGACATTAACGGTGGCCATATTGGATTTAAGTTGTCCTGTACATGATATGGGTGAAAATGTAAGCAAATACGGAAGCTAGTATTGATCGATTTGTTCTCGTGAGGCTTCTGGGAAAGTACCCATATCCAAACACAGTTTCGAATATAAAAAGGTAAAGTATGAGTGTGTGAGTTAAGATTTGTATTTGAACTTATGGCGAAGAATTCGTTTATGACTTTTAACGTTCACAAAAGTGTTTGTGGCCAGAGCTTCAGCTTGCCGATGGCCCGTGAGCTGCTGATGGAGAGGACTCTCTATATCAAATAAAAATGCAATAAAGATACATCTACAGAAAACAGTTTTAGTAATAAAGGGAATAAGAATTGTATAACGTCATCTGCACACGCTCTATTATTAAAGTTCAAAGTGAGAGGACATTTTCAAAGCTAAAGATCATGAAGATAAAGTTAAGAAATTCGCTGTATAGTCTGGGAAGAATTTAGAATTATCCAGGTTGTTATCCATTGAAAAGGATTTGTTAGATGAATTGGATGCAGAAGCAATTATTCACAGATTCGAACAATCATCTACTGAACACAAACGATTGTTCATAATATAGTGCACTGCATGTAATAAACTATTGTGCTTTTGAACTATCTGTTAATGTTTAAATTGTGCAGTAAGCTATTTAAATATATCAACCAATTACTGTATACAATCTTGTAACGCGCGATCTCGCGTATCGTGCAGCCCTCAAATTTTCACTTATAAGAATGATTTTATTGCGTATCTCGTGTATCATGCGAGTTCCTTTTTTGAGAGACCAAATTACAATAGACTAACCTCTTTTCCTCTATTTCTTTATCACATAAGTTCAAAATGTAAAAGAGAATGATAAAATTATCGTTAGTAACGCTAAACTCGATGCGTAAATGCGTACAGCCATAAACAACCGAACGAGAAACAACTAAACATTTTAGAAACAAAAAATGGAAAAGATGCAAGATGCATATTCGCCATGTTTGTATTTTATAATACGATATTGATATGTGAATATTACATGCATTATTATTGTATACAGCTAAATAACACATCTCAATTTTATCAAAATCATGTTTATTTTAAATACAGATGTACATTTTGACTACAGTAAATGGCTATATAATTTGATCCACAGCATAGCTAGGACGAGCAGTAGCAACGCTAATTTTATATCTTGTGTATGATGCGACCCTCTTAAAATTAGCTTCAAAATTAGCTCTTCAAAAGTGGCATGATACGCGAGTATGCATGATACTTAAAATGACATTTAAACAAATAAAAATATTATAACATATCTACTGTCAGTAATATGTACATCATATGTACACTATAATTTCTAGGAAATACATATTTTTTCGACAACATATTGTGTTATTTTTTACTATATGCATTTTTAAATGTTATTTATTGGTTATGAAAATTAAATAATAACATTGTAGTTGAGACTTGGCCGCTTTTTTCTCCTGCCAACCAATGTTTTCATACCCAGTTTCCCGCTGCTTGAAGTCTCTCGTGTCGTTTAATGTCGGAATTCTCGCATATTATATAAATATCAACCTTCCAAGTTTGACGAATTCAGAGTTAAGATGGTTTGGTTCAATTCAATGACACACAAACGGGTTTTGACACATCTTTTTCTCGACAGGCGTACACGCGAACGGTTCAAAACAAGAGATATCACAATGGAAGAATAATTATATCATTAGTTAAACGTTTACATTTGAGTATATCGTGTGACTATGGATTTGAGAAATGGTACTTAAGACGCTTACGAGAAAGATAGTTGAGGAGGTGGCGATTATTCAGATGCGGTTAAGTCACAGGTAAGCAGCGCACTTCCATGATATTTTACGAGAGCCCATCCAATCACTAATCGAGTATAGCTCTCTCACACACACGTGCATATATATATATATATATATAATTATTTATTTAAAAATATGATTCCATCGCTA
Organism: Acanthosepion lycidas; assembly: GCA_963932145.1. NCBI lineage: Eukaryota > Metazoa > Mollusca > Cephalopoda > Sepiida > Sepiidae > Acanthosepion > Acanthosepion lycidas. Next base: position 93,053,410 of record OZ010590.1, read on the forward strand.
CATAAGAGTTCTCATGTTTCAAAACAAGAGCCGAAAACTTCAATATAATTATTTGAATTAAATTGAATTAAAGTACCCAAGCTCTGTTCTAGTCTGGTTAAGTGTCAATGGAGATTTATTTATTTTATTTTTTTATCGTCATAATTCGCTAACATTAGTTTTTTGACGACTTCATAAAGGGTTATCTTTTTTTTTATTGGGTAGGGCTTTTAAACTATTTATTTATACTATGGAGTTTAAAATTTGTATTTATTATTTTAATTCAATTTAATTCAAATAATTACAGCGAAATTTGTTTCCCAAAAAAAATTTCGCTTGAAGATGGAACAGAGCTTACTTTAATTCAATTTAATTCAAACAATTATATTGAAGTTTTCGGCTCTTGTTTTGAAACATGAGACCTCTTATGTAGCGTGTTGGAATCATATTTTTAAATAAATAATTATATATATATATATATATATATATATATATATATATATATATATATATATATATATATGACAAGAATATTTATAATAATAAAAAATAAAAAGTAAATGTAAAGGTTTAAATTAAATTAATAAAGTAATAGATTGCATTCTTATTGTGCGACCTCATTCCCGGTAGCCATTACACATGATGTTACGCTAGACCATTTCAAACGTCCAGTTTCCCAATGAAAACCAGGACGCAGACAAAGGAATTCTAACTATCCCACAGATACCACATCGGTTCTTGATAATGACTGTGAAAGTCGAAAGTATTTGAATGAAAATAACAAAATATGAACTTTAGAGAGTTTATTCACAACTTCGATCCCAGTATGTATCAACATGCATCAACATTGTAATTTTCCTTCTTCGTTTAATAAGGATACCTAGAAACTTGTCCGTAATTATGAGAGGATCCTGTTAAAAATAAACAGGCAAAACTTGTCTAAATTATTCAGTGAGACATGTCAATTATTCACTAAAAACATGCAGCCAAAATATACGCAATATATATATATATATATATATATATATATATATATATATATGAAGAAATATAGTCTTAAGATGTGCTATATTTATGGAATAAAGTGTTCAATATCAGAGATAGGGCGTGTGTGAATGTAAACGTGAACATAGAAGTCAACGCTTAGAGGTGACAGTGTGTTTTATGCTAGGCGCAATCGTAGCCTGACGATTGCGCCTAGCATAAACAGACTGTCGCCTCTAAGTGTTAACTCTTATGTTCACTTTTATATATATATATATATATATATATATATATATATATATGTGTGTGTGTGTGTGTGAGTGTGTATGTATATATATATATATATATATATATATATATATACTCGTACATATATATTTTTTCCTAGTGAACGATGGTATATATATATATATATATATATATATATATATATATATATATATATATATTAATATATTAAATATATTTTTTTCTCTTCGTGTGGAGCTTGCTCATGAGTCGAAAATATCATAAATGAACAGCTGTTTAACCGGATACGAAATCTGTTTAATGATGAAAATGACTGACATTGAGGCTGCTCCTTTGGCTTCTTGTTGTTTTGAAATGTTTCCAGAACAAAAGGAAAGCGGATAATTCCTAGGAACTTGTCGAAGGCGTGCTAAAAAAAAAAACTTCTGAGTTCTTGAAACAAGAACGAATATCAAAATCCACTACTTTTTGAGCCAGCTATACTGATCCGTTGAAAACCTCGGTAATATAAACGAAGAACAGAGAAAACATTTTCCACTAAGTCATTAAGTCTATGGTGGAACGGTACTAAGACCAATGGACCGCCAGCACAATGTCAAATTACTCAGATGTCTCACAAAAGGAAATTATATATGAGAAGCATCTTTCAGATAAAGTAATGTACGATGATCTGAACTTGCGACATTAGACTTATAAAGATATTATGGTTAATAGCTAAAATTATATATTTTGCTAGTTTACTTTTGGTGTGAAATTTAATTGGAAATAATATTTGTATTTTATAATGTTTCATTAATCTCTTGTAATAAATGGGGATGATACTGGTAAATATTCTGGCTCTTTTTTGTTCATTGTTAAATAATAGAATACTGCAAGTAAATATCACATTTTAATTATGCATATGCAATCAGAAAATTTACATAAAATTGATAGATTTATTCAATATTGTTTGATTATAAATTATTAACTGAAAGTGCATCATAAATGTGAATTTTGTTGAAATATTTATGCACCAGTAACGCAATAATCACTTATACATTTGACATTTGAAGATTTAGAGAGGTGTGAATATTATGGAAATATAGTAGCTAATAACATTAAACCTATATTATGGAAATTTGAAAGTTTTTATGTCGACATTTTAACAATAATTCATTCCTCTGATTCAATAGTTGGCCTTGATTATTGTATTTTATTATTCTAATTTTTGTCTTCTAAACATAAGTCATACCTATCTATAAGACTATTAGGAGTATGTACGGAACCTATAATCTTTGAAATTATCCGTGGGTCAATTCTCCAAATTTCTTTGAAAGGTCTGTCTGAGTTTTTAGTTTAGTGTTATATATATATATATATATATATATATATATATATATATATATATATATATATATATAATAGGAAAGAACTGGTTAGGTAAATAATCCAAAGTAAAGTTCTTTAGTATTTTTGTTATTATTTTTTAAAAATAGTGCTCGATACAAAAGTAGAGCAATTAGTATTTTTGTGTAGAGTTTCGCAAACCTGAAAACCGCGTTTCAGCAATATCTTAAGAACTATTCTCCTGGAATTCGGCAACCCCAATATACGCCACCTAATATGCTTAAATTTCGTAATTTTAAGTTTTCCACAATATTGTTACTTTGATTTTCAGGTCTTTATAATTCTAGTTTTGTTTTTTTAACGTTCTTTCAGATTATTGGAATCCTGTCGGCAAATCATATCAATTATTTAGAAGGTTCCTTTTTAAAAATCTTTTATGACTATTTCTGGTCAATTTGCATCAATTTTGCTGTCTGTGATGATTTGCAAATTCCGCAGTATAGTCACTAAATTATTTTGATGTCAGGGGAAAATACAAAAAGAAAGACTTGCCAGGGACCAATCTCACTCTCTAAACAAAGATTACATTGCCCCTAATAACAAGAACTGGTTTACATCATTGAAGACCTCGCCAATTTTATAACAAGGCGCCTTCTTCGAAAATGGAGGATTTAACAAAAGCAAGTTGACAATTAGAGCCACTGATATAGTTCAGTTTTCCATAGGCAGATCTGTCTCATCCACAGATGGGTCACTGATACTCCGGGTCAGGGTGGGCTTGAGAGCAGTCGAAACTATATAGTGGCTCCATGTTTGTCAGAAGACGTAGACTCCTTTGCAAATCCGAATTACTTAAATAAATTATATCTATAAAATAACCTATAAACAGAAAATGAACTTAAACGATGACAAAAAATGTACTGAATTAAGTTATGTTTCGTGAGCAGAAAAATCGACGAAGGTGTGTGTTTATAAACAGTAATTCAAACTTTACTAACAAGACGGTTCAAGCACCAGACGAAGGAGAGATTTTCAATTCTGGGATCATCCTCATTCCAAGAAGGTATAATATGTCCATGTAGAACAAGTGTGACCCTGGTTAGCGGGCTTTCAGACACACGGACGAACAGAATTTGCCGTTTACTTATTGATATTAAAGATTTTTTTTTAAATTTCGTATCGTATTTTATATATATTTCTCTAAAAAAATGTGAGGCTCGTTTCTTGAAAGGCTTTAATTTGTTTTTGAATTTAACAAATGAACTTGTCTATTGGTAATTTTCCTTGATCCTAATTAAATAAATAATAAAAATAAAAAAGGAGCGAACGATTCTTAAGTTGGATGATCGCCGTTGAAATTGTTTTACGCCGCTAGTGGGCGTGCCATTCGTTGACTATAAAGTCACTACTCGTCACGATGGCTGTTTATTTTTTGGTAGCTTCAAAACACGTGGACAGGCGACCGGATAGGGGATTAGGAGAAGGCGTATAAAAGAATCTATGTCTTGTAGTTCCAATTCAAGAACATATTGTATTTCCATGTTTAGATTTTATTACATGAATAGCAAAGAACCTGTATATTCTTGCCTAGCGCGTTTGCAGAACATCACCAGAATTCAAAAATGACAGCTCGTGTCATGGACTGGAATTACACTCTGAGAAAAACCGATCCGCCAAAGAAATTCATATTAGCATTTGTAAGAAGTATGTAGGTGAGGCAGACATCCAGAATTATCAGTGAATATTTTCAAGTTTATTTGCATACTTCTATCAAGTTTCCTTAAAACTATGACATCAAAGAAGCATGATAAAAATACCTTGCTTATCTGCTGCAAAATGGTTTACTTGCCTCCCACATTGCCATGGCGTTCAACAAAGATATTCCTTTACTTAACGTCATCCTGTACAAGGTTCAAGAGCCACTCCAGGTGGAGGGTTAAAATGAGGTGGGTGATATAAAAGTTAGAGGTCGAAGTAGGAAGCTATGGTTAAGAGAATAATGAGGAAAGATTACGTCTGACGCTTGACTTGAAAAGGTGAAGATTTAAACATTCAGGAAGCATCCACAAAGTTGTCATAAAATATAGCAGTTCTAAATGGAACTTACTTAATACAGCTGGCATACGGAGGAAATGAAGGTGATTCGAATTTTACTCAGCTGACATTTGCCATGAAAATAGCGTCAGGATTGCAGCATTCTGCCTGCGAGGAAATAGGACGTAGAGTGTAAAATTGGTTACCATTCTCATGAGACTGTGTAAAGATCTTGGATTCGATCAAGGCTGAAAAGGGACTATTGTGCAGCTCAAGACCAGACAGAGCAGCAATACTCCATTTTTTGTCTAATCTGACTCTTGTAAATAGAAAGCCAGCCAGAAGGATTGTTAGAATGAACTGACACATTTTCTAATATCTTTGGCAATGAATCATATATATGTGTCACATTTAGGGTCAGTGAGCCTCAACAGACGTTCAAAGCATGGAGCCTTATTGACAGTATAACTCTTCATAGTAACTGAAGAAAAGTCTGAATCCAGTTTTGAAATGATACTAGCTTAGTTTGTGCTAAGAACCCTAGTTTACTAATTATAACTATTAACAGAAAGTATCACTGGCCGTTCGTCTAATGAATGCCGAATGTTTCGATATAAGGAATCGGCTATTATCATTACGATATGTGTGTGTGTGTATGCGTGTGTGTATGTGTGTGTATACAATTTAAGAAACAGCAGATATTTTATATATAATACACCATAATAAAATAATATTAAAAATACAGCGTTAATAATGTTTTCTTTTTTGGACACTGTGTAGAAACTATCCAAATGTTCTATAATTCCGAGCGTTTTCGGCTATACTTTTAGTCATTATCAAAGATGATTTTATTTTTTTAAATTAATTGGGTGTGTGGGTTGTGTGAATGTTTTTAGTGTTTTATTTTCCGAACAGAGCACATTGTGGCCGTTTTCGTAGTTAATCTTAAGTGCTTGCTCTTTCTTTTTATTATTAAGGCTTCCATTATTTTTAATCGTTTTTTACATGTGGATGAGGTTTTTATCTTTGCATTTTCTATTAGTATGTTTCGAATGGAGTCGGGTAAGTTTGTGCGTGTATTTAAATGGATACTAATAGAGCTGTGGTCAGCTAGCTGTAAGGTAAGGCGTCTAGATAGGCATAACTTCATAAGCCCAACTAAATAGCAAAAATAAAATCATCCTTGATAATGGCTAAAAGGATAGTCGAAAGTGCTCGAAATTATGGAACATTTAGACAATTTCTACACACCCTGTGCCCAAATAAGAAAACATTTGTTCGAACACAAGAAAAATTAAATAAAAAGCTTAATCGTAGTAACTTATCTGTTGTTTGTAATGAAATATGTATAAATAAATGACTGCTGCCCGAATAAACAATATATATATATATATATATATATATATATATATATATATATATATATATATATATATATATATATTCAAACATGTTTCATTGAATAATATTGGCATATTTGTTTACTTTTTTATCCTGATCTTTTCCAGTTTTCTTTCAAAATATGAAATGGATGAAGGAAGTCGCCGTGGTTTTACCCGTTGTAATTTATTCCTGAAAATAATCTTTGAAAAGATCGAAAGCATTTTGGTTAACAAAAACTATGGCATCTTCCTTGATGAATTTCATATTAATATCAAGAAACTAACGAGACAGGATCAGTATAAAAACAAACAGACACAATATTTCTACATTACTCAATGAAACATGTTTGAATATATATATATATATATATATATAACAAAATTAATAAAAGTAAAATGTTTGTCACCTAGCTTATTAATGTTACCTTTGGCATCCCGACTTCAGAATTTCGTTGACGGGTACCCCGGGAATAATTTCGTCCGACCGTCAGGGGTTATCAGTAATTTTTTAATATAATATTTTTGTGTGCTGGCTCTCAAGAGATCCGGCAGTGTCATGTCCGTCCACACTTTGATATTTTCTGACCAGCTCTTGCGTTGACGTCTCCGTTTGTGTTCACCTTCAGCAGTGCCTCGAATGATGGTCTTACAGCGGTTGACATGGCGAAAACATGCCACCTTCCGTGACCTAAAGTGGAGATGAGAGATTTCTGTCGGCCCACATAGTCATTGGTTTTGAATTCCCAGCAGGAAATGTAGAGAAACATTTGTTCTCAAACACCTGGTTCAGTTTTTCTTGCTTAAACCAGGAGTGTTCAAGTCGTACACCCATAGAGGAGGGTGGATTCGATCAGCGATTTGTAAAGTATGGAAGCTGATATTACTCTTCCATATCTATTCTAGTCCTAACCATCGTTGCTGTGATTGTGGAGATCCATGTGCTGATTTATGCATTGCAGTTGACATCTTTTGACTGGGTTGCTTGTTTGCCGCAGTCTCTGAATATGGAATCCAGTGAAGTCCGTGACCTGTTCAATATCAGAGTTTGGCAGTGAAGATTCAGAGAAAGTAGCGGCTGTTAAGTAATTCTTTAAGTCTTCGATATCAGGTTGGCAGTGAGGATAGTTTGGGAGAAAAAACAAAATGGCTGCCCTTATACACGTCGCATTGAATATTTTGAGCTTTCTGGTTGGTTAACCCTTCTATTGGTGAACTATAAAATGAGTCAGCTCATTTTGACTGGCTCACTAGTAAAGAATACACAAAAAACTTCAACATTGCTCCCAAGTATTTGAAGGTGGACACTTCCTGCAGGGGTTCGCCGTCCATGGTGACACTGGTTCTGGGGTTTAATTTGCTAGTTAAAATTACTTTGGATTTCTCTGTGTTGAGTTCCATTCAATATGCGCCGGGTTGTTTGTCAGTTCTTGCAGTTTACTGTTACTTCCGGCCATAAAGTCAACATCGTCCGCGAGATGCAGGTTGCAGACAGGTCTAATACCAATGGAGATAGAAGTGTTGCAGTTCTCTCCAGAAACATATTGAAGAGTGTTGGAAAGAGTAGGTATCCCTGTCTAACGCCGATACTTGTCTGGAAGAAATCTCCCATTTCTCTAGACAAGCAAACTGCACTGTTGGCATGGTTATAGAGGACTAGATGATTTGTAGGAATCCTTCTTCTATATTGAATTCTCTGAGAATGTATCAGAGGCCATAACCTATAAAATGTTTTCCTTAAATCAATGACATTGTGGAACATTTCCATCTATTTTGCAGATGTTTCTCCGTAAGGATCCATGTGCTTCGTCCGGTTCTAAAACCATTCTACCCTTCTGAAAGTAGTTATTCAGTCTTGGATTTCAGATTGTTGGTGATAATACAGAGCATGACCTTCCTGTGGTTGCTGATTTGGCTTTATTTTTCTATAATTCTTGTATTTCTTGCGATTATCCTTCTTGGACTGGGGTACTGTATCCACTCTTTGGCCGCCACTTTTGTTCCCAAATCCGCTGATATAGAGCTATTAGGGCCTTGACAATTACTTCACCTCCGTTTTTCACCAGTGCAGAGTGTACATTGTCCACTCCAGGTGACTTGACAGTTTTTAGGCTCATCACTGCTGCTTCTACCTCCTCCTCCTTCAGTATTGGTGGACAGTCTTCGCCTTCTGTGGGATACTAGTCGGCTTGGACTAAAGTGGTATCTGGATGGAGCTCGTAATTTTCTAGAACTTCGTAGTATTCGGTCCACCTATACAGAACTTCCACTGTCAGTAGCATGCAATCTTTGTCATCTACGACAGCTGCCCTTGGCAGGCTGGTCTTACTGATGGATTTGACGGTATTGTAGGCCTATTTGCTGTCAACTGATTTTATGTCCTGCAGCTATCAACATATTTTATCAGAGATTGTCTTGGACGTCTACTTTCTTAGAGGCTCAAAGTCGAAGAGAGGAAGGTTTAGATTAGTATTTCTTTTGGCAGCAATACACCTGTTCTAATGTATTATGTAAACATTCTATATTTCATTTATCATTTGTTTTATAATCTATTTATTGTTAAATGCAATTCTTATCTTGTATTTAATTTTCGTAATCACCATTAAACTCATCAGACTCTTTCTGAAATCACTGCGCTTTCCTCAGATTGACACCCAAATACTCTGAAATGTTCGCTTTGGAGTTACCGGAGTGAATGCCAAGCATTACAGCATGCCGATTCCAAATTTCTGGCGGAATGAATTCCATCGTGGTATTCTTTTTCTCACAGACGTTTCTGATATCTTTATGTCTATTTCGAGAAATCGGCACAACATATTTGGCTACATCCATAATACATTTGTCGCTGACATTTTTCCTAGTAACGTTGGACGACATGTAAAAATAACCCACATACCTCCACCCACTGTCCTTATTTTTATATTTTAACAGATCTGACGTTCGATTTAGACATACCCACAAGTATATTTTTAATTCTAACCTTATGCACTCCCATTTTAACATCCGAAAAAAGGTAATGATTTGCTTTTAAATTCCCGAATAAATCATTTTTATCACAAGTTATCTACCATCTCCTGAGGAAGTACAATATTAGAACTGAAACATTGAAAGTTTTTGTATGGCGATGTAAAATGTTTTTACTGTAATCTATTATAATAAAAATACTTTAACAATATTTTGCTCTACTTTGTACTGAGCAATTTTAAAATAATAAGTAACTGCTACGAACTGTGGATTTTAACTCTATCTGTTCTTTCTCTTATTTGTGTGTGTGTGTATATATATATATATATATATATATATATATATATATATATATATATATATATATATATAGAGAGAGAGAGAGAGAGAGATAGATAGATAGATAGATAGATAGATAGATTGGCTGCCTCCATGTATTCGAGTATGAATATCGTACGACACTAATCCAGACCTTTTAACTGTGCTGTGATAGAATAGGTCTTTTTTGCTCAGTCAATGACACATCGTTTTCACAACTCACACTTGTTTGATTTACAAATGTACAAAGAGCATTATGAAAAGACTGTGCAGAAAGCAGTTCTAGATCATTCCCATCTGTTTTACATACAGACACACACGCACACACATACAAACACACACAAATATATATATATGTGTGTGTGTGTGTGAGTGTGTGCGTGTGTGTGTGAAGAATTTCTTTTAGATGTTCCGGATTATTTTATTGGTTTCAGATACGTATTTTAAAATATAGTTTCCAATAATGAGTATTATCGTTATCTTTATAATTATGAAAGACTTTTAGGGCTTTTTATAAATCGTAGGATTTATTTTCACATATTGCCCTTAATATATTTCCATAACAGTTTGTGCTTTCTATTCTTATTATTCAACTATTTAGTATACGTATTCATAAATTTGATTCCATTTTATTGGTGGTAAGTTTTTTGTCTTTTATCCTTAATGCTTCTACTAGTTGTAATCTTTTTTTACAGTTTATGTGATATACAATATTTGTGTTATAATTGAAGATTTATCGGACTTAAGTGAGACTTTAATAGGTAAATGACACGTTAAACGACGCGATAATGTATATATTGTGAAACCGATGTATTTTTTAAAAATTATTATCGAATAATTTTTTTGATAAGTGAGCAAGCGAATTCATAGACTGCATTTAATTAGGCAACTTCTTCTCTAAAAAAAATGGACGCCATTAACTAATTAATCCTTTAAGTATTGTAGCTTAGTAATTAATTAAACCAAAAACCGTATGAAATATACTTATTATTAAGTTTAGTATGTGACCTCAAACTTTTGCTCTATAGCACATATATATATATATATATATATATATATATATATATATATATATATATATACATATATATTAAGTGAACATTGAGGTCAACAGCCAACATCTACAGTCTGTTTCATACTTAAACGCAATCTTCTGGACCGAAAATTGCATTTAAGATCTATGCAATCCGATTCTGATTCCATCTATCTAATCATCTGATATTCTGATTCAAACACACTCATCTCTCTCTCTCTCTCTCTCTCTCTCTCTCTCTCTCTCTCTCTCTCTCTCATATTCTCTATCTATCATATTCCGATTTTACCTATCTATCTATCTATCTATCTAATCTGGAATTCGAACTCGGCTCTCCGATTCCTAGGATTGAGGAATCGGAGAGCCAAGTTTGAATTCCAGTCGAATCCATTCCATTCACTTACGTGCTAATACATTTGGGAAAGGTATGAATCCTCTTCTTTTCCCGCCCGCTATCGGTAAATAGCAGGGCAGGTCGGGTTCTATAGCCTTGGATGGCAACTGGTCTACCGCAGAAAGAAATGGCAAACTACTGCATAAAAAATCTGCCTCGTCAATCATGTATCAAAAGATACATGATCGCCTAAGTGTGTATCACGCACAGCACGTAACTGATTGATATATTTAATCACATTCTGATTCTATCAATTTATCTATCATATTCCGATTCAATTACTCTCTTTCCCTCGCTCTTAACCCTATCTATCTATCATATTCTAATTCTATCTATCTATCTATCTATCTATCTATCTATCTATCTATCTATCTATCTATCTATCTATCTTGATTCCCTGACTCTGTTTCTGAGTCTACCACTCTATACATCTTTATTCTTTCATTTTGATTGTGTGTATGCATTTATCTATTATATTCTGACTCAATCACTCTCTTTTTATATTTATCTCAATCACCCTATCGCTCTCTCTCTCTCTCTCTCTATATATATATATATATATATATATATATATATATCACCTTCTGATGCTATCTATCTAATCACCATCTGTCTGTCTACCTACCTATATGAGACTATCTCTGGTTTTGATGTTTTCTTTTTTATTAAGGATTAAGATCAATCATTGTTGTGAACAGAATTTGTTTACTTGGAGATAAGATCTCCTCAATCTGCTTAAGTACGTTTTTAAATACTTACGTGGCGCCCTACAAGGAATTCTTATGGCTGAAGCGAGCCTATTTGAAATCCCGCTGAAAATGTCACTTGGAATTAGTGTCTTCAAAGATTTCATTATGAGTTCTTGGTATAGCTTTGGTACAACGAACTCTGGTCACAAATCACATCACTACGTCTTATATTGTTTAATTGTATTTTCTTTTAGAAGTTATTTCACGTTTATTTATGTTGTATTGCTACAGCGGACTTACTTGTGTCAAAAAATTTCTCTTTTATTGACACTGCCAGATACCTAAGAAATATACTTTGGATAAATTAACGAACAAAGTGAAGAAAAGCTTTTTGCGGGTAGAGAAGCGGGATTTCGGCAAGGAAAGCGGTGCAATCGTGCCAAGTCCAAATCCCAGGCCGCTGGTTTACGTTTACTTTCGCACAGATACACATGGGAAAGGCATGAACTCATCTCCTATTCGTCCTAACCGGTTGTAGGTTAAATTTCAGCGTAGACTAGACAATATCCTTGGCTGCCTACCAGTCTAAAAGACGGTCAACTATGCATTAAAAACCGTTGAGAAGGCAACCACATCATAAGAAGTCATGGGGATTCACAGGTTATAAAGAAACGAATTCTGTGGAGGACCATGATCGCGTACGTCCTGAAGTGATAAAACATTAAAATATATATTTATTATTCATTTTAAACCCTTCAACACATTCGTTACTATTTTGTCCCCTAAAGACAGCGCCTAATAAAATATATGTATTAGATTGTGTCATAAATATTTTTTTTTTTTTTGTTTATCAACATTTTTTCTACAGAAAATAAAGAAAAAAATCATTTTTATTGATTGATTCGTTTTCTACGGTTTATCAACCCATTGCAGGTTATTTAAAGCCATAAATTATTTTATATTGTAAGAATTTTTAGGGGAAGATGCTAATGGTTTAGTAATACAAGACCTACTAATTAATCCATAGGTAGGGAGAGAAGAGAATTCATACCTTTCCCAAGTGAAATAAGTGAATATCACGAACCTAATTGGAATTGGAAGTTCCGACTCATTAACCATTATACCACCTGCACATCGAGGCTTACAGTACCTTGTATTCCAAAAAGGTTGCTTAAATTTGCTGGTTGTACAGGAACCGGTGATATGGCCGTAATCATAACATTACATTTTCTTTTTTCCTTATATATTCTCCAAAGAAGATTTATGAAATTGATGATAGACATTGATAGAAATTTGAAAATATTTATAACGTAGAATTTGGTGGCCTGGAGCCGTTCAATTTGTTGTGTTAATCGGTGGCCTTGTTGAAAACAGGTAAGAGGGTTTTAGCTTACATCGCATACATTCTTCAATCATTTGTGAGAAATGCACTCGGAAATTGTCATGAAGAAAAATTGCTCATTATAGTAGTGAGAATAACCGCTTAATCCAGGAAACATTCGGCATCAATTGACCAAAATACATTAGATTTGGTTGAAATTAATAAAGATCTTTCCCTCAAAGCAATTTTTCAAAACAATAGATTCCTCTGTTCCATTGTAATCATTCTTACTAGTATCCATCGGTGCTTGATTTCAAACCATTTATTTAAGGAAGTGTGAAAAGCCAACACACACACACACACACATATATATATATATATATATATATATATATATATATATATATATAAGTGAACATTGAAGTGAACACTCAGGGACGAGAGACTGTTTCATGCTAGACGCAATCGTCAGGCCGCAAGTGTTGGGTTTTTTATTGACTATTTATATATACGGGTCAGTGTTGCATTGTGGGTAGTCCATTCCGGCGCTTATTTTGGCGGAAGTGGCATGTTTATTTATTTATTTACTTTATTTATTTTACTTGTTCTTATTTATTTTCAAATTGAAAATAAATAAAAACAAGTAAAATAATATGTGTGTGTGTATGTGTGTGCACAGGATTGTTTTAACTCGTTTCGGATAAATGATGACAAACATCAAGATAACTCGGCAAATAAGAAAGACACGCGGTAATTATTAACTTAAAGGCAGAGAATGTTTCACGGTTGTTTGTTGCAAACGTTCGAAAAGAGGTTATAAGCCTCTGGCGGGGATTCTACAGCAATAGCAAAACGTAAAATACATGCTAAGAATCCTAATACAATCAGAACAGCCAAATTTGTGTGAAAAATGTTGAATATTATTGATAAGAACCCAGAAGGTCAATTAATACCATTGCTTAGTGGCGCAAAGTTTCAAGGCACCACTGTTGGAAGTATTATATATGAGGACGTTTCCTAAAAATATTATATGATACAAAGTAGCCAATTCATGTCTGCAAAGACTAAAAATATGCCTCTGATCAGTACAGAGCGCTTGTTGATTAAGTTCAACTATCAAGTGCATGGTATTTTTTTTTCTGTGCTGAGAAAAAAAAAAACTTTGATTAGGACCAAAAGATCAAGCGATGGAATGACAGATGGCTATACAGATACTCCAAAGACATTTCAACTCTCATGCACACAAAGTTTCCGGAGACTATGATGCTTCTGAGGTCATGATAAACTAGGAAGATGTCAAACTTCTCCACTTGTTTCCTCAGTGCTTAAGGACCAATGTAGCTGACTATAAGAATATGTTAGAGGAGCTCCACAATCACCTCACCGAAAATATATGACCTACTATTTCTCCAGAATTTAATCTATTTGATGACTTCATATGGGACGCACATCGACGCAGTATAAAATATCTGAAGTCCGGCCTTAGCTGGCACAATCATCAAGTCCTGTTGTACTCTACATTTACAAGATCCACTTCAAGTCGAAAATAAAATACTGTTACCATTAAAAGAAAATAGAGAATGAGGAAATATGTTGGAATGAAAATAGAAGAAAATTTAGAATAAAGAAATATATCTTAGAATTAAATTAGAAGAAAATTAAAAATATAAAATATGTTGGAATTGAATAAGACGAAAATTGAAAACGAAGAATATGTTGGAATTAAATTAGAAGAAAAGAGAGACTGAAAAATATCTTGAAACAAAATTTAAGGAAAACGAAGAAAATGTTGGAATGAAATTAAAAGAAAAAATAAGAGTAATGAAATATTTTGGAATGAAATTAGAAATTTGAAAATAAATATATCGAGAATTTCGTAGGAATGCTGGAATAATTTTCATCACATCAAATTCAATTCATGTCCACGTAAAGTGTATGCTCTTTAGTTTTACTCCAACTTGTGTGGATGCAGTCGACATATTGTATACCCCGACATCAGTTTAACTCTGTGTGTGTGTGTGTGCGTAATGTGAAGGGCAAAAAGTTGAATGCCGTAATTATCCAAAAAAATGTTAACGTTGCAATGAATAAAGTTGATAAAAATATAAGTTAGTTTTAAGAAACTTTTGAAAGAAATATTCAGTGACAAGTGTAAAAGAAATTCTTTACATCTCGTCGCAAGTTTGCTACTGTAGCAAAATCTGTTCTTGAAATATGATCGACAAAAATGAAAAGTCTTTGTAAATGACAAAGGAACTTTCACACTGAGCAGAAATGCAACCTTTTCTTTGTTGTTTTATCTTTTTTTTTTTTTTTTTATTCTTTTTGGTTTTTCTATAGACAAGTGTGTCGCTATTTTATTTGTCGCCACATCTTCAGATATTAGTGTGGAAATAGGTTTACAACCATATCACATAGAAACATCGGTTCACATCCGATCACAGGAGTTAAGTATCGGCGAGCCTGGTCAGAACCTAGACGGGTAACCATTTGGGAATACCAGATGCTGTAAGTTTTTATATTCGAATGGTGTAATTGATAAACGACTCGGAAATGGAAATCGAAGAACCGAGTTCCAATTCCAGTCGGGTTCGTTATATTCAATTACGAACAAGAATACCCTGGGGAAAGGCATTAATTAACCCCTCCCCGCTATGGGTTAGGTAGTAGGAAATGTTTACTTACATCATTCAGACTGTTATCCTCATTGCTATATTCACAACGTTTCGGTCATTATTTGCTCCGGCCTTCTTCATTGTATCGAACCCTTTATTTCGCCCATCGTGGGAGATTGTTCTAGTTCCACTTGTCATGCCTCTTCCGGATGCCTCAGTTATTTAGCCCAGATCTCCAAGTGGCCCGGTATTGAACTCACAACTCCTTGGATCTAGCCAGTGTCTTTATCCACTGGGCCATGGGTCTGGGGAAGAACTTATTGGATTATAAAATGTCTCAGCAATCATTTTTTTTACCAGTATTCATATTGCAATTTTTCTGTTATCATTATTGCATTTTTTACCAGAGCTTTTATTGCAATTTGTTTTGTTATTCGCTGCTTTTCTGTAGCACTCCTTATTACTGGTTGCCATATTGTATTCATGTTATTATCATCTCCAAAATTTTCTTACAATCCCAAAATATTTTCTGGTTTTAAATAACCTGTAACGGCTGATAAGCCGTAAAAAAAACAAGTCAATCTATCTAACAAGTAAAATGCAAATCTTTAATGGAGAAAAAATATGATGAATAGCGTCATACCAATCTTCGAAATGGGGATGACCTGACAACCTAGAAAATCAGATTTTAACAAAAATCATATGTTGACCTTTGAACATAGTGGGGGAGACACAGCTATCTCAGCCAAGGGTCAAACTAATTTCTCTCCACTCATTTCTTTTGATAAATACAACTGTTAATAAACAAAATGGAGTTCTATTTAAGAGGAAAACTTATATTAAAAATTACCAG
>OZ010590.1:93074547-93087047 GCA_963932145.1 Acanthosepion lycidas
CTTTTTTCAAGTATATCTAAATAGATAGCAGATACATTAGACTAGACAAGACGGCAATAGTCAGTGAATGGTGAATTTTTATGTCTAAGATTCTGACGGGAAAAATTGTCTAGCACGACGCAGTGAACTAACGTCCATAGCAGCAGACCTTGCAGTTGATTCAATAGAATCTTTCCACTTCATCTCAGCAGAAATCTTTATCCTCGGAATATATATAGTGTTTGAAATTTAATTACGATTTACGATATTTCTTATTGGTCAAGAAATGTTCGAATCAAAATAGGAACATTAATCCAATTTGCTTTTATTAATTTATTGATATTTTTCATTGATTGATTTGAATTATTATTTTATCATTATCTTCGATTGTAAAACTGTGGAACAAAATTTGAATATTGAAAATGAATTTTTTCTTTCAAATTTTAAAAACACCAATCTCTCTCTCACAATCTCTCTCTCTCTCTCCACACACTCACGCTCGCGCGTATGTACAAATAGTGTAACGGTTATCGACGCAGAATTTTCCCTATCTTTTTTTCTTTTCCTTTTTCCTCAAGCATGGAAATAATGCCATTAAAATGCAAGGTTTTACTGAGTGTGAGAAAATAATTAAACAAAGAAAACATTATTTAAGCGAGAGAACAGTAAAAGAAGAAGAATTAAGTAGGCAGAAGATAATGTTTGACATTGCATTTAAAGTTTTGAGGATCAAAGTTGATGGAAAACAAGAAACCGGGCGAGTGGTCCATAAGCAAGAAGTGCGAGAGAAGAAACTATTGGCATAGAACTTACGGTTCAATCTGACCATTTCATCCATAAAATGATGAAACCTTTTGGACAATTTAGTACCGCGTTTAAATTTATAAAATCTAAATAGCATCAGAATAATTAGAACGACAATTATATACATGTCATGGCGGTGGAAAATACTGAAGCCGAGATGGCAGGTAACTTAAAAAAATGCTAATAATTGAATGAAATTGCCTATGGCGATTTTAGTGTTAGGTGTTTTATTATTAAAGCATAATGTTAATTTTGTCTTTGGGAATTTAATTGTTAGGACTAAAGTGGTTGGTTTTCATTCAGCAGACGATCAATCACCACTTTTTTGTAAGAGTTGAAATAAGTAATAATAAACATTACATATATAATTCCAAATAAATATAATAATCATTATATATATAATATATTAAATAAAATAAATATTAATTGCAAATTATATTAAACTATTATAATACTTTTAAGCAATATTGACGTTTTCAGTTAAACTTAAGATCGATTCATTTTTAGAGCTTCGAAGAAACGGGTTATCTTTCCTTGCATTCATAAGCCAATTATTATTTCTCTCTATTATTTCTTTTTGTACAACTAACCTGGAGATCGTTTCTCTTATTTTTATTTTCTCTTTTTGTTTACCTAAAGTTATATTTATAAACTTTGTATTTTCTACACTTGTATGACGACTTTCTTTACTCGTCCATCGTTCACTGCCCCTGTGATGGCATCCAAGGTCGGCTGTGTCTGCATATACACCCGACTCGCTATGTTCACAGATTTGTCTCCTTAGCTGTGATCCTATTCACCAATATATATATATATATATATATATATATATATATATATATATATATATATATATATATATATATGTGTGTGTGTGTGTGTAATTAAATAAATAAAAAAATAAAAAGTAACGACAAATGCTTTTCAAGACACTAGTTGAGAAATATCAACGATACGAATTCTCACTTATCTGTCTATGCTGTCCTTCGACTGAATTGCTGTTTCCCTAACTTCCGGCCAAGGGAAGCGGACCCTTACATTTACTGACCATCTAGACGCCTGCTGATTTCTCACAGGTCGCTTCTCTGTTCCACTTGTCTGACTGCCGGTCCCTTCCTCACTGGCTGCTGGTCACTTACTGCTGGACACCTACTTACTTCCTGCCTCTCTTTTCTTATATGGATACTGGCTGGGATCCAACCACCCCTATCCGTCCTTTTGTGTTCCGGAACAAGAGACCACTAATTTTTTTTTGGGGTGTTGGTGGTGGGGGTTTGGGGGTCGTCAGCTTCTTCAAAGATTACTTTTATGATTATGCAAAATGATTGACAAAATTTTATGTTTGCCAATTCAAAGGCGGCTGGAACAGTTGATTCAAAGTTGGACTGGAGACAAAAATCTTGCGAAACTCATATAATTAGATGAACTTTGAAAGGAAAAGGAATTTATTTATCTTCTAAGAAGAAATCCTATTGTTACTCTTGTTCATTGTTTAACAATTGATAGTTTCGTATTAGCAATGTCAAAAAGGTAGTGGATATTGTGGTTGGTTTTCATTCAGCAGACGATCAATCACCACTTTTTTGTAAGAGTTGAAATAAGTAATAATAAACATTACATATATAATTCCAAATAAATATAATAATCATTATATATATAATATATTAAATAAAATAAATATTAATTGCAAATTATATTAAACTATTATAATACTTTTAAGCAATATTGACATTTTCAGTTAAACTTAAGATCGATTCATTTTTAGAGCTTCGAAGAAACGGGTTATCTTTCCTTGCATTCATAAGCCAATTATTATTTCTCTCTATTATTTCTTTTTGTATAACTAACTTAATTATTATTAATTTTTTAATATTTGTATTTGTTTATTTATGCAGTTTCTTTATTTGTTTTGCTTTCATGTGTTTTACTTTATCTAGCGTTTTATTATATATTTAAAAAAAACGTTTATTTCTTAGAATCTTCTGAAATACGTAATATATATAATGCTTAAATACGTACATAATATATGTCGCAAAGGTTGTTATAGCCGAGGGAGATAGTGGCGACAAGATATATAAAATGCTTCCGTAGCATGCGTCTCACATATCTTCTGACCACAAAGTCCAGCAGGAAGTCGGAGAATGGGCAAAGGCGGAAAACTGGCGCCTCATAACCAGCTGCTTCGGATAGATGGAATGTGACAGCCCAGAAAGGGAGTCCATCTAGGGGAAAGAAAATTCTAGTTTTAAAATTCTGCTGTCTTGTGGTCATATACAAACACAGCAAAGGCGATGGAAGTAAATCTAGATAGAAAAACCGAAGGCGGTTGTCTCACAACATTGAAAATATCCCAGCAACTACTGCAGTGAAGCCGGCTCTGAATGTAATGTTTTGCATTCTTCTGTATCGTTTTGGTCCGGCTGAGTGTGGTCGGGGGCCATGTAGTCTGAACAGCGCATGGTCCTCATATATCATGTAACTAAACAGGGAGCTACCTTAATCTCCCTAGATAAACGGGCGCCTACTTAATAAGCGTTCCCTGTAAGCTGTGTTACCGCCACGGTTTCATAATGTTAAACCACTGCTCCTAATTAGACTAAATAAAGCTGCAACAATAGTTTGCACATATAAATGACGTGTGTAAGGAAATGGAATGGAAGACAATTTCAGACAGGTAATATTTTATATTTTGATTTTTATATAAATTAGTAACAAAACAAAAGAAACACACTAATATGGTGGTTTTCTAAGCGTAGCTTAGACGTAACACAAGGCTGAAAGTATGGATCGAACTCACCACTTATAATTAATCTAACGAGACAAGCTTGCTAATCATTGCAACACGTCAAAGTAACGAAAACTATATATTAGTATGCATTCAGAATAAAGAAGACACTGCAAGTTAGAAATTATGTGGGTGATGTACGTGTACGCGTGTGTGTGAGAAATTAAATTAGTACCAGTCGTGTTGTCAAAAAAGTGCACTGGTAGGAAAAGAAAAGAAACAGAGAAAAAAAACAGGAAGTATCCCGTTAATATAAAGCGCTTGAAAGTGCCATCTAATAACTTTTTGGTTTGGTTTCTTTTGTTTTACGGCATGTCAATCTCAATGGGTTATTTAATACCAACAAAAAATTTTAATGCTGCTAATATTTTTTTCTTCAAAGATCTATTGCTGCTAATATTTTTTTCCAAAAATATATTGCTGCTAAAATTTCTTTTTAAATATAGATGGTAATATTTTTTTCGGAAGATGTATTGTTGGTAATTTTTTTTTTTAATGTATTAGTAGTAATAATTTTTTACAAAAAAAAAGTATTTCTGGTATTAAAACCTATTATTCCACTTTCATAGTGTTTTGACGCCAGTTTGGTGGTCAACTATTTGACCATAGTTGGTACCGTAACAGGTGCTACCATCGCGGGTTAGAGTGGACCTGGGAACACCAGCAATTATAGGTGGTTTTACGCTTCTCAAAACCTCCTGATCAGAGGCCTTACAGTTGGACGTAGTTTATTGTCTTACCCAGGACGCGGATATAGTTTATCATCATACGCAGGATGGAATAAATTTTGGCCAAAATATAAAAGCTATGTTGGGATAAATAACACTTATATTATTATATTATTAGACCGTAAAGAATTTGAAAAACTATTTCTTTACTCAAAAACACTAGGTGCCTTTTTTTCGAAATTAATTTCTCATCTTTTGAGACAGCTCTAACCTTTAGCGTATAATACACAAAAAGAAAACGACCTACCAAATTTTATGTATAGTCCTTGTCCAATCGTAATTTTTTCCCCGGGAGTTTAACAGAACGGGTCACAGGCTATCTAGTTTACTATATTTGTTTAGTATATGTATATATAGTCGGATTATTTGCAGACAGTAACTTACTTGCACGGCAATGTATTAACAGTCAATGTAATAAAAAATATAACATTGCTTATATACAAAAATCGTTTCCTCCTGTCTTATAGGATTTTATAAATAAAATATGTTATCTTTTACATTTATAAGAACCAGATGAGGCCAAGAATGGAATAATGTTGTCATATTTGAGTAGGAGCTGCCCAGACTGTACTTTCAATAATTGATAAAGTTTAAAAGCATCTCATAGTCTTTGTATGTAACAAATTACTTTCCATCCACCAACTTCTACCACACGGGCGGGATGTGGTAAATTTCAACTCTTTCTTTCTGATGTTAAGTATAAATGATCTTTAATGTTTCTTTTCTCTAAAACTTCCTCGTTTCTTATATGTTCAATCTATGCTATTCTCAGCATTCTTCTGTAGAACTATTTTCCTATTTCTTTAAATCTCGTCTTCATTTTTGAGGTGATTGTTTAACATTTACTGCAACGATATACGTGGACTGATATCGGTTTAGATCTGGCAGTTTAGTACTATTTTCTTTGTATTAAATGAATGTAAAATTCACCTTCACTGACTTAGGTCAGCGTAGGTGAATCTTACATCAACTACAGACAAATAACCTAAAGGACAAGTGGAAAGAATTATGGAACTCTTGTCCAGATAATAAGCTACATCGAATCCCTCCTAACAATAGACGTTTTGTCGTTCTCTCTCCTTAATGACGTTTTTCTTTTTCTCATATACATACATTCTTGTGCAAATTAACTGGAACAACTGCTTTAGTTTCCTATCTTTATGTCAGTATGATGATTTTCATCACGCCCAGACACTATTTTCTCGACTGTCGATTAGTTGTCCTACGGCCATTGTCTGTGATGGATGTTACTCCAAGGAAGTGTACGAAAATTGTAATGATGCACAAACACACTGGCAAACCTCACCAGTGAGCAAATCAAAGTACTATAGATTAGCCCGGAACCTCTCCTGATTTAAATCCAATCCAGAATCTGTTGTCAGTATGCAAGGAACGTACTAACATGTGCACTGGTCATGTTTCATTGGAAAAATACGAAAAAAAGGTAAATGATAACGGAATTATTCGTTTTGTTTCAATTAATTTGCAGAAGGGTGTACTTTCACACTCAGTAATACTTTTAAATCTTAGTGGCTTTATTGCCTTCCTTGTGGACAAATGATTAAAGCAAAAAACTGGATATACCAGAAAATCGGGAGTGATTATCGCCGGTCTATGTACAGACCATGTAGACATAACTAATTCATATATACAAAAAATATATACAAAAATATATACAAGAAAAAAGAAAGATCCACCGATGTATATGGCGTGCCTCGACGAAACGAAACAATTATCTACACAATATCAAATTGCGTTATTCAGATTTTTTCTTTACAATAAATTGCTAACCGTCAATTCTTAAACCAAATATTTATCTCTCTTTCATATTTATGAATCTACCATTCGTCCATGCTTCGAATGTTGCTGCTACATATGGTCTACACTCCTGCTATGTATTGAGAGATTCATGATAAATTCCATGGAAAAATGCGCAATGTTATTGGTCCTGAACTGGCATCTCGGCTTCAATCTCTTTGCCACCAACATAAATTTGCTTCTCTGTGCCTTTTCTATAAATATTTTCATGGTAATTATTCCGATGAACTTTCTTTATGTACCTCAACTTTATAAATATAATCGTAGTACTAGTTTTGCAGCAAAGTTTCATCAATTTACTGTTGAATCTGATGTAATTTTAAGTTCTAGGCTAACAATTTCTTACATTGCACTTCTCACTTTTGGAACTATCTCCAAGCGTCTTGCTTCCCAGTCAAATTTGATCTTCAAAAATTAAATGCAATGTCAATCGTTATGTTTTGTCTTCTTAATTCTTCTTCTTTTATTGTTTTCTCTCCCGTGTTTTTTTTTTCTCGTATTCTCAAGAACACAGTAACTCTTTGCGTTTTTATGGCCTGTCTTGGGGTGAAATGATTAAAAAATAAAATTAAAAGAATAAATTTATGTAATAAATAAACATTTAAGGAAAATTAATCTGTGACATTTAAGAAAAATGTGATTTCTGAAAATAAATTCAATTTTACAATCAAGTCTCCTAAAAAGTGCTTCCAATGTTTGCGAAAGTTGAATTAGGGATAATATACTAGTGATAGTAATTGTAATATTAGCCGTTTCTTTATAAGAAAACATTCGGCAGCTTGTATTACTGTCAGTTAAAATTTATAATATATTACTCTTAAAAAATTTTTTCGGGAATATAGATGTGTCAACGCTATTATCCAGTATTGATGGGAGTTTCCTTCCTAACCTTTTGCTCGAAGTAGTGTGGAATGTCAACATCTTGATTATGTCATTATTTTCTGTTTCTGTTCAAATTCCTCAAATGATGTCGTTTCTGTTATTCAACACTGTATTATTTTTGACTGTGTAGCGCCAGTCCGCAAGGTTCGAAGAAGTGTGTTCGCCATCAAGACATTGGTTTCATCCGCTCAGAGTCATTTTTAACAACGAGTCAGAGAAAGCAGAGTTTAAATATGTCTGAAGAGCTTTGACGCCATGCATGGCTTCCAGAAAATCTCGATCTGACGAGGTTATTTAAGAACATGAGCTGAGTTTTCAGGTTAATATTTGAGTTTTGTAGCAATTTGTGGTGTTTGGCGAAACCACCTCAAGCGTAGTCTGTTCTATGTTCTATAACTAATACATACATATTTTTATTATTATTTAAATTAGGTTCCTTGACTAATTTTGACCAGCATAGCCATCATTAGGAGAAGAAATCTCTGCTGGATAGTAGCATTGAACTACAGGAGTGAATGACTGCCTCTAAAGAAAGTAAACGTTGTAGTTGTCATTTGTTATTTATCGTAAATGTTGGTCAGTCCATGTATTGGTTAAACCGCCTCTTTCAAGTTTTTTAAAGGCTGGAATCTCAGAACTCCCTCCTTACTAATTTTGACAGTTTTCTTGGGTACTGGGAAGGGGATGTACGAGTTAAGTGTATGTTATCTTTCATGTTTTGGGAGTGTGTGTGATCAATGTATGTGTATATATCTGCGTGAATGTGAGTATGTGGAAGGCCTCAACATCTCTGCAAGCATGCCTGTCTAGTGTGGTTGAGAAATATGGATGGGGGTTAATATATGGGATTATATATTAATTCTATCAGTGTTGTTTAAACTGTGTTTAAGTCCGTTATGGACAGATTATTTTGAGGCGCAAAATCCATTTGTCTTCACGTTCCTGTAGTATTTTTCTAAGGTTATCTTTTGTGTCTATTTCTATTTTATCAACAATGGTGAATTTTTTCATGACTATTGAATTCATGTTTTTTCTAGATGGAAATGTTGTTCTATAGGGAATAATCTTTCGTGGGAGACGATTGATAGGGTTGTATATTAATTCTATGTTATTAAATTTGTGGTTAAGCCCGTCTGAACGACGTGTTTTGAGGTGCAAAATCCATATTTCTTCATGTTCGTCTAGAATTTGTCTAACGTTATCTTTTCTATTTGTTTTTTTTCAATTATAGTGAATTTGGCATAGCTTTAAAAATCATGTAATACAGGTAATAATATTTCGTAGAGAGCCGATTCAGTTTTCCAACATACTGTCTCTAGCATAAACAATAAGTGGGAAAAATCTTAATCTGATCCCAACGAAAGATTATTACCTGTAGAACAAGATTTCCGTCTTGAAAACATAATTTTAAAAGCTATCCCAAATTCACTATAATTAAAAAAAAACGATATGCTAGAAATCCGGGTTCCATATTGTTTCTGGCATAGTGTGCATTCTAATAGGTAAATTATGTTATGACTTCTACCGTTAGAGTTGTGGTAGATTTTGAAAGTAGATTTACTGACTGAACGAATTGGTTCCAATAAAGGCTACTTTTGCTGTTACGTGGTTGAGGAAATCCTGTTGTTTTAATTCTTGATCTATTATGGGTTACCTTATCGTCCGAAATTTGGATACTACCTATAATTTCCTTACGGTTCTTAGGTCTTCTATATGCTAGAAGTCTAGGTTCCTCAGACAATGTTTTTAGGTCTGGTCTGAGATGTATTTCCCAGTGTCTTTTGATTATCTGAGATACTGGATGAAGAGTGTTAATGAAAGTGGTTACTAGAGGGGTGCATCTGGATTTATTTTTAATTTAATATTTTAGGGTGTTATCTTTAGGTGTGGAAATTGCTTTATTAGTTTGTTCCCCGATTAAGTATTATTTATAGCCACGCGTTGTGATTTGATGCTGGAGATTTTTAGTGTATTTAATTAGTTCTTCATTGTTAGAAGATATTCTTCTGAGTCCATGTGCTTCTGAACAAGGAAGGTTCTCCTTGTGGTGTTTAGAGTGAGAAGACTTAAAGTGTAGATAGTTGTCGTTTAAAATTTTCTGTTTTTATCGATGTAGATGATGGTGTCTAAAAATACTACCGATATCGTTGATTTTCCGTGATCGAACTTAATGAAATTATGTACCGTGTTTATATTCATAAGGAATTCAATGAGTTTCTCCACACTGACCGTGTGTATGAAAAAGATATCATCAATATATCTTGTATAGAATATGCAGTCACTACCGATGAAGGTATAAATATGAGTCTCCTCAAAGTTATGCCACGAAGATTGTGGCATAATATGGAGCTGCAACAGTGCCCATGGAAAATCTTCTTACTCGTAGGCAGTATTTTCTATTGAAATTGGAAGTATTCAATGTGAGAATATCTTCCATAAACTTTATAATAACTTTTGTGAGTGGTTCTTGTTTTGTTTGAAAAAAAATGCAGATTTACATTCTCCAAGGAATTCTGCTTTTAACTAATAAAATATTCGGATTAAAATTTAATTTCTCGAAATTTGATGACATTAAGTATGTGGCGGCTAACTTATGCAAAACAAATCTTTTTATCAAGATTTTCTAAAAACTATTTTGAAGTAATTTCATCAATTTGTGAATAAATCCTGAAATTTTCATTAAAATCCGCCAATTCTTCTACTTTTGCAAGAATTTCTAAATGGGTTTTTCACCGCGAAGAGAGTGGGGGGAAAACACGTAAATACTACGTCGACTGCTGATGCAAAAAGGAAAAAAAAAAGATTTTCAACCAGAATTTCAAACGTCCTAGAAAGAATTCAAAAATTAATAAAATAATACGAAAATACTTTGGTTTTCCTCTTAATATTAACAAACTCCTCAAAGTTTGCCATGAAGATTGTTGCATATTTTGGAGCTGCAACAATGCCCATGGAACATCCTCTTACTTGTACGCAGTATTTTCTATTGAAATTGAAAGTATTCAATGTAAGAATATGTTCCATAACTTGTATGATAACTTTTGTGAGGGGTTCTTGTTTTGTTTGAAAAAAAATGAAGATTTACATTCACCAAGGAATTCTGCTTTTAACTGATGTAGCGGCTAACTTATACATAACAAATCTTTTTATAAAGATTTTCTAAAAAATTATTTTAAAGTAATTTCATTAATTTGTGAATAAGTCCTGGAAGTTTCATTAAAATCCGACAATTATTCTATTTTTGAAAAGAATTTCCAAATGTGTTTTTACACCAGAAAAAGGCACAAACGTACGAATCGTAAATATTTTGTCGACTGCTGATGCAAAAAGAAAACAAACAAAAAAACAAATTTTTAACCCAAATTTCGAACGTCCTAGAAAGAATTCAAAAATTAATAAAATAATACTAAAATACTTTGGTCTTTCCTCTTAATATTAACATAAACATTTTGATGATAAAACTTTGTTTTTATTAAGTTTGAAGCTTTTCTTCACCATGCTATACTCTTTTTTAGCGAAAAAGTGGCCGTACCTCATTATAAGTCTATCATTCGTCCCAGCTTTAAACATTGCTATCATATTTGGTGTGGTGCTCCTGATATATATTTAGAGATTCTTCATATAAACCAAATAATGTGCAATGTTATTGGTCCTGTTCTGGTATATCTGCTTCAGTCACTTTCCCACCGCCATACCATAGCTCCTCTGTGACTTGTCTGTAAAGATTTTCATGGTAATTGTTCTGATCAATTTTCCTCGATGTTACCCAGACTTTATTTTATTTGAGCGCATGACTAGATTGGCAGCAAGCGCTCATCATTTTACAAATTAAAAGTCTAGATATCACCGGAAGATCTATCCTAACTGTTTCTTCTCTCGCACTTCTCACTTGTGGAAATCTCTTCCAGCTTCTTGATTTCCAGCAAAGTTTGATCTTCATGCAATGTCATCATCATCTTCTGTTGCCCTTCCTCTCAGGACCTGCTGTTTAGTATTTCTGATAATATCGATAAGCCCCTCTCTCTACGCCCGTTTGCAAATATCTGTGTTCGGCGAAATCAGTACTCCAAATCAGAGGCAGATTAATCACCCTGTCATTGACAACAGATGCATGTAAAACTTGAACTTGTCTATCACTCAATCTCTCAATCAAGTTGTATATTTCCCCTCGCGTTTTCATAGGAATCATGACGGACACGCTTTTCTACTCGATCTCTTCTTTACCTGCACCCATGGTTCATGCCGTGCTCTGCATCTCTGTCCTCTCCGATTATATCTTTTCATTATAAACGCGACGATTAGGACTCCTTTCGTGACTTCCTTCATGCTGTCCATTGGGATGATAATTTTAAACATCCTCTTCGCTAATATGCCTGAGGTCTCTCTTCCTGGGTGAAAGCTGGCATCGAAGTTTTCATTTCAGCTCATTTTGGTTTTTTCCTGCCTGCTCAAACGTTATAGCGCACAGCGTTCACTTCTTTAGGCTATACTAGAGAGACAGGTCGTCTCTTTATTATTGCTCGTCATGAGTGCAATCGTGTCCTGTTTGCTGATAGAATGAGGCAACACATAGCCGCTCACATGTTTGATTTTAGAGATTACTGGCGGCTCTGAAAGAGTATGATAAACAATATTAAATTCTCAGTCCTTCACATCTTCAATTAATTTGAAGTATTGACATCTATTGCATATAGGGTGAAGTGTTTTCCTCGGAAGTTCTCTTGCAACTGCACTCTCAACACATCTGCAGCACCTCTGCCAGATATTCCCCTAGAACAAACGTTCTACTGAGTATAATGTATCACTGATATCAGACATAATTTTCTAAATTAGATCCCCACAAGGAAAGCATATGTAACATGATCCCTGCCAGGAAACAGTGATACACTGTTCATTACTGTCAAACTCTCTGCCTTGAGCAGATAGGAACCCGGAAGAGGCTTTGCCGAAGGGCAAAAATTCATCCGGGGAGTTAGACAGACCATAAACCCTTCTAGGCGGGTTTAAAGGGAATATTTTTGGCCGAGCCTACGAAACTCGGCCTTGTGCCACATACATTCCTTGTGGGGGGAACTGTTAAATATAACAGGATCCCTGCCATTGTCCTAAAGAAATGTGATCCTTAGTGACTTTACACAATATTATTTTTTCTTGCATCTCTTATTGTCCTTACTGTTTCCATTTTCTTTAAGCACTCATTCTTCTTCTATATCGCGGATGATCATGACTCTCCACAACTTCCGTTCCCTTGTAGTTCTTAGTGCCCGTTTTGTCTACATTTTCCTTAAGTTTTTCTATGTTTCGTTTCTCTGTCGTATGTGGATGATCATAACTCTCCACTACTTCCTTTCTCTTGTAATCTTAGTGTACTTTTTCTTTCGATTTTCCCGAAACACTATTTCGTCTTATTCTATCCGCCAAGTCCTTTCAGGGTGTGAGCTAATATGACTCTCCCCAACTTCTTTTCTCATGTAGCTCTTAGTTTAATTTTTGTTTCCATTTTA
>OZ010590.1:93092047-93154547 GCA_963932145.1 Acanthosepion lycidas
CCACGAATAACCAACGCGATCGATAACATTATTAGACACTCGCATTTATTTCGATAAAAAAGAAAACTGCAAACCACACTACACAGTAAAATCCCCGAAACCCACAACTATCTACACTTTAAATCTTCTCACTCAAAACACCTCAAAGAGAGCATTCCCTATTCAGGAGCACTTAGACTCAGAAAGATATGTTCCAACAATGAAGAACTAAATAAATACACTCGATATCTCGAGCATCAATTCACAACACGTGGCTATAAACAACAGCTAATCCCTCTAGTAACCACTTTCAACCCCACTCTTCCTCAACTATCCCAGATAATCAAAAGTCACTGGGAAATACTACATCTCAAACCAGACCAAAAATTTTGTTTGAGGAACCCGGCGTTCTATCATATCGTAGACCTAAGAAACTTAAAAAACTTTTTAGTGCCCAAATTTCTGATGATAAGGTAATCTGTAATAGACCAAAAATAAAAACAAAAGGATTTTCCCAACCATTTAACAACAAAAGGGACTCATGATGTGACTACATTAGATATACCAATTCTTTCACTAGCTCAGTCACTAAATCTCCTTTTAAAACCTAACGCAACTCTAACTGTAGAAGTCTTAACATAATTTACTTATTAGAATGCACACTATGCCAGAAACAATATGTGGAAAAATCTGAATCATCCTTTGACTACAAACGTAATAATTATCGTAATCAGATCAAGTCGGCTCTACACGAAAGATTATTACCTGTAGAACAAGATTTCTACCGAGAATAAATTATTTTAAAAGCCCTGCAAAATTCACTCTAATTGAAAAAATAGAAAAAGACAGAAAAATGACCTTAGAAAAATACTAGAGGAAAATGAAGACTTATGATCTTAGTTTCACTTTCTATTTCCGAGCTGAAATGAAAGCTTTGATGCCAGCTTCCAGCCAGGAAGAGACCTCAGAGGCATAATGGCGAAGAGGATGGTTAAAAAAATATCATCCCAATGAACAGTATGAAGGAAGTCACGAAGGGAGTCCTAATCAGCGCGTTTATAACGAAAAGATATAATAGGAGAGGACAGAGATGTAGAGCATGATATGAACCGGGGGTGGAGGTAAAGGAGAGATCAAGTAGAAAAGCGTGTCAGTCATTATTCCTACGAAAATGCGTAGAGAAATATACTACTTGATTGAGAGATTGAGTGATAGACAAGTTCAATGTGGAAAAATCTGAATGGCCCTTTCACTAGAGACGTAATGACCTTAGGACAGAGGAAAATACATCTCAGACCAGACCTAAAATCTTTGTCTGAGAAACCCGAACTTCTAGCATATAGAAGATCTAAGAACCTTAAGGAAATTATAGGTAGTATCCGAATT
Organism: Acanthosepion lycidas; assembly: GCA_963932145.1. Classification (NCBI taxonomy): domain Eukaryota; kingdom Metazoa; phylum Mollusca; class Cephalopoda; order Sepiida; family Sepiidae; genus Acanthosepion; species Acanthosepion lycidas. The sequence goes on from OZ010590.1 coordinate 93,093,413, forward strand.
TCGAAATGATGATTTTCCAACAGGATAATGCTGCAATCCACGCTGTATGCCGGACCTTAACCTTTCTACAAGAAAATGGGGTCCATATCTTGAGACATCCTGCATGCTAACCGGACTTGAACCCGATTAAAACATCCGCTTTAACTTTTTAATCATTTAGCTAAAGCTGTTGTCAGTGACTTTGAGAGACTGTGCTACATCAGTGACTACGTAAATCGAAAAAGGCAATGCTTATTTTAGGATAATGAACTACATCGCTTTCATATTGATCAATAAATATCGATACAATAACGTCGGCAGATACTATTTCGAAACGTCATCCGCCACTGTGCACTCCTTCGACTAATCCAGTTGAGATTTGGGGTACTGAGTTAGCTGAACACAAATATTAGCAAACGGGTGTAGAAAGAGGGGCTTATCGATATTAACAGAAATACTAACTACCAGGTAACAGTCCTGAGAGGAAGGGCAACGTTAGAGGAAGTGACAGCTGACTGAATTTACCAGAGAAAATCAGAGGCTCGTGTAAGAAGAGTCTGGAGACTCAAGATAGAATTCCCAAGCCAGTGGCAGTTGTGGAGAGTAATGACTACGTCCTGAAGGGGCACGGTATATGGAAGAAGAATCAGTGCCTAAGGGAAATTGTAACCGAAAAGGACACTAAGATTTATCTTTTTAACCATTTTAACCAAAGCTAGACAATAAAGGCACTGACTCGCCTACGGTCGCTGAATGTGATTAAGGAGAGAGCACAATAAAAACAGAAGATGACGATGACATTGCATGAAGATCAAACTTTGCTGGAAATCAAGAAGCTGGAAGAGATTTCCACGAGTGAGAAGTGCGAGAGAAGAAACAGTTAGGATACATCTTCCGGTGATATCTAGACTTTTAATTTGTAAAATGATGAGCGCTTGCTGCCAATCTAGTCATGCGCTCAAATACATAGTCTGGGTAACATCGAGGAAAATTGATCAGAACAATTACCATGCAAATCTTTACAGAAAAGTCACAGAGGAGCTATGTTATGGCGGTGGGAAAGTGACCGAAGCAGATATACCATAACAGGACCAATAACATTGCAGATTATTTGGCTTGTATGAAGAATGTCTAAATATATATCAGGAGCACCAGACCAAATATGATAGCAATGTTTAAAGCTGGGACAAATGATAGACTTATAATGATGTACGGCCACTTTTTCGCTAAAAAAAGAGCATAGCGTGGTGAAGAAAGGCTCCAAACTTAATAAAAACAAAGTTTTATCATCAAAATGTTTATGTTAATATTAAGAGAAAAGACCAAAGTATTTTAGTATTATTTTATTAATTTTTGAATTCTTTCTAGGACGTTCGAAATTTGGGTTAAAAATTTGTTTTTTTGTTTGTTTTCTTTTTGCATCAGCAGTCGACAAAATATTTACGATTCGTACGTTTGTGCCTTTTTCTGGTGTAAAAACACATTTGGAAATTCTTTTGAAAAATAGAATAATTGTCGGATTTTAATGAAACTTCCAGGACTTATTCACAAATTAATGAAATTACTTTAAAATAATTTTTTAGAAAATCTTTATAAAAAGATTTGTTATGTATAAGTTAGCCGCTACATTAGTTAAAAGCAGAATTCCTTGGTGAATGTAAATCTTCATTTTTTTTCAAACAAAACAAGAACCCCTCACAAAAGTTATCATACAAGTTATGGAACATATTCTTACATTGAATACTTTCAATTTCAATAGAAAATACTGCGTACAAGTAAGAGGATGTTCCATGGGCACTGTTGCAGCTCCAAAATATGCAACAATCTTCATGGCAAACTTTGAGGAGTTTATGTTAATATTATGAGGAAAAACCAAAGTATTTTCGTATTATTTTATTAATTTTTGAATTCTTTCTAGGTCGTTTGAAATTCTGGTTGAAAATCTTTTTTTTTTCCTTTTTGCATCAGCAGTCGACGTAGTATTTACGTGCTTTCCCCCCACTCTCTTCGCGGTGAAAAACCCATTTAGGAATTCTTGCAAAAGTAGAAGAATTGGCGGATTTTAATGAAAATTTCAGGACTTATTCACAAATTGATGAAATTACTTCAAAATAGTTTTTAGAAAATCTTGATAAAAAGATTTGTTTTGCATAAGTTAGCCGCCACATACTTAATGTCATGTTAAATTTTAATCCGAATATTTTATTAGTTAAAAGCAGAATTCCTTGAAGAATGTAAATCTGCATTTTTTTTCAAACAAAACAAGAACCACTCACAAAAGTTATTATAAAGTTTATGGAAGATATTCTCACATTGAATACTTCCAATTTCAATAGAAAATACTGCCTACGAGTAAGATGTTCCATGGGCACTGTTGCAGCTTCAAAATTCGCCGCAAACTTCATAGCAAACTTTGAGGAGACTCATATATATCCCTTCATCGGTAGTGACTGCATATTCTATACAAGATATATTGATGATATCTTTTTCATACACACGGGCAGTGTGGAGAAACTCATTGAATTCCTTATGAATATAAACACGGTACATAATTTCATTAAATTCGATCACGAAAAATCAACGCGATCGGTAGTATTTTTAGACACCAGCATCTACATCGATAAAAACAGAAAATTTTAAACGACAACTATCTACACTTTAAGTCTTCTCACTCTAAACACCACAAGGAGAACCTTCCTTGTTCAGAAGCACACGGACTCAGAAGAATATCTTCTAACAATGAAGAACTAATTAAATACACTAAAAATCTCCAGCATCAAATCACAACGCGTGGCTATAAATAATACTTAATCGGGGAACAAACTAATAAAGCAATTTCCACACCTAAAGATAACACCCTAAAATATTAAATTAAAAATAAATCCAGATGCACCCCTCTAGTAACCACTTTCATCAACACTCTTCATCCAGTATCTCAGATAATCAAAAGACACTGGGAAATACATCTCAGACCAGACCTAAAAACATTGTCTGAGGAACCTAGACTTCTAGCATATAGAAGATCTAAGAACCGTAAGGAAATTATAGGTAGTATCCAAATTTCGGACGATAAGGTAACCCATAATAGATCAAGAATTAAAACAACAGGATTTCCTGAACCACGTAACAGCAAAAGTAGCCTTTATTGGAACCAATTCGTTCAGTCAGTAAATCTACTTTCAAAATCTACCACAACTCTAACGGTAGAAGTCATAACATAATTTACTTATTAGAATGCACACTATGCCAGAAACAATATGTGGGGAAATCTTAATCGGCTCCCCACGAAAGATTATTACCTGTAGAACAAGATTTCCGTCTAGAAATACATGATTTCAAAAGCCATGCCAAATTCACTATAATTGAAAAAATAGAAATAGACAGAAAAAATAACATTAGTAAAATTCTAGAGAAACATGAAGAAAAATGGATTTTGCGCCTTAAAAAACTTCGTCCAGACGGGCTTAATCACGAATTTAACAACATAGATAGAATTAATGCATATCACTATAAATCAAGCTCTACCCACATTTCTCACGCACACAAGATAAATATGCTTGCGAAGGTGACGAGGTTTCACAATTATACAGACATCCATACAAATATATACACTTAAACGCATCATACACACTCCCAAAGTAGCATACACTCAACACAGATCCCCTTCCCAGCAACCAATAAAACTGTCAAAATGTCCAAGGAGGAAATTCTGAGTCGCACGAATCTCCGCCAGCCTCTATCTTAAATGCAACTTAAAAGAGGCCGTTTGACCAACACAAGGACTGACCAATAAAGAAAAAATGAAAACTACAGATAAAGTTCACTTTCTTCAGAAACAGTCATTCATTCCTATAGTTTACTGCTACTAACAAGCAGGAAATTGTCTCTCTTGATGATGGCCATACTGGCTGAAACTAGTCGAGGAAATTAATTGAAATAAGAAGACAATAACATATTAATATACAACCCATGTTTAATTTCTTAATATTTATTATTGTTCAAAACATATATATATATATATATATATATATATATATATATATATATATATATTAATTATATTTTATATGCGCGTTATATATATATATATATATATATATATATATATATATATATATATATATATATATATATAGGGAAGAGGTTATAGTTGTTCTAACGAGAGAAAAGTGTATATTTGAAACCGCAATGCTTTTGGCTAAAATGTTGATTTTTTATTTTAATATACATATTAAACTCTGTTCTCCATATTCATAATAATATTATGGAGAATAGAGTATATTATATATTTAAAAATTTTAAAAAAATCACTCTTCAACCAAAAACATTTGGGGTTTATCTCCTTTTTAATATAAGCGCAGGTATGCAGAAAATAGAAAAGAACACGTTGGGTGCATAATCCGGGGTTCCTTAGTATTTTGTTTTTATTTTTAAGAAGACAGTGCTCCATACATAAGTAGAGCTTATATTATAATATTTTTTGTCTAAAAATATGATTCCTTTAGGAATCTAAAAATCCTAAAATTTCGCTTGAAGATGAAACGAGACTAAAAAACTCAATTCAACTTAATTTTAATAATTATTTGGATGGTTTCGGCTCTCATTTTTGAAACATGAGAACTCTTATGTAGCAAAGCAATCATATTTTTAAACAAAAATATCATTATATATATATATATATATATATATATATATATATATATATATATATATATATATATAAGCAAATATCCACTACAAAATTTTACATTTTGTTTCAACGTTAAATTAACGTTTTCTCAGGTGACGATGTTATTCAGAATTACGTTTAATCTTGTAAATTTAGTAGAGGATATTTACATGTTCTAATGTAACAGTGCATAAGAATTATTTATTGCTCTACTTACACACACACACACATATATATATATATATATCTATATATATATATATATATATATATATATATATATATATATATGTAATTTATACAAGTAAAAGTTTTATCACTTGATTTATTGATGTTCACTTCAGCATCCCGACTCCCGAGGTTCATGATATCCGGAAGGTCCGGCTATCATTCCACCCACTCATCAGATATTATTCACTCGACAGAGGTGCAAGAGACACTCAAGGTACAGGTTTACTGAATGAGATTGTTGTAATCACATATAGAAATGGTTGCATATTATGAAGAAATGAAGAATAGATATGTCTTAATCCTAAACTTGAAGAGATTAAGTTTGTAATAATCAAGTAAATATTTTCTCAGCAGTCTGTTCCAAAGAGTTTCTGGGAATGACTCTGTGAATGCATCTTCCTCCTGTTTACTTGGGAAATAAGGATGTTTTAAAGCTTTGGACTCGGCATGGCATGTTTATTATTGTTGATCAGAATACCGACTATTATTCATTTTTACCTGGCCATGGGAGGATAAATATAATTTTATTTTAGGATTTAGGGAGCAAAAAAGAAAATCTATATTCACTGAAGCATCCGTCATTGGAAAATGTCTGGAAGGCATTACATAACACTATTAAATCAGTTTGCGTATTTAACCTTGTAATTAATCGAAGAATTATTAATAGTGTTTAAATAATTAAATATTCCGATAAATACAATTGGATTAGTATTTATCGGCATAATGCTATTTTTTGGTAATATCTGAATTAAACTCCCAGACTATGATTGGTTGCTAATAATAACGAGGCAAATTCTTGCTTGATTTTCTTTTGGTCAAAATGGTCACTCCTAGTTTTAATTAAAAAATGTTACAGATTTACGTTCTGAATATTATTTTTTTTTTTTATTTATTTTTTATTTTTTAATCGTTTCACAAGAAGCAAGGTGACAATGCCACTAAGACGCAGTGGGTGTTCAAGGGAGTGAAAGAGAACTAGAAGACTTTATTGAAGAGGAGTGGGGTAAGAACAATAAAAGCACAGGGTTCAAAAAGACTGAAGTTGATGATTGACGTTGCATTTAAATATTTACAAATTGCAGTTGGCAGGGTAGACAAGAAACCAAAAGAGGGTTCCACAGGTGAGAAGTGCGACAAAAGAAATCATTAGAATAGAAGTGACTGTTGAATCTATTTAGATCAACAGTAAAACACTGAGACCTAATTGTGTTCTGTATATTTGTCGTTTCAAACGCACTCAAGTTATAAAGATATTGTAATCAGAGATGCTATAAAAATCTCAAAAACAGCGGAAATAGTCCACGAATTCCATGAATTAAAGATAAAAAGATTTAATGGAGAAGTTTTGTAATTGTTATGATCCAGTTCCTTGTACCACGGATGATAGTCCAAGGTAGAACCAATAAAGAAGAACTCGAACACAGGTATGGAATAACACAGATATATTACAAACAGGAATATATACAGAGAAGTAGAAGTGTTAGTATGAACAATCAGGTTTAGTAGAGAGGACAATGTAGTCTCGACCAGTATCACTATTCCAATGTCTTGCAATAATTGTCTGAACGCGACTCTGTTTCGGACTGCCTCTGACTCGATTCTTGACTCGACTTGAACTACTGACGATATTCAGTCACCCCTCCACGAGGGTGTCACGTGGCACAAGGCCTTTTTAACGTGGGCATTCGTGGGCTCGGCCAAAAATATGCCCATTTAACCCGTATATACGGGTTCAAAGCCGGTCTACCTCCCCGAAAGAGACTCTGCCCTTCGGCGTAGCCTCCTTCGGGTTCCTCCCGTCCGTAGGATGAGAGTACAACCGAACAGTTGCTCAAGTCAAAACTTGAACGACTGACGATATTCAGTCACCCCCCAACAAGGGTGTCATATGGCACAAGGCCTTTTTAACGTGGGCTTCGGCGTAGCCTCCTTCGGGTTCCTCCCGTTCGTAGGAAGAGAGTACAACTGAACAGTCGGTCAAAACTTGAGCGACTGACTCCTTGCCTACTCCCGAGGCGCAGTATTTATTAAGTATGGAATAGTCCATTATTATTATTATGGGTAAGGTCCCATAACACCCCGCTTCCGAAGCTTTTGCGCAGCAGGGTTTTTTTAATATCTTTTTTTCTTTGTATCTATTTCCAAAGGTTCAGTGAATTTCCTTTTTCTTGACGATTTTCTTGGTTCTGGCAATGTTTGCGGTCTTTTTATATCGAATGTGTCGAAAATCGTGTTCAATACCTCTTCTTGGGGTGGACCGTTAGCATCCTGTAACGGTCTCTTCCTTATTTGGTTTACGTGTCTTGTGTGAGAATTTTTTCCCTTGTACTATGTACATCATATTACCATTTCTTTTCTCAATTATGCCTTGCTCCCAGTAAGAGGTATTATTTTTATATGCCTTAAAAATGTTTCTCCCCTGGGAGGAATTTTCTTTTTGGTGCGTAGGACTGTGTTCCTTGTTTTGTTTTACTTGGTAGTAATTTATCGAGCGCTGATCTGACTTTCCTAGCAAACATGACTTCTGCTGGTGATAATGTTGATGGTGTAGAATTATGTGGCGTTATTCTGTATACCTGTAGGAATTGCTGTAATGCTTTCTCCATAGGCACATCGTACGCTTTTTGTATCGCTCTTTTGAGTGTATCCCTGAAACTCTCTGCTTGTCCATTTTATCTTGGGTAGTAAGGCGGGGATTTATATGTTTTACTTGATAGATTTCGCAAAACTCTTGGAAGTCTGCTGACGTGAATTGCGTTCCATTATCTGTTACTAAGCAGTCCACTACACCAAACCGAGCGAATAGCTCGTGGAGGAAAATTATGGTCGTTTTAGTATTTTTGCAACGAAACACCTACTGCCATTTACTGTAGCTATCAACTAGGATTAAATAGTAGAACCCGTCAATTGGTCCTGCATAATCTGCGTGTATTCTTGACCATGGGCGATCAGTTTCAGGCCAAGGCTTATGTATGATTGGCGGTGCTTTAGCTGCTAAATTACAACCCTTGCACATTTCCATCATCTGAGTAATATCCTGGTCCATATTCTTCCAATATGCATTAGCGACTTCATTCTATTTTTACCCGGGTGTCCCCCGTGAAAATCCTTTAGGATCCACTTTTGTAATGTTTTGGGAATTACAACCCTTTCGTTGTAAAGTAGCACATTATTGCATAGAGAAAAGCTGTCCGAAATTTGCTTTTTACTGCTATTTTTGCTTTTGTTTCATTAATAATTTCATCATTTTTGGCTTCATTTTTTATATCTTGCAATGTGACTGGGAGGTTTCTGACTGTACAACATAGTACTGTCCTTATGTCTTCATTTTAGGGCTGCGATTACCGTATCTTCCAATGACTCTGTCTTTGTTGGTATAAGTCTCGACAGGCTATCCGCGTGCCCGATTCTTTTCGTTGGTAAATATTCCAATCTGAAATTGTAGTTCAGAAGAATCGTTCCCCATCTAAGTAGCCTATTTGCAGTGTAAACCGGTAGAACTTTTTTTGAACAATTTTTTTTATTAACGGTTTGTGATCCGTCTGCAGAGTAAAATGTCTACCATAGACATACCTATGGAATCTTGTTACTGCGAAGATGATTGCTAGAGCTTCCTTCTCAATTTGTGAATAATTTTTCTCCGCTGGTAGTAGGGTTCGAGAAGCATGTGCGATAGGTTTTATTGTCCCATCTGGCATTTTATGTAATATACACGCTCCGACTCCGTAGGCGCTCGCGTCACTTACTACAATAATTTTTAGTTTAGGATCATACTGTGCCAAAAATAAATCCGATGTAATGTCTTGATTATTTTTTCAAATGTTTCCTGGCATTGCCAAACTTTTTCTTTCTTTAGCAGTTCGTTCAGTGGAGCGAGAAGTTTATGCATTTGAGGTATGAATTCCTGGTAGTAATTCACTAATCCAAGAAAACTTTGTAGTTCTGTTATATTCTTAGGAACTGGAATTTTTTTTTTATTGCTATAGACATTTCAGGGTCTGGTCGTGTACCTTCTTGATCTATGATATGGCCAAGGTATTTAATTTCCTTCATGAAAAAATCACCCTTATTTTCTTTTACTTTGAATCCATAGCTTTGAATACTATTAAAAACTTCTTGTACATGTTGCCAGTGTTGTTCAACGCTTTCGCTATTAATCAATACGTCATCCAGGTATGCAGTTATGTAGTCTAGCCCGGCAAGCATCGTATCCATTGTTTGCTGGAATATAGCCGGCGCGACCTTAATTCCAAATGGAAATCTTTGGTATCTGTACAATCCCTTGTGTGTATTTATGTATAGAAGTTTTGAACTTTCTTTATCGACTGGAATTTTCAGATACGCCCCACTTAAATCAATTTTTGAAAAATATTTTCCGCCATTTAATTTAGTGAACACTTCTTCTGGACTGGGTAGAGGATAGTGGTAGTCCTTTATTGATGCGTTCAAACCTGTAGAAAAATCAGCAAAAACTCGAATTTCTCCAGATTTCTTTTTGATGTAGACCGTCGCTGCGGCCCATTTGCTGTATTCTACTTTTTTCAATATGCCCGTATTTTCGAGTCTAGTTAATTCTTGGTCAGTTTTTTCTATTGACGCAAACGGTACGCTCCTTTTTTTTTCTTGAAAACAGGTTGAACGTTTTCCTTTATTTCGATATTAGCTGCCATTTTCTTACATCTTCCGAGACCTGCTGAAAATACTTCGGGGAAACTCGTTTTTAGTTTTCCTTTTAATTTGTCTGCCTCGGTTGATAAGCTTTTTACATTTTGGCAGTACGTACTAATAGGTAAATCCCACAATTCGAATTTTTGCATCCAGTCTGTTCCGAATAGGTTTTCGGTATTTCTTAAGAAGTACATTTTTAGTTTTTTCGTCATTCCATTAAATGTTACGTTTGTAATTACTTCACCCTCGAATTTTATCTTTCTCCCCGTAACTGATCTCGCAATTTTATCCGTTTTTAACATGACAGGTTTGTTCAGTTTTCTCCATGTTTGTAGGTTTATGATAGTTAAGTCTGAGCCAGAATCCAGCTGTAACCTAACTTTTCTGTTTTGCATTTCAACTTGTACATATTTTCTTATATTCGTCTCATCTGCTTGATCAGTCCTCGTAATTCTTATTCTGCTTTTGCTTTCTTTTCTATACCAACAATGAGAACGTTTCTGGTCAATTTTTTACATAATAGACAAGTTTTAAAACGATATGTACAGTCTTTAACCCAATGCCAAGCCCCACAACGATAGCATGGACTGGGTGGTAGTCTTTTTTTATGTTGATTATAATTAGAAAATTTTGTTTTAATTTGAAGTCGTCACAATATTTGTTAACAATGGATGCTATAGTTATGTAATCTTCGCTGTCCTTTTTTGTAAGGTTCAAGAATTTCCATCTTTTATGGAATAGTGAGGTATTATGGCTGAAAAGTTCCGTTAGCAGTTTTATGGATTCTTTGAACGTTAACTCGCTTGTTTTTTCTGGGAAGGATATAATCTACGAATTTGGTATATTCGCCTGTGCCTAATTTTCTTAGTAATAGGCGTACTTTACGTGCATCTGACCAATCTTTGCAATCAAAATCATATAGATCTTCATACCTTCGGAAGTAATTTGCAAAAGTTTTATCTTCGTCGGGTGCGTACTTGAAATCTTCGATATTATTCCAAATAGCGTCTTGTGAGAGAACTGTTTCGTTCTCGGATTTTTGCTCCTTATTTGTCATTGCACGAAACAATAATTCTTGCAATTCTAGATGTTTCTGTTCGTACCTTTGTTGCTGTTCAAATTGGATTTTGATAAGTTCCATAATGGTTGACTTAAAATCTTCCATGTTTACGTATTTTTTTTTTTGTGTAACCTGATATTCTGTAGCCTGTGCACGCAACAAAAAAAAACAAACTTTCCTTTGTTGTCAGTGAAAATTTGATATCAAAGAAAAGAATTAGTTTCGTATGACCCTTTTAGGGTTTTCTCGTCGCCACTTGTTATGCGCGACGGATTGCTAAAAAAGAAAAAAAATATGCCCTCCGCGTAGAGAGTTGGTTTCCTTCGTCGCCACTTGTTATGGTCCGGTTCCTTGTACCACGGTGATAGTCCAAGGTAGAACCAACAAAGAAGAACTCGAACACGAGTATGGAATAATACAGATATATTACAAACAGGAATATATACAGAGAAGTAGAAGTGTTAGTATGAACAATCAGGTTTAGTAGAGAGAGCAATGTAGTCTCGACCAGTATCATTATTCCCATGACTTGCAGTAATTGTCTGAACGCGACTCTGTTTCGGACTGCCTCTGACTCGACTCTTGATTCGACTTGAACTACTGACTCCTTGCCTACTACTGAGGCGCAGTATTTATTAAGTGTGGAATAGTCCATTATTATTATTATGGGTAAAATCCCATAACAATAATAGTGACTATTTTCGTTCGTGGAACTAGTGATCGTCTCCTGTTCTGAAATTATTACTGGATACTTTTGAGCGGCACCTTCACCGGGTTAACTGAATGAGGAACACGTTTCGATAATGAAACACAATCAAAAGTGATTTCAAACGCTGATGATTTAAACGATCAGTTGCAGTTACAACAATGGCGATGTTGCGAATACAGGTTGACGTTTGCTAATATCTGCGAGCCTGAAAGCGAGTGCATTTACCTCTTATTTACGATTTAATTTATATAAATATCTAAGCATACATTGATATAAATAAATCGTGAGGCGCAGCGATAACCACGAAACAGTTGGACGTAGTATACCACTAATAAAAGTGCCACATATATATATCTCCTTCTCTCTCTCTCTCTCTCTATATATATATATATATATATATATATATATATATATATATATATATATATATGCGTGTGTGTATGTTATTCAGTTTCTTTCTTTCTGTCTGTGTATCTATCTATCTATCTATCTATCTATATATATATATATATATATATTTATATATATTTATGTATGTATGTATGTATATGTATATATAAAATGCCATATACAAAACATATATATATATCAACAGACAGAACAGGTTTGTCAATGAAAACATGAGAAGTTTATGACAGAAACATTTTTAAAGCTGTAAGGAAAAATCCTAAACAGCATTCAGTGAAATCACCAAGAACATCCTCAGTGCAGAGGTTAAGGTTCAACTATCTACCGTTCGAAAAAGACTTTGAGAGCAGAAATATATAAGCCAAACTCTAAGTTGCAAACCACTCATCAGCAGATTGGAACTTGGAAGGAAGTCCAGAGATCAGTGACAAAAGTTCTGGAACAATGTTTTATGGATTAATGAGACGAAGATTAATCTTTACCAAAGTGAAGGAAAGGCAAAAAGTGTGTAGACAGAAAACATCAAATTTAAATCACTAACAAACATCAAATTAAATTATTTGTAGACAGTCTAGAGACATTTAAAGTTATATCAAACATTATAATCTTTATGAACCCCCAAAATAACACTTTCAAAGTAAAGCAAAATAACAACGTCTGTTTCCAGCTTTTCTTACATAGAAAATTAGTGACATCTTCTCTTCTCTCTTAACTTCCTTCTCTCTTTTTCTCTCTATGGGTTTTTGTCAATATCTGCTAACTCACTCATGTCTTCTCTCTCTCCCCACTCACTTCCTCACTTCGTTAATTTACATATGTTTAATACGACCCGTCAAAAATGTGCAAATTTTCTTTTCATTTTTTGTTTGGAAGTAAAGTCTGATGATCCGCAGTCCTTTTAAAAGGCCTGTGGTGAAATAATTTATTACATGGAACCTTAAAGAGGTCTGTTTTTATTTAAATTATTTGCTCTGGATTTACATTGAGTTCTCTGGATTTTATCCCCCTTAGGTTTACCCATACAGATTGCCTAGTTTTTCATGAACTATATATATATATATATATATATATATATATATATATATATATATATATATGCTTGTGTGTATGTGTACAGTAGTATACTATTACAAAAAATCATTAATAATATTAACCTTCGATAACCTGACAACAGTCAGTTGTATGTTAAATAAGAGTAACTTCCTAATCATTTCAATCCTTTGGCGGCCTTTTCCAATACTACTCTTCCCATTTGGACTACCTTTGGCTTACAGGTTTACTAAAGTCAAATTGGCCGCTTATTTTTGAAAGTGACCTACAATCTGTTGGCAAGAAATCACTTGAACATTTTAACGCATCCAAAATGAAACTGCTCTCTAGTAATCATCCCAAAAGAATCTTTTTTTTTAAAACTTCCATCATTATGGCTAATGCTAACCTCCAAGTGAATAGTGACTCACTACGCCTTCTTTCTCACGTACTCCACTGACATAAAGAGGAATGATATACTGAAGCTCCTAGGAAAAATCGGTTGGTACATTTATCAATCCCCATTTTCCCTCGCCTTGAATATTGCAGCCACTTCTGATTTGCTGCTTCCGCTATCTATCTCAAGATTCTTGACAAAATCCAAACAAGAATCGGTAATGTTATTTGTCCTGACCTGGCACTTCGTCTTCAGTCACTTTCCAAACAGCATAACGTCATTTCCGTTTGCCTCGGCTAAAATCATTTTCACAGTAATTGGCTTCACTTAATTTTACTGAGCAAAAGACATAGAATATTTCCGTCATGGAAAACAACAGCATTTGATGACAGAAACATTGTTAAAGCGGTGAGGAAAAACCGTTTGATAATGTACAACACAAAAAGTGTTTGTATTGCTCGGTAAGCTTGATTTATTTGGGAAATATATCAAAATAATTCAGAACTTATATTTGGGGCAAATAGCCTGTATAAGGATCGAAAGTGAATACACAGAAAATAGAAACGGATGTAAAACCAGGATATGTCTTCCTGCTGGATTTATTCAATCTTCACAATGAGGTCATCCTTAGATTCATCGTTGGTGGCCACAATCTTAGCAATTGGCACAATATTGATGGCAGACATAGAAAATAAACTACAAGAATACATACAGAAGAAAGTGAAGGAAAGCGAGAAGAAAGGACTAAACGTTAATTTTAAGAAGAGAGAATGAATAGTTGCGAGAAAAAGGAGAAATTCAACATGCAAATTACAATCCAGAGATACAAGATCAAACAGATATAAAAATGTAAATATCTGGGAAATGTTTTAACAGAGGACGGAAAGTTGGACATACCGAAATTTGAACTCTCGTGGAGTAGTGGATTAGCGAAATGAGATTCCAAAACCTAAACAAAGTATTAAGATATTAAAAAAAATCGTCAGAAACCAAGAAAATAGTACTGAACTGTAACGCCATATCGGACCTCCTATAGGGCAGTGAATACTGGACAATCACCTCACAAATGAAGAAGAGATTTTAGGCAAATTGCAAATGTGGTTCTACAGAAGGATATTAATAATATCATGGACAGAAATTTTTTAGAAATAAATGGGAAAAAAACAAAGTCATATACATTTACATGATGAGGAGACAGTTGAAATTCTTCGGGCACATAATGAGAAAAGAAGGCTTGTAAAATTTTATACTGCCAGTACGTATTGAAGGCAAGAGAAATTAGCAAAGCATCGAATAACTTATCTAACGACATTTCGTAGATGGTTGGTAGAACAGTGGTTAGGAGAGATAGCAAAAAGACAGACAAGCCTTACGAAGTGTTACAAAGGGAGTTGTGGAGAACCGTGATCGCCCACATCATGAAGGGAAATGGTATATAGAAACAGAAGAATTCACTTTCTGCGTAAACTTTAAAAATGAATTGAATGTTGCTAATTCTAATTGTTTAAATGAATGGCATGATAATTTTAACTCTAAAACGAAACTGTTCTCATTTAATTGTCTGAGATATGGCTAATGCTAACCGCCAGGAAAGTGACTCAGTGCAACTTCTCATGCTAACGTTTTCCGCTTATATGATGTTGAAAGATTATTTGGAATCAATTGCTACGTCTGCTGCTAGGCAAGTTGGTCTACTGTGTACCAGACAATTCTTCTCTCTAGAATCTATCTGGCACATTTATAAGACTACCATTCATCCTTACTTGGAATATTGCAGCCACATCAGGTCTGGTGCTTCTGCTATAAATTTAGAGATTCGTGATAAAATACAAATAATAATGTGTGACATTAATCCAGACATGACATCTCGACTTCAGTCACTTTCCTACCGTTGAAACGTCGCTAGCCGGGGCTTTTATATGAATATTTTCATGGTAATGGTTCTTTTCACTGTGTATGGTACCTAGACTTTATGACTTTAAGCGCAGTACTAGATTGGTGGCAAGGTCTCATGATTTTACAGTTGAAATGGCTAGATGTAACCGTAAGTTCTATACTAACAGTTTCTTCTCTCACATAAGATTCACTTATTGGCATCTCAGCTTCAGTCACTTTCCTACCACCATAATGTAGCTTTCCTTTGCCTTTCCTTTAAATAATTTCATACTAATTCTTCTTTTCACTATGGTACATAGACTTTATGAATTTAAGTGCAGTACTAGATTGGTGGCAAGGTCTCATCATTTTACAGTTGAAATGGCTAGATGTAACCGCAAGTTCTATGCTAACAGTTTCTTCTCTGACATAAGATTCACTTTTTGGCATCTCGGCTTCAGTCACTTTCCTACCACCATAATGTAGCTTTCCTTTGCCTTTCCTTTAAATAATTTCATGCTAATTCTTCTTTTCACTATGGTACATAGACTTTATGACTTTAAGTGCAGTACTAGATTGGTGGCAAGGTCTCATCATTTTACAGTTGAAATGGCTAGATGTAAACGTAAGTTCTATGCTAACAGTTTCTTCTCTCACATAAGATTCACTTATTGGCATCTCGGCTTCAGTCACTTTCCTACCACCATAATGTAGCTTTCCTTTGCCTTGCCTTTAAATAATTTCATGCTAATTCTTCTTTTCACTATGGTACATAGACTTTAGGAATTTAAGTTCAGTACTACATTGGTGGCAAGGTCTCATCATTTTACAGTTGAAATGGCTAGATGTAATCGTAAGTTCTATGCTAACCGTTTCCTCTATCCTACCTCTCGTTTATGGAACTCTCTTCCGTATTTTTGCTTCACAATTCAAATTTGATCTTCAAGAATTTAAATGCAATGTCAGTCGTTATCTATCGTTTTCTTAAATGATGTTTTTTTTATAATTCTTTCTCTTGCGTCTTTGTGGCTTTATTGCCTTGCTTGAGGTGAAGTGATTTTGTTAAAACTCACGTTATATTTTCAATTTAAAATTTTGTAATCTAACGTTAATGTAGTGTCATACTTGTATTAAGAACTGAAGTGCATTTTCTTGTACTTTCTGCAGTAAAATATTTATGATGAGATTGATGTTTTAGTTCGTTCTACGAAAACACCCCAAATACTTTCATATTAACTGGAATCAAACCGTATTTGTGGCTTTATCCAAATAACCAATGGCAAAAAAAAACAAAAACGAAAACTGTATGGTTAATTAAAAAACAAAAAACGAAGAACGAAACTCAAGAGGTAAGGCAGACCAAAAATATCTCAGTGAGAACAAACATCAAGGGCTTATGGGAAATCTTACAGGTGTCAGTTTCTCCTTAATTTGCGCATGCTCACATATATAAATAACGTCATGAAAGCAGAAAAAGGCAATTACGACCAATGTTTACAAAAGAGGGTTTTATTCTATTTGCCGGCGAAAGTCACACTTTTTTTTTTTTTTCACCCGGAAGACTTTTGAGTAAACAATGAATCTATGCCTCTTGTGCCTAACATATTCAATTTCTTCCTCACATTTTTGTGGATAAAGAACAAAATATAATTTGTGTAGGTTGGATTCTATTGAATTTCATTTATTTTATTCTACAGAATAGCAAGGTTATTAATATCGCCCGGGGTGTATGCATTTATTTTTTTTAATTTATTTCTTGTTTAACAGTTCAACACGATAGTTTTAAAACATGTAACGAAGGTTTATCACTTAAAAAAGAAAAATGAAATATCGACTTTTTCATACACGAACACATGTGTACATGCAAATGCATGTCTTTATATAGCTATTAATTGTATTAATCATTTTTCTAATATTCAAATAACTTTTCGCAATATCTACCTATATTTCTGAGATGACGTATTATGTACACTATTTACATTATTTGGACTATTGTCCTCATTTTTGTCGCCATATTTATTACAACGTTTCGGCCGTTGTACGCTCCGGCCTTCTTCAGGTGTTTGGAATGTCGAACTGAACCCTTTATTTCGCTCACTAGGGTAGACTGTTCTAGTTCCACGTGCCATGTCTAATGGATGTCAGTTATCAGTCATCTCCTGTTAATTCCCCTCTCCAAGTTCTCCACTGCCTTAAGCAGGTATTGAACTCACACTCTTTGGGTCCTGTCACATGGACAAGGACACATGGCACAGTGGATAATGGCGTTAGCTAGATGTAGTGACAGGACCCAAAGAGTTGTGAGTTCAATATCCGGTTAAAGCGGTGGAGAACATGGAGAGATAAATTAACAGGAGATAACTGATAACTGACACTCATTAGACATGGCACGTGGAACTAGAACAGTCTATCTCAGCGAGCGAAATAAAGGGTTCAGTTCGACATTCCAACCACCTGAAGAAGGCCGGAACGTACAACGGCCGAAACGTTGTGATAATCATGGCAACAAAGATGAGGATAATAGTCTGAATTATGTAAATAGTGAACTTTTCGAAAATATGGCTGTTGCACATGCGTCATTGTCAGGGATGTGAGAAAATGTCTGCTTATATCGTCTAGTTCTTATTTTTTTAATTTAGTTCATTCAGTGCACAGGGATTGAACTCACAACTATTATGTCACTAAATTCACAAACCTTGCTGCTGATTAGGCTGCAACCACTGATGCTGCTGTCTGTCATGTTTTGACTATTGCTGCTGATTAGGCTGCAACTACTGATGCTGTTGTCTGCCATGTTTTGACTATTGCTGCTCGTAAATGAATTGCTGCTGCGGTTGAAAACTTGCTGTAATTCCTCTATCTCTTTATCGTTCCCATTCCTCACTTGACTTTTGCTTGCTAGATAGCATTTCTGATAATATAGACAAGTCTATCTCTCTACACTCATCTGCAAATATCTTTGTGTTAGGCCACTTCAATGCCCACTATGCCCAGTGGCATCATCACTCTAATAACCTCTCTGGCATCGCAACTTTCCAAACTCTCACTCAACTAGTAAACTCCCTGTGCATTTCTCTAATAATTCTGATGGACACGCTTATCTGATCTTTTCCTTACTCCCTCCAAAGACTTGTGCCGTGCTTTGTAGCTTTGTCTTCTTGGCAATTGCGACCATGCGGTAATGTCTATCGATATCTCTTCCCACACGCTTATCACGCAAAAAAATAAATGCTATTAACAGAATAACTTTCTGTTATCAACGCACTGATTGGGATTCATTTCTCGCTTTTTCTTCACTGGGTTCTTTGGACTAATACTTGAATGGTCCTATTCAGAAAAATGTGTCACTGAAGTAAAAGCTGCCATCGAAGCTTTCCTACCAACACGGAAATACCAATATCAACATTTTCTTCATACTATCCTGCCTGCTCAGCAATCTATACTCCACAAGGTTAACTTCTTTCGGCTACACCAACGAGACAGTTCTAATCAAAACACCTAACTACCACCAATCAGGATAACTGATGTCCTCTTGAGAAAACACCGTGCCTTGAAAGACTCTTGAGCCTGAAACTCACACCCGACCTCAAGGGGAACTCGTACATACGATCTATTGAGAAGGATGCAGGTAAAATGTTCGGCCCACTATACCGCTCCAGTAAGCACCTGACTTCTCCTGCTATCCTCTACCAAGAGCCAAATCAGCCCAAAAATGAAGTACTGATGTCATAATTGGGCGGGGGCTGCCCAGACCTCATTCTTGATTCTTGATACAGTTTAAAAGCATCTCCGAGACCTTATGGGTGAAGAATTATTCTCCACCCTTCAACCTCTCTCCTACAAGCTGTATGTGCCAAGCCTCTCACTGCACTACCATTACTTCAAGGAAAAGTGCTCGGACGAACTACACTCCCTGCTCCCGCCAAGTCAAACCTTCACGGCAAGAACACTCCATGCCATTTGCGTAGAAGCAAACCACTTACCTTCGCTCTGTATTTCATCGGTGAGTCGTAAGTTCCACCCGAACGGACCACTGCCATGTGTTACCAACTCATCGATCACTACAATCTTAACCTGTTCAAGGCCAGGGTTAACTTTATCTTCCGTTATACACACAAATGGCCTCTTAGCGTAACCCTTTACCCCAAATGGTTCCTGTGCCTTGTAAAGGGTGAATCCTACTGCAAAAAAAAACAAAACAAAAAACAAAAACAAAAAAAAAACAGACGCCTCTTTGTAACTGCTCGTAATGAATGTAAGTGTATCTCCATAGTGTCAAAGTCACAATTCACTGACAGAATGAGGAAACTGTATAGCCTCTCACAGGTTTGTTTCGGCGGATTGCTGGCGACTCTGTAAGAATTTACTGAACAAGAGTAAATCCTCAGTGCGTCTCTATTCAACTCAGTAATAAAACAATTGACTCTTGCCTCGATAGTAAGACTTATCAATCCGACAAGATCAAAATGGCAGGCGATGCCCATAACGACATCAAGTCCGCAGCTACCTGGGTCAAACGATGGCTTGTTAATTTTAACACCTCCAAAACTAAACCTTTCTCCATTAATCATCTGAGATGCCCTTCTCCCAACATCATGGCTGATACTAACCACCAGAAATATGATTCCTTGCGCCTTCTCGCGATTACGTTCTCTGCTTGAAGTGAAAAGACTATATTGAATCCATTGGTAGGTCAGCTACTAAGAAAGTCACTTTAGTATGTCAGGCGAGACAATCTTCCTCTCTAGAATCTATATTACATATTTATAAGTCTACCATCCGTTCATGTTTAGACTATTGCTGCCACGTATGGTCCTATGCTCATTCTATTTACCATCTTGCTCGGAAATTGTCTTCAAACTCCACTCTTGACTCATCAGGTGTATATTTCTCTGATTTTTCCCCTAGAATAATAATGAGTGATACACAAATAAAGTTGTATGTGGCTATAATTTCTAAACTAAACCCCACCCCACTAGGTTTGCGGTTTCGGCAGGAGCCATGCAATTGTCCTACAAAAATGTGCTACTGAACTGGCTCCTGTTCTCTCTTTATTTTACAATAAATACCTCGCTGCTTCTTGCTTTCCAAATTTTTGGAAATATTCCTCTATAGTTGCAGTCTTTACGAACTCAGGCGAACCATCTGATCCTTCTGAAAAATCCAGGAAGAATTTCTGCAGAAATTATCAATCTCTACGTCGGATGTTCTTTGAAAAATACAATTACTCAACGCTCAAAATCAGTGAGTTGTCTAGCTATACGGGAAGGCCAGAAAGAAAGAAGAAAGTTGCCTGCAAATAACCTTTAAACGACGAGTCACAAGATCGAGCATCAATTAATCAAAAATGAAAGAACCAATTAGGATTACGTAATTACACGAGAGTCGAATGATTACTCAAGATGATGAATATTCAAGAAATTTGTTCAAGTTTATTCAAAGTCTATAATTCCTGAAAGATAAAACAATCATAATAAATTTTCCGTTTTTTACTGGGGAGTCTGTAATTTCCTTTTCTCGCACTAATCGTCCGTGGATTTATTGCTTCCCTGTCTACTATTATGTTTAAAAATATAAGTACGACAACAATCGCCATCTTGTCCTCTTGAACCCTGTTCTTTTATTGAACTTTTTTTCTCCTGTGAAGTTTTCTTATTCTCTTTCACTCCCAGAAACCCATTACGCCTTAGTGGAATTATCGCCTTGATTCGAGTAAAACGATTTTACAAAATGGTAAAATATCTGTCGATTCTTTCGAAGAAAAAAAATCTTTTAACTTTTGTCGTTCAATTGGCACTGGTTAGATGAATTCTCTGCCAGCAGGGAAAAGGAACCAGAAACACACTTCAAAAACGATATTAGGATGTTTAAGAAGAACAAATGTAATGGAATAGCCTTCTCATTCATCTGATCTTAACGGAGTCGAACATTTGTGCCATAGATTGATATTTGGTGTTCATAAATGGAAGCCTTTTAAAATCTGAATGATTTGGAATGATTCTGCATAGAGGTGTAGTTGGGTGTCGCAGAAGACATATCGAAAGCCAGAGAAAATGTCTATTAGCAGGTATCGAAATCAAAATGGGCAATTTTAGGGCATAATAAAGCAAAAGTAATGATAAAAAATATTAATAATATGAATTCCCATTATTTTAATGAGAAAATTTTAATTAACTCTTATACGGTAGATATATGAGATCAAATCAAATTCAGAACAGTTAATCAGAAAAAAAAAACATTTAAAATAATAGACACTGAGAGAAATATATGAAGTTTACGGATTTCATTTCTTTTGGTGTCTCTTTATTTGTTTAACAATTAAAATATTTAATAACTATATTTGAAAGTAAAGGATTCTCTTCTCTAACTTTGCTATAAAATTAAAATTTGCATGAAATTAAATTTGTTTTGAATTGGACCAAAAGGGGAAAGTCAGTGTCAAAATAAATAAATAAACGTCTACGCCTAAACTCTGAAATTTTATTTGCTATTTTTTTATTTTTTGTTCTCTCTCAATATAAGCAGATAGGTTCTCCTATCTCCCGGTTCACACATCTCCCCGGTCGTCAAAACAGGAGTATCGTTGTATCACTTGTTTGCTGTTTACGACTGGATTTCTGGTCCATTGTTAAATATACTTCAACTCTATACTTCTAACGTCTCCGTCTAAAGTCTGATTTTTTTACGATTTATTATTCCTCAATAGAAGTAGATAGGTGCGACAATCGCCCGGTTCACACTCCTCTCCGATATTTTGAATAGGAGTAATGGATTATCCTTTTTTTTTTTTTAGGATCGTTTTTCCGGTTCCTTCTAAAGTCTTCTCAGTCTTTTTGTTTTTTTCATTCCCCGTATCTCAGTGCGTCTTTGTCACATTATCGCCAGTAATGACCAGTAATCATGTGAACAAAAATTGTTAGGGGCTATATGGCGCCTCTTTATAAACTGCAATGTCATCGCTAATATGCTGCTGGTCAACCTCCTCACAAATGAAGAAGAGAGTTGAAACGATAGATATGTGGTTCTAATCTCGACTGCCACAAATAGTATGGACTGGACGTTTTGGAAAATTAACTTAAAGATACTGCGAATGCATCTTATGCGAAAAATATTTTCAAGTACGCACGCATATAAGTCTGTTGAGAGGACAACAGATTTATATAAGTAGAGCTTTTTTAAAAGACACCATTAGCTTTTTAAGCATTTCACCCCAAGCAAGGCAATGAAGCCAGTAAGACGGAAGAGTTTACTGAGTGTGAGAGAAAGAAAACATTATTATGGTGCGAGAACAAGAACAATAAAAAATGAAAATCTTAATACAGAAAATAACGATTGCATTTAAAACTTTGAAGATTAACGATAACTTTAAATCAAGCGGCCGGAAGAGAGTTCCACAGTCGAGAAGTGTTGTAAACCCGCTTCTTCTTGGACGACTGGGACGATTACATAACGAAGCTACATTTCTCTCTCTCGGTCGTCTTCTCCCGGTCAGTAATCGCTAGTTTTTGGTTCGGAGGTAAAAGATATCAGTAAAAGGGATTTTAACTTACTACTTTATTAAACAAGTTCACGTGTATATTTTTGACTTGCCAGCGGGGTCTCTCTATCAGCCCTACTGGGGAACAAGTTCCCCGCATAAGAAATTAACATGTTTGCATTCTCCGACGCGTAAAACTTAACTCCTCGAAAACACATTCTAATTCTAATATTCCAACGTTCAAATCAGCCAATCAAAATCCACATCCCTATAGGTCTGAATCAAATCCACTAAAAATAATAGTCTGAAACTATTATTTAACGGAAGTGCCAGAGAAGAAACGGTTACCATAGAAGTTACGGTTGCATCTAGTTATTTCAACTGTAAAACGAAGAAACGTTGCCACCAATCTAGTACTGCACTTAAATTCCTTAAAGTCTATGTACCATAGTGAAAAGAATTAGCATGAAATTATTTAAAGGAAAGGCAAAGGAAAGCTACATTATGGTGGTAGGAAAATGAATGAAGCCGAGATGCAAATAAGTGAATCTTATGTGAGAGAAGAAACTGTTAGCATAGAACTTACGGTTACATCTAGCCATTTCAACTGTAAAATGATGAGACCTTGCCACCAATCTAGTACTTCACTTAAATTCATAAAGTCTATGTACCATAGTGAAAAGAAGAATTAGCATGAAATTATTTAAAGGAAAGGCAAAGGAAAGCTACATTATGGTGGTAGGAAAATGAATGAAGCCGAGATGCAAATAAGTGAATCTTATGTGAGAGAAGAAACTGTTAGCATAGAACTTACGGTTACATCTAGCTATTTCAACTGTAAAATGATGAGACCTTGCCACCAATCTAGTACTTCACTTAAATTCATAAAGTCTATGTACCATAGTGAAAAGAAGAATTAGCATGAAATTATTTAAAGGAAAGGCAAAGGAAAGCTACATTATGGTGGTAGGAAAATGAATGAAGCCGAGATGCAAATAAGTGAATCTTATGTGAGAGAAGAAACTGTTAGCATAGAACTTACGGTTACATCTAGCCATTTCAACTGTAAAATGATGAGACCTTGCCACCAATCTAGTACTGCGCTTAAATTCATGAAGTCTATGTACCATAGTGAAAAGAAGAATTAGCATGAAATTATTTAAAGGAAAGGCAAAGGAAAGCTACATTATGGTGGTAGGAAAATGAATGAAGCCGAGATGCCAATAAGTGAATCTTATGTGAGAGAAGAAACTGTTAGCATAGAACTTACGGTTACATCTAGCCATTTCAACTGTAAAATGATGAGACCTTGCCACCAATCTAGTACTTCACTTAAATTCATAAAGTCTATGTACCATAGTGAAAAGAAGAATTAGCATGAAATTATTTAAAGGAAAGGCAAAGGAAAGCTACATTATGGTGGTAGGAAAATGAATGAAGCCGAGATGCAAATATGTGAATCTTATGTGAGAGAAGAAACTGTTAGCATAGAACTTACGGTTACATCTAGCCATTTCAACTGTAAAATGATGAGACCTTGCCACCAATCTAGTACTGCGCTTAAATTCATGAAGTCTATGTACCACAGAGGAAAGATTATCAGAACAGCTACCATGAAAATATTTATAGAAAAGGCAAAGGGAAGCTACATTACTGCGAGTATGAAAAAAGTTGAACCCGAAATGTCAAGTCAGGACCAAGAACATTGTAGACTCTTTGGCTTTTATGAAGAATCTTGAAATATATATCATCAGACCAGATGTGGCAGCAATATTCATGGTAGTCTTATATGTTAGATATTTACTGGCCAGAATAAAAAACTCTGGCATGTCACAGTGAAACCATTTTTATTAGCAGCAGACCTAGCTATGGATTCAATATAATCGTTTCACTTCATGTAAGCGGAAAACATTAATCCGAGAAGGCACAAGAATGTTTTCTATTGGAGGTTAGCATTAGCCATGCTGATGGAAGGTAAAAAAGTTAAATTCTATCCAGTTCTAGGCTACGAAATATCTACCTTGTGGGTGGAACGTAAATTATGCCAACTGGAACCTCTGCATTTAAATAAAACTATTACACAAAATCCTTTCAATCAAATGAATGCTTACATATACAAATAAAACCTACCCAAGTTTACTTATGACTGAGGCACGTAAACGCTTATAAACTCATAAACAATAAATAGTTCGCGATCATGAGATAACCTCTTCGTAGTCGTACTGCAGTAACACTGGGAAAGATAACCTAACAAAGCCAGCCTGGTTTTGAATTCAGAGGTTTTTCTTCTCCTAGACTGGTTTCGACCCACGGCTATAGAACCCAGTCTGTCCTGCTATTTTACCCATAGCTGAGGGAGGAGAAAAGACATATTCATACATTTCGCAATGGTATTAGCACGTAAGTGAATGTAATGAACTCGGCTGTAATTCGAACCCGGCTCTCTAATTCCTCAACCCGAGCCGCTATTCATGCGTCCACCATGTCTCAATAGTTGCCTAGTTACGCAAAACAAATGTTTATAAACATTTAACTATTCCTAAAAAGACATCAATGAATATGGGCTCAAATATGAACGATTAATATGCACCTATTCGTGAAAATTAAATACTTAAAGATTTAGGCAGGAACGACCGGTAATTATCTCCCCTGAATCTCGTAGAGGCTTACAGATTCATTTACATTCATTTTCACGAAAAGGTAGATACTTACAGGTTGAAATATTTAACTAAAGGCAAAACAAGTAAATGCTGATAAAATCAAATGTAAAAAGATTAAGTTTTACATTAATTATGCCACCAAGGTTTAGTATAGTAGAGCTGGCCACTTGTATTCAAGGATACCCGTCTACTAGGGCGGCTAGCTAATCCCTATTGCCGACACTGTGTACAAAATCCATAGAACACACCTGTGGTTCATACTGCAACTATGCTGAGCAGACCTAAGTTACATTGTCTGTGAAAGAGCGTGTTATCTAACGAGATCAACAATTTGAACAAGACCAGCACACTTAAGCCCTCGGTCACGATACCTTTTGACTTTGTGCCAGCACAGCTATCGATGCCGCCCAAGGGTTCCGTCTACACAATTTCACTCAAAAGACTTGGGTCAACCCGTGGTGTGGTTTTCAGGCACTTTCCAAAAGTACCGCACGCTGGGATCGATCCCTCCAGTCCGAAAATTTCAGGAATCTTCGAACCCAAGTTTTATGGCCAGAAGGCGAACATTCTAACCCCTCGGCTACCAAGGTTTAACATGCCATGAAATGATCCGGTTTAAACCGGATCATTTCATGGCATGTTAAAATCAGGCAAGCACCGGCGAAACTTTCTTCTGTCAATTGTACAAATATTTTCATGGCAACTGTTCTATTGAACTGTTCTCCTTAGTAAGTCGACGGCATGAATTTAAGCGTCCTACTAGAGTGGCAATTAGGTCTCGCCGTTTTACTCTTGAACTAGCTAAACTCAACTGTCAGTTCTATTTTAATAGTTTCTTTTCTTGCATTTCTCACCCGTGCAACTCGCTTTCGATTTCTTGCTTCTCTGATACTTACAACCTTCATAAATTTAAATGCAAGGTCAGTTGATATCTTCATGTTTTCATGTATCTTGTTCCTTTATTGATCTTTTCCTCACATTTCCCCCCTAAAGTCTTCTCTTTCTCAGTGTCATTATCGCTTTGTTTGGGGTGAAATGATAAAAAAAAGCAAACTTCCCCACGTAGGTAAAGCATCATGATTTTTAGTAACATCTTTTATTAATCCCCTAACTTAAGTGATTCTTGAAGCTTCTATTGCGTTAACAGTTAAATCTACTGCTACTTTTTTCTGTAACTCTTGCTGGTTCTTTAGACGTACATTCCATCTGATATCTGGTGCAGGAAATTGGAGAATTGAGAACAAGCGTAAAAAACATTTTGGTTAAAGAAAAATGTCGCAGAAAACTTGGAGAAGACAACACAATTTAAAAACATGGTGGAAAACAAGTGATTTTAAAATAATTTGTTTTTCTTCCTTTACTTTCTATTTGGTTTTCGGTCAGGATTTATGCAAATTACTCCAATTTCGCATATGGAAATGAGTTTATTTTTTGCACACGGCAAATTTAAACAGCGTTCAGGACACACGTCGAATCTTTTACTCTTATTCCTGTTTTCTTACAATTTTTTTTAGCGACAATTGTTTTTTATTTATTTTAACGTGCTCAGTTAAATAAGGGCTTGAATACAAACCAGTCGGCGACATTGTGGAACCAGTTTTCTGTTTTGTGAAAAAAAAACAATGTTTATTGAAAAGCAGTTAACAAACAGAATACGACACAATGCCATGTTTAAAGTGGGGGTTCTACATGGGCATAACACTACAGACAAATATTGATCAAGGTTTATCAGCGTTCCCTAATTGTACGTTTAAGGCGCAAGGTAGCCAATATCGTGAAATTCCCGCGGAATTTCAAATTTTCTAGTGCGAAAAGCCAGAGTATTAGTTTAGGATGATTAGATGAGACCTAGCCGCCAATCTAGTACTGCTCTTAAATTCATAAAGTCTAGGTACCAAAGAGGAATGCTCACCAGAAAACAACCATGAAAATATTTATTGAAAATATACAGAGAAGCTATGTTACGTCGGTGGGAAAGTTACTGAAGCCGAGATGTTAACATTGCAGATTCTTCTTTAGATTTTATCAAGAATTTAAAAATATATAGCAGAATCACCAGGCCAGATGTGAAAGCAATATTCATGGTAAACTTATGTGTAAACTCGTTTCTGGCGAGTATAATTGTTTAGTATTACACAAAGAAGCACATTTTCTAATCCGAGAAGGCACAAGGAGTTACCCTCGTGGAGGTTAGCATCAGACATGTTGATGAAAATTAAAAAACGTTTAAATTCTATCCCATTCTAATGTATGAAAAATCTTCCTTGAGGATGAAACCTAAAGTATAACGACTGTACTCGCCTATATTTAAATAAAACCTCTATATTTTCTGTTGACCATTCTATGCACAATCGTTTCAAATCGTTCAAATTTGAAACAGTTTCTAACTGACAAACACTGAATTTCAATTTTTTTACTGTAAAAAGATAGAATATTAGTTTATTCACAAAGGAACAGACGAAGATTGTAATTACAGAAATTAATTAATCAGTTTAAACACTGTCCCCCATATGATGATATTGCTTGTACGTTACCATGCACAATGAAGTTGATGGCAGTCATCGCATAATCGATTGCTTCTTTGAGTAAGTGGAATCTGTATTCTGTCAGAGTCAATCCTGCTGGTAGTAAAGCCATCATAATTTCAAATGGTTTCGGTAATAGCGGCCTTTACACCGGTCGGACATTCCACGGTTGGGTTTAGAAATTCATTTTTTGTATTTGAAGCCGAGCTTTTTTCATTTGAAGTTGAAACTTTCCTATAGGAATTTCCCCTTTTTAATTCGAACTTTAGCTTCTTTTTTGTCCACTCAAACTTGAGGTTTTTCTCATTTGATGTTGGTCCTTATTTCCATTGGAAGTTGAGCCTATTTTTTTAATTCAAAGTTGAACTTTTTTCATTTGCATTTGAGACTTTCCTATTTCAAGTTCATCTTTTTAATTCGAACTTGAACCTTTTCCCATTCGAAATTGTTTTTTTTTTCTGTTTGAAGTTGAGGTTCTTTTTTTCTCATTTGAAAGTGAACTTTTTAATGGGAACATTATTAATATTTATTTCAGTCCGCCGAAATATCTTATACCCATAAAGATGGTCGATATTATTTAGTGGAAAACATTTTTAAGAAAAATAGGATCATACGTTATACAAATGGAACCGAGATCAAAGTATCTCGAAATTAAACACAAAATCTCAACTTTATTTTATGGAACGAAATTGAAGTGTGATAAAATCATCGGCTGCATGTCAGACGTGTTTTCAAAAGAATTTGTTTAAATCACATCCAGAGATCTTTTTAAGGAATCATTTTTGCTTAGCATTTACTTGTGTCTGCTCCATTACCGTGTGTTACCGGCGAGAAATAGTCTCTAACGGAGTACACTCAGGCTTACACTTGTTTTTGTATAGTCGCCAAATTAAAGGAATATGTACCCACAATGAAAATGTTGAACAAATATTTGAACGACCCGGTCAAATATTACTCGAATATATTTAAAGATTCACATAAAAAACCGTTTCATGAGAGCAATGATTTAACAAAAATAACGAAAATTTTGAAGCCATGCATAAAAGAATATTCATAAAAGATTCTACTGAATATAAATCTCAGAAGTACTATATTTTAATATAATATTTGGAAAATATATTTAAAGACTCACACGTTCCAAAGAAAGGATTTAAGAAAATATGTCATAATTTTTAACAATATAGCTAAACTCGAGTTAATATGCGGTTCAAATTGGCATAAAGTGGGTCACAATTTTTCTGTTCTCAAGTAATTACGACATACTATTAGTTTGGTGCAAAAATAATATCGTTTTTTGACGTATTTTTTGACGTATTTTTTGACGTATTTTTGACGTATTTTTAACGTCTAAAAACGATATTATTTTTGCACCAACCTAATAATATAATGATTGGAAAATACATTTTAAGACTCATAATGTTTGTCTGTTTATCGCTATATCAACAGACAAAAGCCGAAATTTAATTTTGGGGGGAAGATTTTAATTTCTTTTTAAAAAATGTATCGCTGTTAATTTTTTTTTTTTTTTTAAGTGTATTGCTGCTAATTTTTTACTATGAAAATGTATTGCTGCCATTTTTCTATAACTTTTTTTTATATTTTAATAGTGTTTTGACCCCAGTTTGAGGGTTAACTATTTGCGCATAGCTGAGACCCTAGAAGGTGGTACCACACAGAGTCAGGGTAGATCTGGGAAGAACATTAATTAAAAGGTGGTTCCACACACTTAAAACCGGATTGCTGCTGGATGTATTTGATCGTCATATCCAAGACGTTTAAAGACTCATACATGGAAAAGTTCTCTTAATAGTAAGGACTAAACAAAATTGACCTATCCGTAAACTAGTATAAATACAAATTTCTACCAAGTGGCGATTGGTTTTCTATTGCCATTAAGAAATAGACCTCTCACTCCCAGAACGATTAGGAAAATGCCGTTAGAAACAAAAAAAAAAAGAGTATTAAACTGTTACGTGGTATCTGTCCTCTTGTATGGCAGCGAATGCTGGGCAATCACCTCAAACATGAAGAAGGGACTTGAAGCAACATAAATAAAGAAAAGACCACTGAACTGTTACGTGATATCTGTCCTCCTGTATTGCAGCGAATGCTGGACAATCTCCTCACAGACGAAGAAGGGACTTGAAGCAACAGAACGAAAGAAAAAAGTACTGAACTGTTGCGTGATATCTGTCCTCCTGTATTGCAGCGAATGCTGGACAATCTTCTCACAGACGAAGAAGGGACTTGAAGCAACAGAACGAAAGAAAAAAGTACTGAACTGTTGCGTGATATCTGTCCTGCTATATGGCAGTGAACGCTAGACAATATCCTCACAGATGAAGAAGGGACTTGAAGCGACAGAAATATGGTTCTACAGAAATATGCTGAGAATGGACCGAACATGTGAGCAACGACGAAGATTTAGAGAAAATGGAAACAAAGAGTAGACTTATACTTAAGATCAGAAAGAGGCAGATGAAATTTTTAGGGCAAATAATGAGGAAAGAGGGCTTGGAAAATTTAATACACACAGGACAGATCAAAGGCAAAAGTAAATCGATGGCGGAACAAAGTTTATGATGAATTAGAAAAAGACAATTACACGTCATATAGAAGTATATGGATAGCGGAACAAGTTTTAAGAGATATATCAAAAATACAATATTTATTAAGAACTACAAAGAACAGGAAATTGTGGAGACCCACAATCGCCAGCATCCCACAGAGACACGACAGGAAATGGGTGGTAGATCAAAGTTTAGGAGAAATAAGAAAAGACAAATTTATTAAACACTACAACAAACAGGAAGGGCCACAGTACATTGAAGAAAAACGTCAAGTTCATCATCATTATCACGATTTGGAAAAAAGATATTTAAAGACTCCCCGTGAAAATCTCCCGGGCTTAAAAAAAAAATCTTGATTTCATGTGTTGTTATTTTAACTGTAGATGGCAAATTATATGGTGTTTCAAAAGTCATGCAATAATTGGTAGAAAACATACACTTGTAAAATAACAACCAGGAATATTTTGCCGGACATCATCTTCCATAATTTAACTAATAAAATCTCTTAATTATATATTGTCACATGCAGAAACCTGTATTCCATTTGCTAAGAAAATATAACATTTACAAGTTTATCAATGATAATGCAACTTTTAAAATAACCTGTATTATTAACATAAGAGTCTGCTGACATAAAGTCAGGGTTCAGTTTTCTGTTGCTATTAATTAACAAACTGATTCCTAAAAATTATTGCATAATATAATGATAGAAAAATATAGTTAAATATTCACATATGAAAAACCCAATAATAATATCGACTGACCAAAATATAGTCTCATTTTTCTTATGGTATCAAGCAACGTGAATTAATATAACAATCTCCTGTAGACAGAGTGGGTGATCGTTATCCAATTGTTATCAAGTAACAGACTGATCCCAGAGAATTGCTACATATTAATAGAATAATGGGAAAGATATATTTAAAAATTCATATTTGAAAACCTTATTGTGACAGGGATTTAATAAATATTAAGTTTCATATGTGCTTTCATTTTTTTTTAATGTGAAACTCGTAAGATTATACGATATTAATTGGCCTAAAAATGAGATGTCGATTTACTGTTATAAATAAATTAATTCCCCAGAAGTATTAGATTATGAATATCATAACTAAGGAAAAATTATTTAGAGGCGGAAAGGAAAAGAAAAACTACACAAAATGCCTGGGGTTTCATATATTTAACGTTAGCTGTCAATTCTGACGGGATGGGTAAATATGTACAACATAAATTCTATTTCCTTAGCGGATTATTTGACAGGTTCTTATCTATTAGGGAGACTTGTATATCTAAAAAAATCATACCAGCTCGGCCCGGTGGCTAGGATCAAAGTGAAGTATCTGTGTTTTGTGAGCTGCCGGGTCGGGTGCCTGTCGAACTCTCTGCTTGCAGGGAGGAACTCTGACGAAGCTCCGCCGAAGGGTAGGGTTGCGTTGGGGGAGGTTGACGGAACTGGCCCCCCTCGGGGGGTGGATGGTTATTTATTTAGGGCTTGGAGATACCCACATTAAAAAGGCCTTGTGCCACATTTAATCCTCGTGGGTGGATTGATAAATACCATCTATTATGGAGACTTCGAAAATCGTCCGTATTCTCTTATCAGTAAAAGGACGTGTTAATTTTATACATACATACATAATAGCTGGTCACTCGTATTCGAAGATATACTTCTACCAGGGCGGCTAGTAAATCCCTCAGGTAGATTTAAGTTTGTGCAACACCCACAGAGCCAACCTGTGGTTTATACTTCAACTATGCTGAACAGACCTTAATTACAATTTCTGGGAAAGAGTGTATTATCTAGCATGATCAAGGATTTGAACAAGGCCAGCACACTCAAACCCTCGGTCACGATGTATTTTGACTTCGTGATAGCACTGCTATCGACGGTCATCCAGTGTTCCGTCTATCGAATTTCACTGTCAAAGCTTGAGTTTAACCCGTGGTATGATTTTCTGGCACTTTCCAAAGGTGCCTCACGTTGGGATATGCCCCCTCCAGATAACATTAGAACGTCTCCTTCCTGACAAATCATATTGGTGAGATTCGAACCCGAGTTTCATATATATATATATATATATATATATATATATATATATATATATAGAGAGAGAGAGAGAGAGAGAGAGACGCATCTACCTATCTATCTACTTAATTCTGTTCATGTCTGTTATGGTCCGGTTCCTTCTACAACGGATGATAGTCCAAGGCAGAACCAATAAACAAGAACTCGAAGACGGATATGGAATAACACAGATATATTGCAAACAGGAATATATACAGAGAAGTAGAAAGTGTTAGTATGAACAATCAGGTTTAGTAGTAATTGTCTGAACACGACTCTGTTTCGGACTGCCTCTGACTCGCTTGCACTGACTGACTGACAGTCTCCGGATGGACTTCACTCCAGACTTCAGACTGAACAGTATTTAGTCACCCCCCCCCCCACGAGGGCATCATGTGACACAAGGCCGGTTTAACGTGGGATCTCCTAGCCCGTGGGATCGGCCAAAAATATGCCCTTTGAAGCCGTATAAACGGGTTCAGGGTCGGTTTATCTCCTCGAAAGAGACTCCATTCTTCGACGTAGCCTCGTTCGGGTTCCTCCCTGCCCGAAGGCAGAGAGTTAAACCGAACAGCCGATCAGCCGGTGGTCCGACTTCAGACTGAACGGTATTTAGTCACCCCCTCACGAGAGCATCATGTGGCACAAGGCCGTTTTAACGTGGGATCTTTTAGCCCGTGGGATCGGCCAAAAATATGCCTTCTGAACCCGTATAAGCGGGTTCAGGGTCGCTTTACCTCCCCGAAAGAGACTCCGCCCTTCGGCGTAGTCTCGTTCGGTTTTCTCTTCGCCCGAAGGGAGAGAGTTCAACCGGTCAGCCGACTTCAGGCTGAACGGTATTTAGTCACTCCACCCCTCGACGGCATCATGTGGCACAAGGCCGGTTTAACGTGGGATCTCAGAGCCCGTGGGCTCGGCCAAAAAGATACCTTTTGAACCTGTATAAGCGGGTTCAGGGTCGGTTTACCTCCCCGAAAGAGAATCTACCCTTCAGCGTAGCCTCGTTCGGGTTCCTCCCCGCCCGTAGGCAGAGAGTTCAACCGATCAGCCTGTCAGCCGGTCGTCCGACTTCAGGCTGAACTCTCTGCTTCCTCTTGAGGCGCAGTATTTATTACATATGGAATAGTACATTATGTTATTATGGGTAAGGTCCCATAACGCTATCACACACACACACACACACACACACACATATATATGTATGTATGTATGTATGTATCTATAAATAAAGTACACTTCCAACGTTCGTAACATTTAATATTTTAGGACATTATAACATAAACATGTAAGAATCGCTACACAATTGCAGTCGTGTTTCAATGCACATCAATGCCTCTCCTCAGGCAATCGTAAATTCCGGGCGAATGAACGATTAATTTGGTTTCAAAAGCAAAATACATCCTCTTTTTTGCAAAAAAATTAGGCTTGAGGACTTTACCCTGATCAACCAATCGAATATGATCTACGTTAAATTCAAACTAAGCGAAAAAGAAAAAAAAATAGAAATTATTATTTTGGAAATATGTCATGACCAGAAGTTGGCATCTAAGAGCAACTTAAAGACTGAGAGAGATGCTTACATAAGATGCATATATACCAGATAGTCAAAGCGTGGGTGAAGAGTGAAGTAATTTAACCGAATGCCCAACTAATGGAATTTCTATATAATTTTTTTTTGTAGTTGATAAATAAGAGGCTTCTTTAAGAAACTAGTAAATAATCTAAATATACAGAATTATGTGGTAAATAATATACACACGTTAAATAAATATTATGCATATAAGATGTTAATATTACCAACCAATCAATGTCGCAGTTTTATATTTTTAATTTCGTGTATGCGCTTTGTTTTTGATTCTGTTGAGTGCACATTATACAAGGGTCATTTGGATGAGAGAAAAAGAGCATTATGACGCAATTCACTAAACCAGAAATTTGGAAACGGCATGCTGTACAGCTTGGAATTCGCACCGGAAGATTCAATAGGAACACTTCAGAGTGTGTGGGTGTCAATCTGATGACAGTGCAGTGGATTCGGGAAGAATTGGATGGCATAACTAGTCAACCTCATAGAGTTTGAAGTGATCACTAATGATGGTGACGTTATGCCTCCATTCATCTTCGAACAAAACCTAAGACTCAACACGGAGGCCGACTTCAAGTGACTTGAAGAGGTTCTGATTCCCTGGATAAGAGGGTGGCTGGGCTTAGGTTCTATGCCTGCCACCAATATTCAATAGAAAGACGAATTTATAAATGATTCAAAATGGATTCTGACGAGAAAATTTGCTTGACCCGATGAATCACCTTTCCTAGACGTAAATCAAACAATGGATTTATAAGGTTGTCTCTCTTTCCCTCTATTTAGTCCTATGAGTATCAGATTTTCCAAGCCTTCCTTTCTCATTACGTGTCATAGAAATTTCATCTGACTTTCCCTGATGTTAAGTAAAAGCTTCCTCCTTGTTCGCATTCTCTCCAAAACCTCATCGTTGCTCACATGCTCAGTCCATATTATCCTCAGCATCCTTCTGTAGAACCACACCTCCGTTGCCTCGAGTCTCTTTTTATCTTTGAGGAGACCGTCCAACATTCGCTGCCGTATAAAAGGACAGATGTCACGTAGTAGCCCAGTACTCTTTCGCCTGTTATCAAAGAAATTCTCCTGTCTCCCAATACTCTACCCATTATTTAGAATGCATCCTTGGGCATCCTAATACGTATTTGGATCCCAGCGTCGCACTTACAGTCCTCTGTCAAAACACTTCCCAGCTTGATATTAATGTCTCCGACCTGCAAATCGCATTTCGGGCTCATATTTTACTGATTACCATGCATTCCGGCTTGTAGTTTATACTTAGTCCTTTCTTCTCGCTCTCTTTCGCTAGAAGGTTTTGTAGTTTCTTTTCCGTGTCTGCTATCAGTACTGCGTCATCTGTGTATTTTATGTTGGTAATATTGTGGCCACTAATGCTTCAAAACAACAGAAAGTCTTTCTACCTTTATGTCAAGTAGAATCTTATATTAAAACTAATTTTCCCATCTTGTTAAAAATTATGACATTTTCTGAAGTCATTTTCCTTTTGGAGATGTTTTTATATATGAGTCTTTCTAAAATATCTTAAAATAATTGTCGGACTTTGTCCATTTCATAATGTGTGACGTCATTTGTTTACATTTGGATACGCATCGAGCAGATATGAATGTACGTGAGAAAATCATGGAAAATTGTAGTTTATAAACAGTAAAATCGAGTTTACAATCGAATCGCTCCTCTGGCGAAATCGGTAAAAGCACGGCAGGCTATATGACGGTTCCATATAGGATACAGGTTCGATTCCTGTCAGAGGACGCATGTTTTCATTGACAATTTCTCGGACATTCAGGCCGGTAAATGTTGTTAATACTGTTTATTATAAACAGAGCATTTACTTACATATTTGTATCTATAAAAAAAAAGAATGTATAAACACCAAAATTTCTAATTATATTTTCCGAATTATTATATTAGGTTAGTGCAGTCATAA
Source organism: Acanthosepion lycidas (assembly GCA_963932145.1). Lineage (NCBI taxonomy): Eukaryota > Metazoa > Mollusca > Cephalopoda > Sepiida > Sepiidae > Acanthosepion > Acanthosepion lycidas. The sequence goes on from OZ010590.1 coordinate 93,129,262, forward strand.
TGTCGTTTTTTGAGTTTAAAAAATACGTCAAAAAACGACATTATTACGTGATTATTTTTGCACCAACCTAATATTATGGATTAAGTGATACAAAATATCCCACGAAATATATACGTTTCGCTTAAGATAATTTCGGAGATTACATATAAGTTAATCAGTATCGTTTACTTTCGTGTAATTTGTCCTCTTTAAGTAAATTAAAATTTATGATTTTACAGCACTGTCAGATCACGGGATTAAATAGGATTATTTTTGCACCAACCTAATATTTATTCAAATGACAACCATTTTCTGCTGTCACAAATGTTCCATAGTAAATCCGACATATCTGACAAAATAAGCGTGCCAGCTGCTTTTGAAAAGGCCCCGCAATCAGTGATGAACTGGTGCAAGAAATGGGTTGTAAATTTAAACATCTCCCCACTAAAATACTGATATCAATTTAATCTTTAAACTTTTCTGCCTTCCCCCGGCAATCCTAAACTTAAGGAGAGCAATACTCTTCACCGTTTTGGGCTCATGTTTTCTTATGACGTTAAGTGGGGCGGCTATATAGAATCAATTGCTTTGTCTACTGCAAAGAAATTTGGGTCTCACCATGTTGTGCCAGAAATTTCTATTGTCTGATTCCATCTGGCACATTTACAATTCTACCATTCGTCTGTGCATTGAATACCGCTGCCATATCTAATCTGGTGTGCCTGCTGTACATCATGAGATTCTTGATAAATCCGAAGAAGGATCAGTAATGTAATCAATTTTGACTTTTGTCACCTTTGTGACATTCTGTGTCTTCTCTACAAATATTTTCATGGTAATTGTTCTGAAGAGCATTTCCTCTGATGCTCTGATTACGTGTATAAGCAACTAGGTGTCGCCGATTTACAATTGAATTAGCTAGATGCGACTAAAACTTCTACTCCAACGGTTTATTTTCCCCGCACTTCCCACCTGTTGAATACCCTTCAGATTCCATGCTTCCCTGATAACTACAATCTCCAAATAATTAAATGCAACGTCAAGCGCAATCTTCAGTTTTCTTGAACATTGTTCCTTTTCTGCCCTTTGCTGCATTCTCCTCATTCTCAGTCTTTCACCCTCTCTCCCTGTAATGCTGCGCGTTCCTTTACCATTATTGCCGTTCTTCGGATGAAACGAATCAAAATACACTGTTAAAGAACAATCTCTACATTAACCAACGCTTCATTCCGCTCGTCCATGTGTGTATTGCTTAATGCAAGAAACAGACAAGGAACACAAAGTGAATAGGATCGGTGAGCATTAACGGATAAGAGTTGTCTCCCCTATAAATAAAAAATAGAAGGAAAATCTAGCTACGTTTACGGAGTAAAGGGCATAGTTCAAAATGCCGGAAGGAAAACTGGCTAATTAGACAGATGTCTGGAAAAGGTCGAAACATTTTTCACATTAGTTATTTATGTTGGTCTCTAACCGTTCTTTTAAGCGATACTAGCAATGACTGAACATTACTAAACGATTAGCGATACTAGAAATGCCTGAACAGTACTAAACGATACTAGAAATGCCTGAACAGTACTAAACGATACTAGAAATGCCTGAACAGTACTAAACGATACTAGCAATGCCTGAACAGTACTAAACGATACTAGCAATGCCTGAACAGTACTAAACGATACTAGCAATGCCTGAACAGTACTAAACGATACTAGAAATGCCTGAACAGTACTAAACGATACTAGCAATGCCTGAACAGTACTAAACGATACTAGCAATGCCTGAACAGTACTAAACGATACTAGCAATGCCTGAACAGTACTAAACGATACTAGCAATGCCTGAACAGTACTAAACGATACTAGCAATAACTGATCAATACTAAACGATACTAGCAATGACTGAACATTACTAAACGATAAACGATACTAGTGTAAGCGTTCTGAAAGCAAAGGAAGTATTTGTCGCGGATTACTTCCACAAGACAAAGAAGAATCACTAAGTCCAGACTCGAATATCGCGGGCAGAAAGAAATGCTGAAAACTCGATTCGCCGGTACTATTTTAAATCTCAATGCGTGTAACCAGACAGAAAAATAACTCACTCTCTGACAAACGCCGAAACCAAAAATTCCCGAACTGAGAACACCAACTGCTTTTATCGGCAGAACCTATTTTTTCCATTCGTCGACAGCTGGAATAGGATTTTCCATAATTTGCATATCAAAATACTTTTATAGCGACTTCTGCGACTGACTTGCTTTTTCTTTAATTCAATTATTCCATTTTCAGCATGTTATGCGGAATACGTGCCCCTCTGTTTGGTAAGTAGTTTTCTTTTTCGACACTTTTTCCGTCGTAGAATACACGCGACACGCTGTCGCTTGGTTTGACGAGGTAAGTCGCCGTTTTCTTCGCTATAACTAGCAATGACTGAACAGTACTAAAAGATTAGTGATACTAGCAATGAATGAACAGTACTAAACGATTAAAGATACTAGCAATGTCTGAACAGTACTAAACGATAAACGATACTAGAAATGACTTAGCAGTACTAAACGATTAGCGATACTAGCAATGACTGAACATTACTAAACGATAAACGATACTAGCAATGAGTGAATAGTACTAAACGATTAGCGATACTAGCATTGACTGAACAGTATTAAACGATAAACGATACTAACAATGACTGAACAGTACTAAAAGATTAGCGATACTAGCAATGAATGAACAGTCCTAAAGGATTAACGATACTAGCAATGAATGAACAGTCCTAAAGGATTAACGATACTAGCAATGAATGAACAGTCCTAAAGGATTAGCGATACTACCAATGACTGAACAGTACTAAACGATATTAGCAATTACTAAACAGTACTAAACGATAAACTATACTAGCAATGACTGGACAGTACAAAACTATGAACGATACTAGCAATGACTGAACAGTACTAAACGATTAACGATACTAGCAATGACTGAACAGTACTAAACGATTAACGATACTAGCAATGACTGAACAGTACTAAACGATAAACGATACTAGCAATGACTGAACAGTACTAAACTATAAACGATACTAGCAATGACTGAACAGTGCTAAACGATTAGCGATACTACCAATGACTGAACAGTACTAAACGATTAGCGATACTAACAATGCCTGAACAGTACTAAACGATTAGCGATACTAACAATGCCTGAACAGTACTAAACGATAAACGATACTAACAATGCCTGAACAGTACTAAACGATAAACGATACTAACAATGCCTGAACAGTACTAAACGATAAACGATACTAGCAATGACTGAACAGTACAAAACGATTAGCGATACTAGCAATGACTGAACAGTACAAATCGATTAGCGATACTAGCAGTGCCTGAACAGTACCAAACGATTAAAGATACTAGCAATGACTGAACGGGACTAAATGATTAGCGATACAAGCAATGACTTAGCAATACTAAACGATTAACGTTACTAGCAATGACTGAACATAACTAAACGTTTAACGATACTAGCAATGTCTGAACAGTACTAAACGATTAGCGATACTAGCAATGCCTGAACAGTACGAAACGTTAAACGATACTAGCAATGGCTGAACAGTACTAAACGATTAACGATACTATCAGTGACTGAACAGTACTAAACGATTAGCGATACTAGCAATGACTGAACAGTACTAAACGATTAGCGATACTAGCAATGACTGAACAGTACTAAACGATTAGCGATACTAGCAATGACTGAACAGTACTAAACGATAAATGATACCAGCAATGACTGAACAGTACTAAATGATAAACGATACTAAATGATACTATCAATGATTGCTCACTACTAATTAACAACTAGTCTAGATATTCCTTGTCCTGGACAGTGGAACAAGAACAATCTACCCTCGTATAAAATATTCAGACTGACATTCTCTGACGATTACCCGGACAGACATGCCCCTGATGAAGGACGTAAGCACAGTGTCGAACCGTTGTGATAACAACAGCAAAGAGGTGGGGCAATACTCCACTTGTAAATTATGTAAATCAAGTCCGAAATTCAAACAGAAAATTTATTTTAATTTTTTTGCTTTTTCTTTTTTTGTTCATCTAGGGTTTCTCTTTTTTTGTTTCCTGTTTGTTTCTTTTCTGCTCAGATTTTGCCTTTCTTACAATACCAATCTTCAGCAAACGGCTGTTTTTGTCCCGTCTTCCTTTACTGTCTTGCAAATGACCTCGGCAGTTTATAAGCTCTGACCACCTAGCGACACTAATCAACGCTAGATTCAACGGACGTGTTGATCTCAGATCAACCAAGTCTAGAATAAAGAGAAAGCAAAATATTCCTTTACAGATAAACTTGGTCAAGTGCCCTGTTCTTCTAATCCAAGGTTAGAGCTGACAACAAACAATTTCACCCTCATGAAGACATTTCCTGTTATGAGTCTGCGATAGTTCAATGAACTGATGGCTAAATTTGGCACCAATTCTTCTTTTTCTATCTTTCTTTATTCAAGTGATCATCTTTCATTTATTTTTCTCTGTATTCAAGTGTCCTTTTTTCCGTCTTTTTTGAGTCAACTTTCACTTATATTTTCCTTTTAAGCAATATTTATCCCTTTTCATCTCATTCCTCTCGTCAAACCGTCCTTTCTGTGACCCTCCTTCAGGCTTACGGTCATATCACGTTGAAACACCGGTTCTCGTCCGATCCCCGAAGTTAAGCAACGTTGGACCTGGACAGTAACTGGATGGCTGACCACTGGAAGATATTAGGTGATGTAAGCCTTGAGTGAATGAGTGGTGTAATGGATAAAGGCTCAGAATGAGAAATCAGAAATCATTGGGATCGTTGTATTACGTGAAAATGCTTTTTAGAACGTACGAATCCACCTCATAGTCTCAAATAAATAGTAAAACTTGTATCAGTAAAAATCATTAGTATCTTCCCCAAAATTATTACAATCTAAAAATATTTTATGGCTTTCAATAACCTGTAAAAGACTAAAACGTAAAATACAAATCAATAAAAAGGTATAAATCCACCTCTTCTTCCCTCAACTATGGGTTAAATAGTATAAGAAAATCATTATTATCCCCCCTCCCACCAGCATAATAATTGTTATAATCCAAACGTATTTTGTTAAGCCGTAAAAACCAATCAATCAAAGTAAATTAAAACTAAAAATTTTAAGAAGACAGCATATATGATGCAAGCAACAAACTGGATACAGCAGAATCACGTAAATACAGAAATTTAATTGTCTTGGGAGATATTCTAACAGACGATGGAAAATGTGTTAGTACATGGAACGTGAAGAGAAAATAATTACATAATGAAAATGTTGACGTTCCACACTACTTTAAACAAAAGGTTAGGAAGGAAACAGCTATCAATACTTGAAAAATTTAATGGGCTTGAGAGATTTATTTTTTATTTATTTATTTATTTATTTTTGAGAAATGGTTTTAAAAGATTGATTTTATAAATTTCCAAAATAACTGCTCAGTCAATGAATTTCAAATTATTCCTGTATGGAAACGGTATTCTCCCTATTAGCGCGACCATACTTAGCATATATGATCATATGTATAAACACAAACTTCTTTGAATATTGTACGGGTACTTAGTTACACTTGAAGCATTTATATACCGTGTGTAACAGCAAAATTGTCAAAATTGTGTAACAGCAAAATTGTTCAATTGCTAGATTAAGCTTTGAACCTTTGTATCTTGGAAATGATTAAAGATATCTTACTGGAATTCTCCGAGATTTTATAACACCATAAAATTCTTTTTTGAGCATTAAGAATGTATAATTACTCTCCACGCTTAACAGAGCAACTGTGATGAAATCGACCATAAACGAAAATGGCATGTTGCTCATGAAGTATTGAAATAAATTTCAAATATATATATATATATATATATATATATATATATATATATATATATATTATTTCAGGACCATTTTCTAACATATTCAAGATGATTTTCGCTCTCTCTAACCTAACTTTGTGTCCTGGAGTAACAAGGTGCCTCACATGTTTCACGTATGGTTTCATTTTCAAGTCTTTTCTCACTGCTCTTTGGACTGTCATAGCTGAAACTCCTCCCTCACGTTCCAAACATCTTATCCATTCAGTTGGATCTTTTTCTAATTGATCTCTTGAGCTCTAAGTTGAAATGATGACCCCCCTCTTGCTGTTGTGACCTGATTCAGTTTTCTTCTCTACTCTTTCCTCTTTTTAAATTTATTCGCTGTTCTCTTGATGGTTCGTGAATGGACTTTGAAGATGGAAGCCAGAAAATGAATGTTGGTACCATTACCGAAGGCCGGAATCATCTTTTTCCTCTCACCCTTGCTCAGTTGAGAAGACAAGTGGGGCTTACACAATACGATTTTAACCTGATCTCATTCTAATTGAATAACTGAAAGGGTTTTTCTGTGATTCTTACGAAAAATGGTATCAAGATGGCTAAACCTCTTATCCAAAAACTGGGAAAAAAAAGAAGCTCAATTAGTTTAGTGTTTTTTTTTTTTTTTTTTTTTTTTTTTTTTTTTTTTTTTTTTTTTTTTTTAGGTATTAAAGAACTGGGATGGAAAATTATGCTTTAACACGATAAACTTTGCAGTTACAAAAGGTAGATCATAAAAAATATCATAAAAATACTAAATTGACACTGAATAAAGCAAAAAGAAATGTTAAAGGATGCTTTATGCAATCATTGCAATTCGAATATATAAATGTTCTTCATCTTCTATGTGCTGAGTCACTTCAGGACATTAGTGATTATGGCTCTGAATATTTTTCCTCATTTGTAGCTTTTAATAACTTTTTTCTGACATCAGTCACATACCCAGCTTCACCATCCATTCACTCATGCTTGCTAGTAAGGTTGTCCGTTTATTTCCTTTCTATCTTTTTACCTTCACGCAGTCCTGTGAGTATCAAATTTTCCTTTCTCATTATGATTCCCAGAAACCATAACTGTTTTTCCTTATTTTAATTATAAACGTTTTTTTTTATTTACAATGTATCTCGAACTTCGTTCTTACTCACATGTTTGGTCTACTGTATTTGCAGCATTCTGTTGCTTCAAGTTTCTTCATGTTTGAGGAGATTTGCCCAGCATCCACTGCCATATAGAAGGAATTATATTACGTAACAGTTCAGTAGTCTTTTCTTTGTTTCTGATGATCAGTTTTCAACTTGAAGATTAATGAAAAATCCAAAATCCTCGAAAGAATTAAAATTATCTTTAATATATGAAAATACCAGTTATTTTCTTAGATACGACTAGAATTTCTGGAATTACCTTGGGACAGTTAGAGAGGACAATTCTTCATCAGATTTTGTCGACTGGGGCTAAACGGAAAAAAATTATCGCTTAAAAAGTTCCAATAGCATAAACAACTAAAATTGCTAGTACATGTAAATCGATGACAACCTAATGATATGAGATTTTGACGTTACACACTAACTTAAATAGCCGTTTCGGAAGAGAAATACTATCAGTAATGGTAAGAGCAATAACATCTACTGGATCTGTAAAACTTATCTCTTTCTGAAAATGTATTTTAAGAGAATTATTTTGTAAATTTCAACCCACAGTCATGCTAAAAATTCAGTCATTGAATGCCGAATAAGGAAACGGCTAATATTACCAGATTAGAAATGAAGAGAACGGATGTTACGTATTAAATGGTCAGATAGTGGAGAAAACTTTTACTCGAGTAGTACTGGCTGTTCAGCTGTATGATCAATGAATGGGAAATGCTTCCACAGAAAGAAACTGCTAAGATTTCAATTAACCTTAGAGATGGGGAGAAGAGATACTACATTTAGTATTTACTCCCCCTCTCTGGGAAGACGGGATATGGCGCAAGGCTGGTTTAAAGTGCGGAGCCTAAGTAAGGTCACTTGGCACAAGGCCCCAAATTTTCCAATATCCGAAATCAACGTCGCGTTGGCATCATATTCCGTCGACACCCGTTCTTTGATGCAAAAAGGGAGGTACTCAGTTATTTGTTGTGTTTCTGTCGTCAATTAAGAGATAAAATGTAGTTTGCTCGCCCGAAGCCAAATAATACATCTAGTATTTACCGATCCCCTCACTTTGGTTAAAAGCGTAATGTACTAAAACAAGTCAACACTCAATATATTTTCAGTCGTTCTGTGTTCAAAGTCAGAAACACCACTGAGAGGTGAAATTTAGTTTGTCGGCCCGAGGATAGATTCTACATTTTGGTGCCTGTCTAATGGCCAAGGAGTGAAGCGAAGTATATCTCGTCTAGCACTACTGGATCAATGAACGCCATTTTTTTTTCTAATGAGGAAACGGCTAATGATACTGTAGGGATGTGATACTATTTGTCGTTGCCTCGGTAAAACGGAAGAAAGTTTTGTTAAAACATAAGAAAGTGTTATGTACTGAGACACATTGTAACTAGAGTTAATTCCGAAAACCTTTGGAAAGAATAGAGGATTTAATTCGCACATAAACGACTTGAATTGTATGTCAAGCAGTTTGAACAATGGAAAAGTAACCCAGACTTAGGGAACAAGGTCGATTGAAACACAGCTGAAAATGCAAGCTGTAAAGCGAAAATTTCATTTCTCGGAAACAACGAATTTGGAGTTGATTCCCCTGGTCGAAAGTTGAGTTGAAATACCAGGAAGGGGTGGATAAGCCACCCACGCTCACTGAGGAGATTTAGTGCGAGGTAATAATATTAAAGAGTGGAAGAAGGGAATTCCTAAGAATTATCGAATTCTCTTATTTCATCAGTTTGGGCGAATGGCCATAAATACGAATGCGCGAAGCTAATTCGGCAGAAGAGAGAAGACAGGTAGACGAGACGCAGACGAGACCAGAGACAAAAGAGAGGCCCACGTGATTATCTACTGACGAAAACCTCCGACTTCAGCCTTGTGCCAAATTTTACCAAAGCAGCAATCTAAACTTTATCAAGTCAACAACGATAGTATCACTTCCAATTTAGACGCAGGTTGGGTTGATAATTATTTTATGTGAACTCTGATATATCCAATTATAGTACGAAAGACTGATGGAAACAGAATTCATTTTTTGTTCAGTTTATTCGAGTGTTATTTTTTTTGTCCTTTATGTCTTCGCCCTGCTTGGACAAACCTGACACGAAGATAACTACAACGATTCAATCTTAGCATCCTTATGATCAAACTTAAATCACAACGTGGGATAGGGCAGGTCTGAGATCGAAGTGAACTTCATCGATCAGTCACGATGTTTGTAGTCTTGGAGGGTGTTGCACGATTACAGGGATACAAAACGCGATTACCTCCTTTTGTCACGTGACGGACGCTTATTGACGTCACTCAGTGATACAAGCGGTAGTCAATTTATTTCGGTTTACAAGAGCGGTTGCTTCTTTTTTTTTTTCGCTGTGGCTAAGTCTGCTTCTTCTGGAGGAAGCAGACTTAGCCTCAGTAAAAAAAAAACAAACAAACAAAAAACGTTTCTCCCTCATATATACTAACAAATGCCCCCCTAATGTAGTCCTCTACCTCTAGTGGCTTCCAGCAATGTCAAAAATGACTCTCACAATAAAGAAAACTGTAGCGTTCAAATCCATTGTGCCGTTTTCCGTTAGGGAACATATCCTCCCCAGATATAGAAGGAAACTATCTCCGGTTAGCAGTCCTCAATATGGGAAAAATCCAACACTCACCGTTGAACACGTTCTTGCTTGTGACATAGATGAATCTGGTCCAAAAAATGGCTTCTCCAGAGGACACAAAAGAATCTTCATATGTTAGACCCTTTCTTTTCATTCTCCTTTTCATTCTGCTTGCTCTGTAATAACACAGATATATTAGAAACAGGAATAAATACAGAGAAGTAGAAGTGTTAGTATGAACAATCAGGTGGGTAGCCTTGATAGAGTTCAAAAGCGCCTCCGAGCTCTTGTGAGTGACGAATGATTCTCCACCCTCCAAGATCTTTCGAACAGGCGGGTTGTGATAAGTCTCTCACTGCACTACCGCTGCTTCCATGGGAAGTCCTCGGACGAACTACATTCCCTGTTCCCGCCAAGGAAAACTTTCATGGCACTCACATCGTAGCACCCCACCCACATTCTCTCCATATTCGATCGGTAAGAAGTAAGCAGCCTTTTCCCACGAACGACTGCCCAGTGGGATCTACTCCCAAATGGATGTTTCCCAATCACTACAAACTTAACCTATTCAAGACTAGGTTTAATCGTTTCTCTCTCACATATACTCACAAATGCCTCGCTAATCCAACCATCTACCTCGAGTGGCTCCCGGCCATGTCAAATGTGACTCTCACTATAAAGAAAATTTATCTTAGAGGTATGAATGTCTCTCGGAGAACGAATCATGTTTATCGTTCCTTTCCCATTTCAGCCATTACCTCCTGTTCATGAAATACGGTGTTGTTATATCCTGATTTCGTTATGCATGGTGGCCGTTAATAATTAAGTATAATTTCAATGTTAAGATAAAATAGTATTTAATTACAACGGCAAATAAATACCTAACAAGAACAAAGAAGTAAAAGCCAATCATTTCAGTGAATACCTTGTTCGTAACGGGGCTAGGCTTAACGTCCGGTAAATTTTAAATCAAAAACCAACTCATCGACGCACATTAATTCACACTAATTCGACTGGATAGTTCCACTCAATAATCACTCCAGTTAGTAGCCTGACACCGGTATTCATATACCTGGCGGAAAACACATATACATGTCCAGATTGTCAGACTCGAACCTCGGTGTAGTAGTTACTCATTTTATTTTTATGACTTTTATGGTCAAAATCCTTGTACCACGGTGATAGTCCAAGGTAAAACCAATAAAGAACTGTAAGTATGAACAAGCAGGTTTAGTAGAGAGAACAATGTAGTCTCGACCAGTATCACTATTCCAATGCCTTGCAGTAATTGCCTGAACGCGAGTCTGTTTCGGACTGCCTCTGACTCGACTCTTGACTCGACTTGAACTACTGACGACATTCAGTCACACCCCACGAGGGCGTTATGTGGCACAGCGCCTTTTTAACGTGGCATCTCCGAGCCCGTGGACTCGGCCAAAAATATCCCCATTGAACCAGTATAAACGGGTTCAGGGTCCGTTTACCTCCCCGAAAGTGAATACGCCCTTCGGCGTAGCCGCCTTCGGGTTCCTCGCCGCCCGAGGGCAGAGCGTTCAACCGATCAGCCTGGCGACCAAGATCAACTTGAACAACAGACGATAATCGGTCACCCCACCCCACGAGGGCATCATGTGGCACAAGGCCTTTTTATCGCGGGGTATCCGAGACCGTGGGCTCGACCAAAAATATGCCCATTAAACCCGTATAAACGAGTTCAGGGTCGATTTACCTCCGCGAAAGAGAATCCGCCCTTCGGCGTAGCCCTTTTCGGGTTACTCACTGCTCGAAGGCAGACAGTTCAACCGATCTGTCGTTCAAGAGTTGAGCGACTGACAATATTCAGTCAGTCCCCACGAGGGCGTCATGTGGCACAAGGCCTTTTTAACGTGGGCTCTCCGATCCCATGGGCTCGTCAAAAATATACCAATTGAATCCGTCTAAACGGGTTCAGGGTCGTATTACCTCCCCGAAAGTCAATCTGCCCTTCGGCGTAGCTTCCTTTGGGTTCCTCCCGTCGGAAGTCAGAGATCTACCAATCTGTCGTCCAAGAGTTGAGCGACTGACGATATTCAATCACCCCCGACGAGGGCGTCATGTGGCACAAGACCTTTTTAACGTTGGATCTCCGAGACTCTGGGCCCACCCAAAAATATGCCAATTGAACCCGTATAAACTGGTTCAGGGTCGGTTTACCTTCCCGAAAGAGAATCCGCCCTTCCGCGTAGCCTCCTTCGGGTTCCTCCCCGACCAAAGGCAGAGAGTTCAACCGAACTATCATTCAAGATTTGAGCGACTGACGATATTCAACCACACCCCCAGGAGGGCGTCATGTGGCAAAATGCCTTTTTAACGTGGGCTCTCCGAGCCCGTGTGCCCGGACAAATATATGCCCATTGAACCCAAATAAAGGGGTTCAGTGTCGGTTTAGCTCCCCGAAAGACAGTCCGCCCTTCGGCGTAGCCTAATTCGGGTTCCTCCCGCCCGAAGGCAGAGGATTTCAACCGATCTGTCATTCAAGATTTGAGCGACGGACTATATTTAGTCCCCCCCAACCTGGACATCATGTGGCACAAGGCCGGTTTAACGTGGGATCTCCGAGCCCGTGGGATCTCCGAGCCCGTGGGATCGGCTAAAAATATGCCCATTGAACCCGTATAGACGGGTTCAGGGCCGATTTACCTCCCCGAAAGTGTAGCCTCCTTCGGTTTTTTCCCGCCCGAAAGCAGAGAGTTGAACCGATCTGTCGCTCAAGAGTTGAGCGACGGACTATATTTAGTCACCTCACCCCACCACGTGGGCGTCATGTGGCACAAGGTCAGTTTAACGTGGGCACTCCGAGCCCGTGGACTCGGCCAAAAATATACCCATTGAACCCGTATAAACGGGTTCAAGGCCGGTTTACCTCCTCGAAGGAGACTCCCCCTTTCGGCGTAGCCTTCTTTCGGGTTCCTCCCGCCCAAAAGCAGAGAGTTGAACCGAACCTTCGCTCAAGAGTTGAGCGACGGACTCCTTGCCTACTCCTGAGGCGCATTATTTATTAAGTATTTAATAGTCCATTATTATTATTATGGGTAAGATCCCATATCAATGACACATATAAATAATAATGCTCGTAATGTGGGAAATACTGTGAGATTAAAGCTTCCTTCCAATCTCTCCTAATATATCACCATTCCATTTGTTATATAAATTTGTCATATAGATTTTACTCTGAACGATTCTCAAGCAACAGACGTGTATTTGCATTTGGACATAAAGACCTGTAGTTGTTGACGTAGGGAAGTTGTAAATTCCTTCAGGCTCTGTGTCAAGTAGGTTGGACGTAAATCAAGAGGAGGTTGTCATATAAGCGATCATTTTTGTGGCTTTCACTCATTCCTTTTAGTTCTCTCAAATTTTATGAATGGTTACTACTTTTTATTATGCAAACACGCCAGGTTGTTACTGAGAACTATGAAATATCGTTTCATAATGTCATCTAATTTCCCACGGTGTCAATATTTGGGGGATGGGACACTGGTGTAGAGCTACTAGTTGCGACCTATACAAGCTGGATACTGCCGATCATTCAGTAATCAATGTATCATGATCAAACTTCCTTATATCTAGAGAGATAGATACATATGAAGAGACTGAGATAGATACATATGAAGAGACTGAGATAGATACATATGAAGAGACTGAGACTGGGATACATATGAAGAGACTGAGACTGGGATACATATGAAGAGACTGAGACTGGGATACATAGATATGAAGAGACTGGGATACATAGATATGAAGAGACTGGGATACATAGATATGAAGAGACTGGGATACATAGATATGAAGAGACTGGGATACATAGATATGAAGAGACTGGGATACATAGATATGAAGAGACTGGGATACATAGATATGAAGAGACTGGGATACATAGATATGAAGAGACTGGGATACATAGATATGAAGAGACTGGGATACATAGATATGAAGAGACTGGGATACATAGATATGAAGAGACTGGGATACATAGATATGAAGAGACTGGGATACATAGATATGAAGAGACTGGGATACATAGATAGATAATGCTATCAAATATATCATCTATCTATTTAATTCTCTCATATGTATCTATCTATCTATTTATCTATCTAGATAGATAGATATCTAATCCTATCAAATCTATTATCTATTTAATTCTCATATCTATGCATCTATGTATCTCATATCTATCTGTTTAGATAGATATGATAGAATTAGATTAGATATCTATCTAATCCTATGATAACAATCTTATCCTGCTATATCTAGCTATCTACCTTAATTCTGTCCAAAGAAAACTATTTTGCATATATATATATATATATGTGTGTGTGTGTGTGTGTTTGTGTGTAATTACCTTTGGCTGCTGTCCTTGACATGAGATCTCACAGATAAAAATTTCGTCATTTGCCGTCATAGAAAATGAGTATGTCTTTCTCTGTTTCCCTTCCGACCCTACAGGTTCGTTTCCTCCCTCTCTGCCTATGACCCTTCTGAGCGCAGGGCAAACGAAATTTATTTCAACCCAATTCCTCTAACTGGTTTCTGTAATATATGCCGATTTCTTAGTGCAATCATAACCTGCTATATTCTGATGGTCTGTTCGAATTCCCCTCTGTGGACAAAAACGATGCGATAAGGGCGCGATGAGATCCTGGCCTTGTTCCAAAGTTGAAGTTTTCTAACGATGGCGAGAATAATAGAAGCGAAGCTGATCTAAGGTTTGAATATTTTTAGAAAATGTTTTCATTTGAATAATACGTCCAACATCTCTAAACATTTACATCAGCATACGTAATCCACCACATTCGTAATTCAGGAAAATCCTTGTCGAAAATAACGACATCCTTTTTTACGAAAAGAATAAAAACAAACCGAAAATTCTTGAAGCTATTTATATTAAAAAAACTGAAACAAAACCTTATTAAAATGAATTGTAAATACTCCACAAATGTTTTAAAATGTCTACAATAAATTGTTTGAAATAAGGTTTTGTTCATTTTTCTACTAAACATTTTGTAAAATCTCTCTACAACATACCTAGTTACCTCCCCTTAACATTGCCTGTAGCCATGCTATGATGCAGCATTCCTCATCCGATATATAAATAATTTAAAATTTCAGATGATTACAACAATTTTTTGGTCTTTCACAACAATGAACACTACAATATTTATCCTGTAATTATCAATACTCTGATGATGACATTGTGCTATGTCGAAATTACTCGGAAATATCTATAATATGTATCAACACGGCGATTTCCCCTCGTCTTTCAATAATGACACAAAAATGCTTATCTCTATCTATAAAAGGCAGGATGTGTGTCTGTGCGTGTGTCTGTGTAACGAATGCACGGCCGCAATTTTCGACGGATTTGAACCAAAATGTACATGCACATGCTCCTAGTGGGTAGGCCAAGACCGATATTGCATCTCCTAACTCCCATCGATAGTGGAAATAATCGATTTTTTCATGCTTCTACGGCAGTTTTCATGTAGTTTGCGGCCATTTTCTACTGGCCAGAGTGAGAGCCTATAGCTGGCTGCCACGAATAGGCAGGAATATTCTATTGGCCAGCGTGAGAGCCAACAGATGACTGACACGAATGTTAACTAGCATGCAAAAAAAAATCGATAGCTGCATTCGTCACAAGTGGGAAAAATTTAAATCTGCATGGCACTTTACTCCAATTGGCTCATTCGCTTGCTTAAACTCAACGTTGATTCTGATTCCGCAGAACTGGGTTGATGTGAAAAAGTATTTAACATTCTTTTTTCATTCGGTTTTTCCAGTTACGAGTCCTTTTTAAAAGCTGATCGTTTTGTGTTCATTTTGTTTAGTTCTTTTTTCGTAACAGATTTAATGTTTAGTATAGAGCTTGCAAAAAATTTGCAGGCAAGAAGTAAGGCATATAGCAACATCAGCACGGCAAAGGGCACTCCTTTAAAGGCAAGCAAGGGTAAAAATATTTTAAGTCAAGTGATAGTGATTGCTGTATGAGTCGTACGATTTTTGAATCAAGCCCGGACAACGCCGGGCCATGCTGCTAGTCCATGAATATGAAACATGAAATATGTTCTCAAGACATGTTTTATTGAATAATTTAGACATGTTCTGTCTACTTATTCTAGATAGGATCGTCTTGAGAACATGCTGCCGAAATATACGTGTAATTGGAGCAGTCTGGCTGATTGGCGTTTTTTTTTACATTCGTAAAAACAATACGATAAAATTAGCTGTTTTTCTCTGTCGAGTGAGCATGACTTAGTGATAAAAACTCTGAATGACAACAATTCGTTCAGGTTTCGGTACTGGCTTGAGGCATTCGAATGACTAGTCACTCTGAAGAGCTGTGATACAGCGAAACAGTACTGTCTGTGAATGAGATATATATATATATATATGTGTGTGTGTGAAGAAAAATATACGGAAAAAACAAACAAAAATTCTTATATGCAATTATGCTGTTTTAATGTTAATATAATGTCAACGTCGGGCGTTTCGGTCTAATAAACCATCTTCAGGACATATTCATAAAAATATAAAATATGTCCTGAAGATGATTTATTAGACCGAAACGTCCGACGTTGACATTATATTAACATTAAAACAGCATAAATTGCATATAAGGATTTTTGTTTTTTTTCCGTATATTTTTCTTCATACTGTCGGATTTATATCCATATGTTTGCTTATATATATATATATATATATATATGCAGCAGTCACTCTTTTATGCATGTTTGATTAAAGATGACTGACGATGTACTGCGATTATTTAATTTTTTTTTTTTTTTGTGTTCGTCCAAATATTTACTTTTCTTGTCACGTAGTGTGTAAAAGTGTCCAAATGTTCTGAATGTCCGAGCGCTTTCGGCTATGATTTTAGCGCCTATCAAGGATGATTTTGTTTTTACTTTTAGCTGAATGTATCGATTGTGTTATGTATCTAGAGTTATAGAAGTTTTATTTTTTCAATACGGTCAGCACATTGTGGCCGTATTCATAGTTAATTTTTTTGAACACTGCTTTTCTTTTGAAATCTTTTTTTTTTTTTTTTTTTTTTTTTGCATGTGTTGTAGCGTACCTCCGGACGATAATAGGTATGTCCCCCTTTTCACATAAATACGGTAGAAAATACTGTATGTTGGTCTGCACTTGGAGATTCTTTGTGGAATTTACTTGACTCACTTCTAGCACTTGACTACTTCTGCGCGCCGTTGGCGAATCTTATATGCGTTGTTCTTACCCTAAGTATTATCGTTCATTAGCAACGATGGGTTGATTATTCACTAACCTTCCCTAGGTAACAACAGTAAGTGAATAAGGTTATTAGTTTTGTATTTTCTACTAGTACGTTTCGGATGGAGTCTAGTAGGTTTTTGTGTGTGTGTTTAAATGAGTCCTGATAGAGCTATGGCCGGGTATGTGTAACGTAAATCATCTGGATAGTCATGTAGTGGTGTCACCGATGTAATTATTCATGAGTTTTGTTTGATCAGGAACACACTTCCTTAAGGGGCATTTGAAATCTTAAATGATGTTGGTTCTTTGTTGTTTTCATTTTGCGGGTGTGTTGTTAATTTTGATGATAAGGTTATGTTTTAAATTTTTTTGTAATTTAATTTTCTTCTTCGAGTCGACTGTTGTTGTGTATTTTGTTGTTGTGTATTTTTTTTATGAAATTTCTACTTGAATATTCATCTTGCTTGCAGCTGTAGAACATAAAAGTAAACTCTAAGGTCAAAAATCACCGGCGACAATCTGTTTTACGCTTCAGCGCAATTTACATGGCCTAACGATTGCGTTGAAACATGAAAGACACTATCGCCGCTTAGTTTTGACATAAGTGTTCACGTTTATATTTATTTTTACATACATTCTGTCTCTGATATTGACCACTTTTACTCATATATGAAGTCATATTTTTACATCACTGATACACAAATGGAATCGTCACGTGCCGGTAAAGCTGTAGGGCTGGGGTTGTGAGCCATGCTCTTGGCCAATACAGGTGAATTGCACTTTTTTCCTTAAAGTGTAACCAAGGACGACCTCTGTTACACTTACCATGAAAAAGATGGCTGTACATTAGGATATTCGGCATCCTATCTTCACTCATTCTGATGACATGACCATCCCATCTGAATTAAGATTGTATCAGAAAGGATTCGATGCCACTGACGTCACATTTGATAAAAAGATCAGGGTTAGAGATTTTGTCCTGCCATGTATAACTGCATATTGAAAAAAGACAGCATTTATGAAAAGCATTATGTTGATTGATGTGAATCCTGTATGGCGTCTACAATTCTGACCCAGAAAGAAGTGTGGTTAGAATGACTGCTCGATGGACACCTATTTTCGTTTTCAGCGAAATCCCACGAACATCCCATAGTCAATGCTTAAGCTTCCCAAAGGCAGTGGTTGCCTTTGATATTCGGTTAACTATTTCGTCATCCAAAGTAGTACTTGAATTGACTTTGCTTCCTAAGTAGGAGAATGATTTCACATACTTCATGTTGTTGTTACCAAGCGTAATGGGAATGATTGGAAAGGTACGGGCAGGTGGTTTTTGTTTTACATCCTTGACCTGCTGAAGTGTAGGCCTTGGTTGATGGACAACTTCAATTTTCTTTATGCTTATAGGTAGTCGGAATGCGTTACAAGCAGTGGAAAAACGATTGACGAGTGCTTGAACTTCTTCCATTGTGGTGGCCACGATCGTAGCGTCATCGGCAAACAAAAGATTACGAATAATGCTTGCACGAGTCAGCGATTTTGATTTAAAATGTTGATGGTTAAAGAGGCTGCCACTTGTGCAAAATTCAAATTTCACACCCATGCCAAGATCACTAAAAGCATGATCCAGCATGCCCGAAAAAAAGAGAGCGAAAATTACAAGAGCCATGACACAACTTTGTTTTGTGCCATTTGTTATGTCAATGGTTTTTGAAAAATCTTCATTAGATATAACAGATGCTTCCATTCCTTCGTGAAACGAGATGACATTTAGCACCTCTGTTTACAGTGTCAAACGCTTTGGTCAGATTGATAAAGATGGTATAGATTTCATGGTTCTTTTGCGAACTTTCTCAGAAACCTGACGAAGTAAAAAAAATCATATCAATTATTCCCCGACCTGAACGAAAACCACACTGAGATTCAGGATAGATGTCATCAATGAGATATTTGATTATTCTGTTGAGAATAACAGAAGTGAGAATTTTGTCAGTGATACTTAGAAGTGAAATGCCGTGGGAATTATCACATATAACCTTTTTGCCTTTGTTCTTGAACAAATGTTTTATGCAAGCATCTTTGTAGTCCTGTGAAACAGAATCAACCTTTCATATGAGTTTCTTATGCAGAGTCTTCTCACCATATTTAAACATTTCGAGGGGAATAGCATCTTTTCCTGGGGATTTGTTCAAGGTAAATTGCTTGATAGAATTCTGAATTTCCTTTAGACATGACTCAAAAGAGAGCTGGGAAATTTCTGGTCACTGATGAATTGAAGCAATGACTCATCGATGGCAGAGGTGGAATTAAGGACACTTTCAAAGTGTCCTTTCCATCGTGATATAATTTCCTTGTTTGCGAAGAATGTATTGACGACAGACGATATAACAGGTGAAATTCCATATACTTTTTGAAAGCCGTCATAGAATACTTTGGGAGCTTTTCTGTCAGCTGCCGCCTGGATTTGCACAGGCTTACATTTTTCTGAGTGCATTTCGCACTTTCCACTTACATTGTTTATATATACGCTTTCTGATGGATAATTTTTGTTTAAGAATATTTTGTCCTAATCGTGCATCTTGACGAGACGTTAAACGTGAGTATCATTTACATTGAATCAGTTCTGATGCTTCCTTATGCGAAGTGCTAGAACTTCAAGGGAGCTGGAAACAATCCGCCATCGACGTTATATATAAGACGCGCCAACGGATAAGTAGCACTAGATTTGAAGATGGCATCGAAATTGGATCTACCTGCAAAGTTTCACCAAACGGATCGTCAGGGTATAATACCCAGTTATACCCTGAAGATTCGTTAGCTGAATCCTAGTTAAGTAGATCCTGGTTAACTTTTTTTTACATATTTTGCTCTACTTAGTCTACTGAGCACTTTTACGTTTTCTTATTTTACTAGATTGTTATTTTTTTCTTTTCGCAAGGCATTGTGGTGTTGCGTGATCTATTTCAACGAATACGGATGTCTTTAGCCTTTTCTTTTTTTTGTTTATTGAATATTTTTCCCTGATAAAAGTTTGTTTACATGTATTTTTATTTTGTATGCCAGTCGATTATAGGTATTAATATATATATATATATATATATATATATATAAAGAAATATAGTCTTAAGGTGTGCTATTTATGGAATAAAGTGCTCAATATCAGAGATAGAGCGTGTGCAAATATAAAAGTGAACATAGAAGTCAACACTTAGAGGCGACAGTCTTTCATGCTATATGCAATCGTCAGGCCACATATCTATATATATATATATATATATATATATATACATACATATGTAGCTACGTTTGAAGTACGACTCGGGGTTCTATGGTTTTCCCATTCATCAGCTACTGAGAGATATGATTTATAATACATACTTTCTAGCTCTATTTAACTATATTAAACACTCTTTTGTTTACACTAAAAATTAAATAAATATTTCTTTGCTCATCTGTATGTGTACGCCATCGCATGCAAATATGATTGCTCATATCTCTTTATTTGGCTCATACACATATATATATATATATATATATATATATATTATGAATTATTTTTTCATTTATTAATCTGACATATTTTATTATGTAAACAATATTTTTAGTGGATACCCATATTAGAGTCGACGTCATTTTCATTTACTAAACAATATATTTATTATCATCTACTGTCATGTATATTTGTGAAATTTTATTAGAAAAATATGCGCTCTCCGGCTTTTTTTTTTCTGATAAAATTTCTTGAATTTTTTTAGGATGTATTCAAAAGAACAAGATCTCGAAAAGCAAACGCTGTTTCGCGAGCCTATCGTTACTCTATCGCTATTTTCTTGACAAATGTTCAGGTGAGCGCTCCATTAGTTCAGGCCTTTACAACCAGGGCACATCACGCTATATCCACGAAGTCGAATTATCCTTATTTCGCCCGTATTTTAAATGTATGTGAAAAGTTGCACTCACACAGTTTTTCTCTCACATTGGGTAGTAGGCAAAGCGTCCGATCCCACTATTATAAATGGCTCCGAGGTCATCTTATCCTCGCCAGATAAGTCGAAACTCTTTGCCTAGATCTTTGCCCCCAACTCAACCTAGAAAACAATCCTAGTGGTTGTCCTCAAGCATAAGCATATCAACCCCGACCGTAGCGGATTTACTTAGCCCCTGCTTGAAGAAATGTTCTCAACGTCTGTGGAAAGTGTCAAGTGTATGCCCGTTTTCAAGTACACAAGCGACCGTTCATCCCCTCTCAGTTATAGACACAACAGTTTCTTTAATTTTATTAGCAAGCTCTTTGAGTTTATAATCCACAAGTAGTTTGTTGGTCACCTAAATAGAAAAAATCACTTGATCGACAATCAGTATATCTCTCGACCGGCCCGGTCCACTGCTGATATCCTAACTGCCATTACTCACAGAATTAGTGAAGCACTAGACAACAAATATATTTTGCCGCATATTTGGCCGACGTACATTTGGTCGAACGGATATTTGGCCGACGTACATTTGGTCGAACGGATATTTGGCCGACGGATATTTGGCCGACGGACATTTGGTCGAACGGATATTTGGCCGACGTACATTTGGTCGAACGGATATTTGGCCGACGTACATTTGGTCGAACGGATATTTGGCCGACGGACATTTGGTCGAACGGATATTTGGCCGACGGACATTTGGTCGAACGGATATTTGGCCGACGGACATTTGGTCGAACGGATATTTGACCGACGGGCATTTGGTCGAACGGATATTTGGCCGACGGACATTTTGTCGAACGGACATTTCACCCCAAAAGTACAAGTCAAAATAGTACCAAGCACTAATAATTGCCATTGAATTTCAAGTGATGAAGTTACTAAATCTAAATTTAAAGTTAAAAGTATTTTTTTTATTTCAATATTTGATTATTGCAATTAGTATTTGTTAAAAAAACTTTGAGTGCATTTGGTTAAAAAGTAGCTGCTAATTATTTAAATTCGTATGTAACAGTAAGGTAAAAGCTAGTTCATGCCTTTAAGATAATGATCATAAAAAGCGAAATTGAAAGATCTTTCATATCGTAAAAGCTTAAGATTTTTGCTGTAGTAAAATGTACTTTTTCTCGGTCATTTTTACATTTTCTTATCACTTTAAAGTAATATTTGAAGTAAAATACATATGCAAAATTTTAAAAAAAAAAAAGACTAAAAAGAAACGAAAAGTTATAAATTAATACAGTAAATATTAGGTTGGTGCAAAAATAATGACGTAATAATATCGTTTTTTGACGTTAAAAAATACGTCAAAAAACGACATTATTACGTCATTATTTTTACACCAACCTAATAAATATGAATATATATAGCACATTACGATAAAGAGTGTGATATACATTTAAGTACGCCACTACATTTTCGGACAAATATCCGTCGGCTAAAATGTCCGGATAACAAAGTCCTTCCTAACGGGTATATCACTGAAGGTGGATATTAATGACCAATCCTCTGAAGTCCTAGTAATCAAAGTAGGTGTGTCCCAAGGGTCGCTTCTCGAAACAACCCTCTTTCTACTTTACAGAAATGATCTTCCTCTGATCATTTATGAATATCTATGATGATACTACGGTATATGGGTGCACTTCTAAAAGTATAAGTGACCAGCGATTGGCAGCTGATCTCTCCTGGTTACATTCAATTCCTGGAAATCCAACCATTGCCGATCCGAATCAGAAATAACCCCAATCCCGACGAACATGTGTTACTTCAGGGTGGCCTCGTGCATTGAGCGTTTATTGGAGCTAAAATTCAAACTAGGACTCATCATTAAAAATGCTGAAAACATGTTACTCAACTGCTTTCTCGAGAGCCTGTACTTTATAATGCTCCATAAGTTTTCTATGGGGTTGAGGTCTGGAGATTGGGGAGGCCATGTCATAACACTCACCTGCTTCTGATCAAAGTATTCCTTCATCAATTTTGACTTGTGACAGGGAGCATTATCCTACATAAAAATGACCTTGGTGGGGTCGATTTGCACCCTTTCAGCAGAAGGGAGCAGACAAGACTCTAAAATTCTCAAGTACTGCTCTCTCCTGAGGGTCTTTTCAATAGGTTTTAAGAAACCAGTTCCATGAAAAGAAAAGCATCCCCAGAACATTATACTGAACGGATGCTTGACAGTACTTACTGCTAAATTCAAAGAGCTTTCAAAGCTGCTTCTTCGGATTTTAGATCGCTTATCCTTTGAATTTAGCTCAACTTTCATTTCATCGGAGAAGAGAACATTTAGTTAAAAAAATCAGGTGAGTCACTTTTATCGAACAGCACTCTCTCTCTCTCTCTCTCTCTCTCTATATATATATATATATATATATATATATATATATATATATGGCAAGCGAAGCAGTAATTTTTGCAACGTACCTTTGCCAGAGATAGCATACAGTCAGTAAGTATGCCATGATTAACGCCAGAAGATCC
Source organism: Acanthosepion lycidas (assembly GCA_963932145.1). Taxonomy (NCBI): domain Eukaryota; kingdom Metazoa; phylum Mollusca; class Cephalopoda; order Sepiida; family Sepiidae; genus Acanthosepion; species Acanthosepion lycidas. The sequence goes on from OZ010590.1 coordinate 93,152,640, forward strand.
GTTGTGTTTGCCGTGTCAAAATGGCCACTTTAGAACATCGTGATCTTAATATTTATCACCTGTTACCTTTGCTTACGTAGGACACAGAGTACTGTTTCATTTCCTTATGTAATGATGATGATGCCTTCCATCACGTTGTAGAGTATGACCATTCGAATATATCATTATAAGATCTAATTGTGCTTTGAAATGAATACGGCTCTTTAAACCGGACAAATTTCAAAAATCTTTTACGCAAAGTTGACACGCATGATAAGCGTACATTGTTGTCATTACGTCTATTTTTGTGACTTTATGTGTGTCTTTTCATCCTACCAGCTGTCTATGAAAAAATATGCAAGAGTGACATGAATTCTCCCTACTTAATGTCCCCTAATAACTGGTTGATGCTTTGTTGCGATGAATTTGCGTATGACTTAATTTTCTTGCTTTACCTAGGCAAAGCCTATTAAACACATCAGTTCATGCATGTCACCTATAGGGCCATGTTGTTCTGTATCAAGACCTTTCCCATACATTTCTTTCCAGCTTTTTCTTCGCGATCTGAGAACTCTTGAAAGCGATCTTTCACTTTCAAGAGTTCTCAGATCCGCGAAGAAAAAGCTGGAAAGAAATGTATGGGAAAGGTCTTGATACAGAACAACCATGGCCTTTAGGTGACATCCATGAACTGCTTGTTTAATAGGCTTTGCCTAGTTAAAGCTCTACATACAGAAATAAGTATACGGTTCACGCAAACGAAGCATCATAACCACCCGAACTCAACCTTTATTTCATAACTATTGCTCAAATGCTGTCGCACTAAATTATCTCTAAAGCATTTCCACATCACGTTCCAGTTGATTCGAAGTATTTGAGGCAAGCATTATTGATTTAAGCACCCAAACACCTTCAAGTGATAGCTAAAGAAAATACACGTTTTTTTTATGCATACAATAACGACATGATCGCACAAGCATTGGACTCCTTGATATTTGTCACTTTCAAAATTCTCAGCTTTCCGCATAATCGCTTTTCCAACTTACCTAATGGCCTATGTAATTCTCTTCGTGATTGAAAAGTAACTTCACTTTTTAAAAAACTTATTTATTTATTAACAATAATTCTTGCAAGAAATGGATTTGAGGGGAAAGTATTTTGATGAAATTTTATTCAAAATTGAATTTGAGCATCATATTTCGTTGCCAGTTGCCAGAGCCGATCAGAAATCGCGTCAACTGATTTCACCGAAGAGAAAAATTGTCTACCAGATTAAAGCAACTTTCCTAGCATCAGACCTAGTAATTGATTTAATTCGGAAAATACTAGCCCGAGAAGGCGCAACGAGTCATTTACCTTGAGGTTAGCATTAGCCATACTGACAGAAGGCAGAAATGTCTATCCTGGAGGATTAATAAAGAGGGGTTTAGTTTTGGAGGAGTTAGGGTTATCAAGTCGTTCCAATGACGTAATACCCAGCCACCGGTTGAACAGTTGTAGAGAAAAATGACGTCATGCCCACCCACAGGTTAAACAGTGCTAGAGAAAAATGACGTAATGCCCAACCACCGGTTGAACAGTACAAGAGAAAAATGACGTAATTACAAATCAAAATTGAAATATTACATATTAATTAATTGCGAATTTTGACCGAGGAGCTCAGGCAGAAGGGCTAAAATTGTTCAGGAACTCAGGTCTCAAAGGTTTAAGGTTGATTATGTTTGTCTTTTTTGTTTTTCATTTTTCGATGGTGTTGTACATGTAAATCGAATTTGTAGATAAACTGTCCAAAGTTACTGTTTAGTTTTGTCCTTGATTTGCTTCAATCGGGATAGTTTCCTATACAAAGAGGGATGTGGGTTCGATCCCTTCTAGTTAACAGATTTTCATTACTGGGGTTTGTCGAATGAGCAAGACGATAGACGTAAT